>OU015746.1:11655810-11682902 GCA_907169655.1 Acomys percivali
CACACACACACACACACACACACACACACACACACACACACACACACGTCGTCTACTCACTTCCAGAAAGGGAAGCCATGACAAAGTAACTACTAAAAGCCAACATGGGCCGGTAGAAGCCTTTTCTCCCAGCAGTCATATGTGCTTCTGTGAGGCCATCAAATCATGCAAGTCTCTGCCTTCCCAAAGGTGAGGGTTTATTCACTCCCTGAGTGTCATGAGCTCACCCCCCCTCCCCTTCTGGGGGAGAATGTTTCAGTGCCAAAGAAAGTGCCACATGGCACCAGCCCATATGACACCTCCTTCCCAGACTCCTTCATTGTTTTCCCTTGATACTAAAAATCTAAGCCCCTCCTTTACCTGCAGAATTCAGACCCCTCCACCCCAGAGACACCAACCCCCAGACCCCTTCACTGCTCATTGCTAAGCAAGAACCACACAAGTCATCTGCTTGGCTGCCTGCTCTGGTTCCCTGAGGCAGCCTGCCAGAGGGTCCAGTGGTTGCTCCGGCATTCCTAATGAGAAAACAGCAGACAGGATGTTAAGAACCCTCGCCCACCTCTCCCTGCTCTGTGGTCCTCTGTGGTCCTGTCCAGACTGTGAACATAGCCTCTTGGGTTGCTTGGCTTTTTATACATCTACGCTGTGTCCCACCTTAAATGTAAAGTCCTTACGTCATTCCTCTTGTTAAGACCCCAACTCTGGAGCACAAGGTACAGGTGTGTCAAGAAGTGTCCCTCCCAGCTAAGAACATCAAGACCCAGAAACATTAGCCTGAAGACCATGTGGCCAATAGGAACAGTGTCAAGTGGGCCCAGAGCTTCTGAGCCGTCTCACTGGGATTGGGTCCCACAGACAAGTGGCCTTGTAGCAGGTGCTCCCAAAACACCAGCTGGTGGCACCAGTCCCCGGTGTGCTGGCCGTGGTGTGGGACACCAAGTCAGCAGTGTTGCTCGCTCATGGACCTCTTTGTCTGACAGCTGCCTTGAGAAGAAGTTCAAGGCTTGTCAGGCACCTCCCAGATTGGCATGGAGCACCTGAGCATTGTTAATTCTGGGTACCCGAAGGCTCTGGAGCCATGAGACACAACCGGAGTGTCTTGCCTGGGGGCCTGCTTCCTACTTATTCTGGCTCAGGAAACCTTCAGAGAGATCTGTCTGTTCTTCCCCGAGTCCCATGTGGGCTCAGAGTCTCCCTTTACAAGGCCTAGATATCTATTCCATCTGATCCTCTACCCTTGCCCTCTTATGGAAACCTAAGAATCAGACTAGCCATCAGGAACCCTCTGTTACTGTAAGAAAGCAGTAAGTAGCATGGGGAACCTCTGAACAGGGCTACAGTGGCTCTTCTGGAGGACATGCAGCCCCGATGCTCTTTAGTTATTGATGGAATAATAGGTCTCAGTGGCCAGAACACTGTGCCCAGGCACAGCCTCTGCCTGCCGAGGTCAATGCTGGACTGTGGCGATCACCGGCAAGGTGCCTGTGCCCACAGCCCAGGCCCACCCTTGCCTCTGACTTGCCTCCCCTAGCCGCCCAGAAGAGCCTTCCACATGGAGTGGCTACATGGGAAAGATGTTCATGGCAGCTACCAACTACCTCCCCGCCCAGGTGTCAGACATGATGAACCAGGACAGGGCTTTCGCCACAGGACGCCTCAACTTCTCTGGGCAGAAGAACATCTGCACCCTGTCCACGTACGTACGGTGCCACCGAACTCACAGGTGTACACTCCCGGGACATAAGAGTCCCTAAATGTATGAAAAGAAAGACGGTGGGGCTGGGAAGGTTTCTCAGTGGTTAGAGCCCATACTGCTCACGCAGAGAACCAGGGTTCAGTTAGCGCACACATCTGGTGGCTCACAGCTGCCTAGAACTTCAGTTGGTGGAGTCTGATGCCCTCTTCTGGTCTCCTCATGTACTGCATGCACATGATGCACATATAGACATGGAGGCACAAGCAGGCACACACACATGCATAAGTGAAAGATAAAGGAAAGAAAAACAGCCCCAAAGAGTGAGCAGAATCCATCTGCTGATTTTCATGTGGATTCTCAGGGCTCAGCTGGAAGGTGTCATGTGACCATGTCAGGTGTCATGGTCAAGGTTCCCAATGACCGTGCCTTACAAACAGTTCTTGTGTATGTAAGATAAAATAATGGAATTTCAGCTCCCTAGCCTGTGGGGCTGACAGGTGTCCTATATGAATAAGCTTAGGGTATCTGTTAAAGAAATGAAAAGAAAAAAGAAATAAAACAATGAAAAACAAGGCAAAACAAAAAGAACATGAGCCGGACATGGTGTTACTCACCTGTAATCCCAGTGCTCAGGGGACCTAGCCAGGGGATTTGCAAGTTCAGTGCCAGTCCAGAATATGCCTCAAGACTCTCTCTCAAAAGACCATAAAATGAATCATTTTAGGGGCTAGGGAGATGATCAGGTCAGTAGAATGCTTGCCACAGAAACAAAGAGCTGAGTTCGTGCCCCAGACCCCACTTCCCATCAGTGTTGAAGGCAGAGACACACATAATGTGGCGACCACATCCCATCCAGGGACACCTATCAGCTGGCAGTAACCTTTCACATACGTCACTTTGTCCCATCCCATACAAAACCCATAAATAATCCTGAAAATGACCAGGTCAGATTGAAAAGGCATGGCTAGAAGCCCCAACTGTGGATCACTGGGCTAAGGCTTTACCAAAGGCAGAAGTGCTGGAGCCAGGCAGGAGGGCAGTTACGCTTTGCCAGCTGACCCCACATCTCTAACGATTCATCACTTGTCCCTTAGGATCCAGAAATTGCCTCGGCTGCTAGTGGCCTCCTCCGATGGACACCTTTACATCTACAATTTGGACCCTCAGGATGGAGGAGAATGCGTCTTAATCAAAACCCACAGGTGAAGATTCTAATTGTCTCCCATGGGGACAGCGACCCTACTCTGGTGTTCCTGCTGCTGTTGCTCCCTCCTGGCAGTCTCTGGGCCACGCCCCCTAGCAGGCTTTCTACTTCAGGTCAGGCTCGTGGTCAGGTACCCACAGCCCACTGCCCCCCTTTGAGACAGTACCCAGACAGATAACATAACACCCCAAATGATATGTCCCTCTGCTCAGCCTGACCCCCAGGACAGCCTCTAAGAACACAGTAGGTCATCAAAAATGTTCCCAGAACCAGCTTTGAAAGCTCCTAAAGTTCTGTGACATGTGCAAATGACCTCCCATCCCATGGTGGACTGGATACTGTGAACCGCCACAGCACCTCACCTGTGACCTCGTTAGCATATCTTGGTGTTCTTGCCTGAATGCACTAGAGGGGCAGAGGGCTGGGCTTCGCTTAGGCCTGGAAGCGATGGCTGACCTACTTGGGTCTATGCTGATCTTACAGTGTCTGGCAGGTTTGTGATTTGCCCTCAAACAGCAGAGTGTGAGCCTCCCTGCCCTCCTCCGTGTGAAGGTGTTCTGAGAGATGTACTGACATCCTCTACCCTTCCTCTTAACTGCTGCAAGCAGCTTGCTTAGCTCAGGAACAACAGACGAGAACAAAGAAAACGACCTCAGACCTTCCTTACCTCCATCCTACGCAACTGTAGCGAGGCCCAGCACGTCTGCAGCTTCCACTGTGCCAGGTGAGCCGCAGAGGGGGCCCCTCCTACAGGGCTGTCTTCCCCCCACCCCTGTGTTATCTCGGGGTGAGCACTCTCCGAATATTTCCTCCACTGGGAGACCTGCCAATGGCCTTCAACCCTCAGACCCCTAATACTGGAGGATGTAGCCCAAGAGGTTTGTTTTCCTTTCTTTCTTTCTTAAAGGCAGGGTCTCACTGTGTAAACCAGGCTGTCCTGGAACTCACTGTGTAGACCATGCTGGCCTCAAACTCCCAAAGATCTACCTGCCTCTGCATCCCTGTGGTGAGATTAAAGGCAAAAATAAACAAGTAATAATAACTCTTTACTTCTTGAAGCATTCCAAAGAGCCAGAGTTTCCAATGGGAGGCGGGTGAGACCTGCCTTCTCTCGGCACCTGGGGACTGGACTGAGAAAGGACCTAGACCCACCTTGAGCTATCCCTCTACTGGGAGGCAGAGATCCAGCACCCTTGCCTGCATTCTCCCTTCTTCCCAGGTCCTGTCTCTCCAGCAGCCTGTCTCGGGGCATCGCCTGTTTCACTTCTCACTCTTGCCTCCAGGTTACTCTGAGGACGGCGGTGCGCTCCGAGGAGAAGTGATTCCGGAACACGAGTTTGCAACGGGACCAGTGTGTCTTGACGATGAGAATGAGTTTCCCCCTGTGAGCATTCGGAACCCATAACACAGTTAACGCATCTGTATGCCTGGAAGGAAGCTCCGCCTCCTACAAGAGGCCAAGTGGCTGCCCTGTGCTCTAGCTCATAACCGCCAATCCTCTTTAAAATGCACGGAGCCCTAGGGCATCCACTTTGCAGTTTCAGAGCCTATGGGCTAGCCAATTGGTGTGGTGCTTGATGCCTGAAAGCATTACCATAACCAAATACTAACCTGGGGAGTGTGGGTCGCTCAGTCGCCAGAAGCCTAGTCTTCTTGTCTCTGCCTCTAAAAATACTGCCTTAGCTGCTTGTGAGGTCCGAGGTTCTGCCCGTGGTTGGTTTTCGGAAGCGCCTAGGAATGCTTTTGTAGAATGCTGCCTGTTACTGGTTATGATGAGCTAATGGGGCTAGGTCATGTTTGGGACTCTGAGCTGGCTGCAGGAACTGACCTGTGCCCTGCCTGTAGCTCTGGCATTGCACTCTTGGGCCTCTCCAGAGCAGCTGCAGGCATTCGCCAGGAAACCACGTGTACAAAGCCAGTGTGGATGGCATGGGCTCACCTGGACACCTTCAGCAAGGCGTCCCAGCATCCTGCCTCAGCTTGCTGGCAGTGAGAGATGGAGAGGCGGCTGAGCACTGGCTTCTACTGAGAGCTGGAGAAAGATTCTCCCCTCCCCCCCAACACGGGGAGTGACAGGGCCTCCTTAGCTCCTACATCTTCAGGGCGGCCGTGTGCACCCCTTGTGTGAATTTCAGTTAGAAAACATCCCAGTGGCCAGGGATGTGGCTTAATTGGTAGATTGCTTGCCTGGGTCACATGAGGCCTTGTCTCAAAAACAAAAACAAAAAAACCAGATAGCCAACCTGAAATCATTTCATATGTACATAATGCCAAGTCAAGACTTGGAGAATAGGCCCTGTGGGCTCTGAAGTGGGTAAGCCCCATTTTCCTGTGAATGGGAGGTATTTGTGACTTCCATACTGGCTTTGTAGATTGCAGTTTGAAATTTACATTTTTGGACTTTCATAGGCAAGTTGCCAAATACATTGCCAGCAAGTAACAGTTAAATACTAATGGTAGAAAGGAGTAGTTCTTTAAAAACAAAACAAAACAAAAAAACTAATTACACACTTTAAGACAGCCATTGGCCTACCGCCTAAAAGTTACTGCCTAAGCCAGCAGTGCCTTTGGGCTTGCGTGATGCCAAAAGTGGTGGTTATTTAACTATTTAGCTACCATTACATCACCCAGGAGCGAGGGCACTCTGGGTTGGACAGTGGGTATAAACATGGCCAAAGCATCCTATTCTGTGAAGGTCAGAGGCTCACTGTGTCCTGTTTTAGCAATTTGGGTAAAAATCTGAGACTGCTGTAGAAGATTGACACATCAGGAATTTAACAGTCTTCACTGTAATCAGAGCAGACCTTGCAACCTCCTGTGTTTACCGAATTAGAGTAATTTGAACACCGGCATGTAGGAGGTGGTCTCTTGCTAGAGAAAACCCGTATAAAACAATAACCCATTTTTCCTGGAGGGGAGGGGAAGCAGAGGTGCTTAGTTTAAGAAGTAGTGTTGATGGGTACGGATTAGTGATGGTGTATTTCCCTGGCATGTAAGTGGCTCTGGGTTCCATACTCAGCAAATCTCTCCCCCCACCCCCACCCACTTCCTCTCTCCCTTTCTCTCCCTCCCTTCCTCTCTTCCTCCTTCCCTCTCCTCCCCACCCCCACCCCACACACACACACAATCCAGAAACAGTAATGTTTAAATGTGTCAGGCCATGAGGCACACTCACCTGAACACTGCCAGGAAGTCAGGAACAAAGCAGTTGTCCTGTCTCTCTCTTTAGGTGCCAGTTTGTGAATGCGGACTTCAATTGCATTTGGAGTTCTTGTCTGGGCTAGGGATGTGGCTAGCTCAGTGGGCCGTGGGCACTGGTTCCCATGCCTAGCCTCCAAAGGAAACTGTTTATATGCAAGAAATTCTCCCTGCCAGTAAGTGTCTATCACCAACGAGTTAGGGTGGGGCAGTGCCTGGGTGCGCACAGGTGCTAGGTGTCATGGTGGCTACCAGGCCCAGCCTGTCCCACAGCCTGCAGGCCGATGGAGAAGAGGAGCCAATGTTCAGACTAAGGTCCTGGGTCAGCAGCAGGCTGACTTCTCTGTCTCCAGCAACCAGGACCAGAGGTGAGAGTAGTCCTGGGTTGCCGTTCAATGCAGCCATCTCAGTTATGTCCCTGTAGCTTAGGTGTTCAACTGGGCTTCCTAGGAAAGCCCCTCTCTCTGCTTTTATTCCGAATTGAATGCCTCTTACAAGTATTCTCCCAGAATCCATATCTTTACTCACAATTACTCACAATTCTTTAAAAAGTCTCTGGGACTACAAAAGGCTCTTGGGAGTCCCAGCTTAGCCGAAATCCCTTCTCTTTTGGAGTCAGCCTTGGGCCTCTGGGCTCTGCCTGAGGGCTGAGTGTCATCCCCAGTTTCCTTTATCAAGTAGACTGCCACTGCCCTCTTAGCCCCACTCTGCTCTTTGGAATTGCCTTCACCTCAAGACCAGCAAGAGACAAGGAAGCTCATCATCCTTGGTCCTCCAAGGAAGAGGCTCTGAGAAGGCTAACAGCTTCTGCCTCTATAGCAAGCCAGCCCGCAATCCATGTACTCTGTGATGCTAATCTTAACCGTGTGAGCAAGAAATGGCCAACTTGGACCAAGAACACATACTGACTGTGTGTTTTCTCTACAGTCATTTAGCAGTCAGTGTTTACAAGTAAGACGAGCCTTTAAAGAAAATGCACATACACACCCAAGCACATGTGCACACATGCACACGTGCACACATGCAGTTTGTAAACAGTATTGTTGGGATCTGTGCCACAATGTCGACACCCACATAAGTTGGGTGGATTTTCCCGTGGCCATGAGGAAGGGTCAATCTGTGGTCAGACATAAAAGTTCAAATCCTAGCACAGCCCTGTGGGTAACCCAGCCTGCCTCCCCACAGCCTCTCCAGAGAAGAGTAAGGCCATTTTGTTTTGATTTTGGTAGATACTCTTGTGCCGTGGAAATCAGAAGGGCAAAACGAAGCAGTCCTGACCAGAAGCCCACGTCAGAAGTCAGGACACCCCTGTCAGGTGGTTTTGGAGAGAACAAGGAAAGTGGAAGAAATGGCGTGCAATCAATTGTGTGAGCAGAGAGGGAAGGGAGGCAGGAATCCTGGTGCCTCGCTGCCTGAGCCGTAGAATGTGGTTAGCCCCCTGCCCGCCCCGCCCTCTCAGCTTTGGCTGCCCGTGGGCGAGGAGAACGCTGGAATAACATCATGCTATTTAAAATACCTTCAAACCACAGTGTAAATGCTAACTAACCATATTGGTATATAACCAGAATTTTATATTAAAAAGGGCGTCCTTGTCAAATGTATGCTGTGTAAAAAAAAAAATGTACTTAGCCGGAAATCTCTTTGAATTGTGTTTCGTGTATAGTATAGACTTATATAGAGAAAGACTATTTTAGCCAGGCAAAGTATTTTTGCAGTGATTGAAATAAATCATTTATTACCTTTGAGTCCCACTCAGGACACTAATTAAATAAAATCATGGCAATGCATATGTGAGTTGTTTACATTTTTATTTCATTTCTTGGAAGTTTTGGGGACTGGGAAGAAATCCTGAGTCTTTTTTTTTAAAGATTTTTTTAAAATATATGAGTGTTTTACCTACATGTATGTATGTGCACCACATGTATGCCTGGCATCCTCAGAAGCCAGAGGAGCGTACCAGGCACCCCTGGAACTGGAGTTACAGACAGTTTAAGCTGCCATGTTGGTGTTGGGAACTGAACCCAGGTTTAGTGCTCTTAGCTGATAGCCCATCACCTCAGCCCCAAACCCTTCAATCTTCATAATACACGCATCTGACATCAGCAAGAGGGAAGGACCAAGGGTTCTGGTCCAAGGCCTGGGAAGGCCTACGGGAACGTCCAGTTAGCTCTATGCTTCTCAAGGCATCTCAGAGGATCCAGCAATGACGGAAGCTCCCAGACCCTTCTCCAGATCTTCTGAGCCACCATCTGCATTTTGAAGCCCACCCCCCACACGCCCACCCCCGCCGGTGATCTGTACGCTTCCTGAAGATGGCTGAGCGCTCCATACCCACCAGCCAGAATGAGTTTGTGCTAAAATGGCCAATGAAACTGAGGACATGAGATACATCAAAATACTAAGAATCTGCTTGGCGTCAGGGATACACAGGCAGCTTCGTGTGTTACATTAGCCTTCAAAATCAACTTGCAATTGAGATTTAAGTCATTGCCCAAGCTTAAAACCAAGGGCATAGACATGGGCCATGACCCCATAACCCACTAGTGCTTATTCGTCCCATGTGCACTGTACCAGCGTTCAGAGCTTCTCACGCCTGCGTGCAGAGGAGGCTGAGGTCTACACAGAGAAAGGTAACGCTGTAGCATCCGAGCCACGCTCTACAACTTCCTTTCCATGGCCAGACTGAAGTTTGGAAGTGAACCTACCTGTCCATAATTTCCAGATGGTCTTTCTCATGGGGAGAAACTGTGGCCAGTCACACCACTTGGCAACGGCAGGCAATTTGGTAGAGGTTACAGCAGGGAGTCACTGAAGGGTCCTGAGCATAGTCTGCTCGGGAGCTGTTGTCATTGGCAATGTCTCGAAGGACATCTCCGAGAACCCTGGTGACCTCTGGCAGCACCGCCTGGTACTCTGGGCTTCCTCTCGGTAGAGGCACCGCTTCAGCAGCATCATCTTCTAGGTTGAAAATGAGAGGAAAAGCGTGGTGCTGCTCAGGACCGGTGCTCCCATCACAAGCCTTGGCCCCGCCTACAGGAAGGATGAGTAAAAGGTTAAAGGCAACCTTCACCCTAAGCTTCAAAGGAGGACATGCCTGGTGGATTACCCTAGAAACTCAAATGATTGCTCTCCCTGCTAAATAAATGACCTTTCGATTCAAGTCTGTCTGTCCGGTAATGATCATCTGTGCAGAGGGATTAGCCCTGTCCCCTGGACTTGCCTTCAGAACCAGTGGACATGTGTTCAATGCCTTTCATCTCTGGTCTTTGGCAGTAAATCTCATGGGTTGTTTTGGGTTTTTGTTTTTGTTTGTTTGTTTGTTTGTTTGTTTTGTAATGGCAGGGGGAGTGGCACACACCTGGAAGTCAGAAGACAACTTTGTGGGGTCCTCTCCTTCCACTGAGTTCAAGCAATCAGACTCAAGTTCTCAGTTTTGTGTTGGCCCCTGAATCTGATACTTTGGGTCTTGCTGATCCCTCAATCTGATACTTTGGAGCACCGGATCCTCCAATACCGACTGTTGGACTTGGTGGAAGTCAAAGTTAACTTCCCTGAGCTGAAGATGGTGTTGTTACAGAGACTGGAATCTTGCTAGTTCGGCAGTCCAAAAGATAGGGCCAAAAGTACCTGGAGAAGCAACAGTACTTCCAGTACTTCCTACCTCTAGAGACAACATTTATTATTGCTTGATTGAGATAGAGTTTTCTGTATAGCCGTAGCTGTCCTAGACTCTCTTTGTAAGTCACGCTGACCTCAAACTCACACTGATCTGCCTGCCTCTGCCTCCCTGAGTGCTGCGGTGACAGGCGTACACTACCACGCCCTGCTTATTTATTTATTTGTGTGTGTGTATATAAATGTTTTGCCCAAGTGTAAACACCTTGTGCATGCAGTGCACACAGAGGCCAGAAGAGGGCATTTTATTCCCTTGTGCTTGGATTTACAGATAGTTGTGAGTCACCATGTGAGTGCTGGGAACCAAACCCGGGTTCTCTGGAAGAACAGCAAGTGCTCTTAATTGACAAGCTGCCTCCCCAGCCCCCAGCACTTAATGGTTCCAGTCTTAATGGTTCCAGTGACTTTCCCCTCCCTTTTCCTATCAAAAAGTAGTTAGAGTGTCTAACAGAAACCTATGTAACTGAGTAGCAGTTTGCTTCTGGGCACCTTGGTTGTAAAACATTAATAAAATAGAAACATCAGTTGCCTGGGAGATGGAGAGTTCTTTCCTTGAACAGATGTCTGAGGAATTTTTCCAGTTGTTCTTCCTACAGGGAACCCTATATCATGGAGTGCTCTCTATAAGAGCAGGGTAGGGCTCTGCTGTATGTCCTGGGCTGGCCTCAAGCCCTTCATCATCTACCTCAGCCTCTCAAGTGCCAGGAGGGCAGGTGTGCACAGCCTTGCCCACTCTGAGGACATTCTTAAAACAGAAAATACATCTGGGATTAGAGAGTCCGCTGTCTTCTCACCTCAAGAAGACAGCACATTGCCACAGCTTAATTCAGCAAAAACAAACCTGGAGGTACCAAAGCCAGCAATCCACAGACAGCTTTCTGGTCCAACATGGATGGAAAAGAAATTGGAAGTCTCAAGGTCAAAGTCTCTGTCAAGGGTTTCCTCCATGGCAGACACTGGCTAGAGTTGACACAAATTTGACTCTCCATCACCAGCAAGGACCATTTGAAATGACACAAGTCTCGACAGTCAATCAAGCAAACATTGAGGGTGACTCATAAAAATTAAGTGACATGAGCCTTTAATCTCACTCAGCACCTGGGAGCCAGAGGCAGGCAAACCTCTGAGAGTTTGAATCCAGAGATAGGAAGATGAGGAGTTCAAGACCAGCCTTGGCTACAAAGTGAATTAAGGCCAGCCTGATCTACATGAGACCTCACTTTAAAAACAATTTAAAACACAGATGCTGTGGCACACACTTGTAATCCCAGCACTCAGGGAGGCAGAGGCAGGTGGATCTCTCTGAGTTCAAGGCCAACCTGGTCAAAGCAAGTCCAGGACAGCCAGGGCTACACAAAGAAGCCCTGTCTTGAAAAACAATAAATAGATAAATAAAAATAAAAATAGTAACACCAGGCACATGATGGATGGATGGCTCAGCACATTAAAAAAAAAGCTATATGAATTTAAAAAAATAGTCAGACCCCCCAGAATCTACACAAAGAATGTTACAAAGTTGTCTACTGACCTCTACATGTATACTATGATACACACATATCAGCAAATATTCATCACACACAGTCATAATAAATCCCACTTATAAGGAAAGCATACAATGGTGTGCTTTGAACTACCATCCTCTAGCTAGCAAAGCGACTTCTAGGCAATATATTTTAACAAATCCATAAAAGCACTCTAGTGGAATAAGCAAGACAGGCAAAGACTGGAAGGCACTCTACCCTGCAAAGAAGAAAGCCACACTGGGTCGGACCTGGTCCGAAGTCTCCTCCCTCCCTGGGGATGCCACACAAGCAGTGTGGAGCAGGCAGAGTTCCAGAGGAAAGCTGGGGTGGCTTAAGGTGTCGGAGTTTAAGGTCGCCCTGGATGATGAAAGCTGACAGGTGAAATCCCGAGAAGAAGACAGCCACAGAGTACAAGCCTCGAAGTTTTCAATATGAACTACGAATCCTTAGCTGACCCCTGAAAGAGTGTCTGCCCAGGGAGAGAGAGAGAGAGAGAGCACCCTTTAGCAGCTGGAAGACCAAAATAGCAGGCACTTGGGTGGCGGCCTGCCACACAGAAGAAACCGTTTGCGCTGTAAGTACTGCTGTTAAATGGGACAGATGAGGCAGGCATAGGGTATGAACCTGTAATCCCAGCACTCGGAGACGGAGACGGAGACGGGAGGACCAAGAGTTCCAGGCCAGCCTGGCCTACACAGCTCAAGGCTATCCTGGTCTACAAAGTGAGACCCTCTTTCAAGAGAAACAAAACAAAACACTTAGATAAGAAAAGGCAAAAAACAAAATCAAAATCAAGGAAACCCCTCCCCTTTTATTTGCTTCTGACATCCCCACAAAGTTCAGGTGAGGAACAGAAATCAGAGCCCAGAGGTCTTTTCTAAACTAAAGGACAAATTTTGAAAGGCAAAAATCCTAAGGGCATAAAATAAGTCCTTCCCAAGTTCAAGGAAACACACTGCAACTGACTTCCCATGAGAGCCAGAAGGCAGACTCTCCAATGTTTTACTAACAAGGCCCAGTGCAGTTTTTATTGTTGTTGTTGTTGTTGGTTTGGTTTGGTTTTTGGTTTTTGTTGTTGTTGTTTTTCGAGACAGGGTCTCTCTGTGTAGCCTTTGGCTATCCTGGACTCGGTTGTAGACCAGGCTGGGCTCGAACTCACAGCAATCCGCCTGCCTCTGCCTCCTGAGTACTGAGATTAAAGGCATGTGCCACCACACCCGGCCAGTGCAGTTTTTAAATGACTCCACAGGAGGCGTCTGGCTGCCACTACGACACAAAAGCAGCGTGGAGCCACCAGTCCATGCAATAGCAGGGGAAAACTCAACTTATTAAAAAAAAAAAAAAGAGTGTCCACTAGCTCTGAGAAGTGTATAAATAGGGCCAACCCTGCCTGATGCTGAATAGGCGCTGGGCAGAGATAGCTGCAATTTACACAGCAGAGAACTCCACTGGAGCAGTGTGAGGAGGGGAGGAAGGGGCTCCTAGCTGGACAAGTCTGGGACAGAAAAATGCCAGGGAGGTCTTGCCATTGGTCCGCTTTGTGAATGTTGTTACTCTCTCCCTACCACTGGGGCTGTGGAAGCAAGCCCAGCTGAAAGCCCTGGACCAGTAAGCTGTATCTATAATGGATGCTTCCTAGATTTGTGAATTGTAACTCCAGGAGCTCAGGTAGGTCTCACAGTAAATGCTATAGTAGAATTCTATCGTTCCGGGAGCAGTGGAAGAAAACTAACATCTTCAAATACAACAGTCAGGGTGCTAGAGAGATGGCTCAGTGGCTAAGAGCCCGTGCCACTCTTATAGAAGAGTCAAGTTCAGTTCCCAGCACACATTAATTCCCAGTACCTATGTTGGGTGGCTCACAAACTGCCTGTAACTCTAGCTCTACAGGGATCTGACACCTCTGGCTTCCATGGGCACCTGCACTCACACAGAGAGACAGACAGACAGACAGACACACACACACACACACACACACACACACACACAATTAAAAATAATAAAAGTAAATATTCAACCAAAAATGACGTACAAAAGTTAACACCGAATGGGTCCAAGATATAAATGTAAGAGCCCTCCCCCCGAAACAATAAAAACCCTTAGAAGAAAACACAAGGAAATATTTTTAGGATGTTGGCAATAACAAATAAGTTCACAAGTAAATTCAGTCAAGGACAAAAAGAGTAGCACCAATCTTAGGAAGCCCTTTTGAGAAAACAGATTTCTTCCAAACTCGTTTCATACAATCATCAAAAATCTTATGCCAAACCTTGGCACATGTTTTACAAGAAAGGAAATTATAAGCAAAATTCTTGCAAGTCAAATCCAATAATGTATGTGTGTATGTTAGATATATACATACATACTTATATATACATTATATCATGACTGGGTGGGTTTATTTAGGAATATAGAATTGGCATAACAATTAGAAACCAGGCAATATTAGTTGTAGTCATTAGCTTTTTGTTTCTGTGACGAAGTTGAAGTAAAGAACTTAATGAGGCCGGGTGTGGTGATGCACACCTTTAATCTCAGCACTCGGGAGGCAGAGGCAGGTGGATCACTGAGTTTGAGGCCAGCCTGGTCTACAAAGTGAGTCCAGGACAGCCAAGGCTACACAGAGAAACCCTGTCTCAGGGGGGAAAAAAAGAACTTAATGAGGAAAGACTTAAATTGGCTCATCTTTTCAGAGGTTTTGGTCCACAGTCAGCTGGTTCCCTGGCTCTTGGGTTTTTTCTTTTTTTTTTAACAAGGCCAAAGAAACAAAGGAAAGCTGCTTACCTAACTGCAGTGAACAAGAAGCAGAGACCAAGAAAGGCAAGATACACACTCTAAAGGTGCACCCACAATGACCTTCTGTCCAAACTGGCCCAGCATCCTCAGGGCCTCTTGTACAGAGCACCCATCAGTGAGTTAGTACACAGGTGAAGTCAGCATTGTCATGGTCTAAGCATCTTCTAGAAGTCCCGCCTCAGAACACCACTTACACCGAGGACCAAGCACTCGACACTTGAGCTTTTTGGGAGATGCAGTTTGTATCCATGACACCAATACAGCACTATGGAGTGTATACACCAGTATACACATTTAAATACACATCTGTTACTATGTATAAAATCTGCCCTGTTTTATAGTTTCATTTTTATGACTGTGTGTGCATGTATGTGCATGTGTGTGTGTGTGTGTGTGTGTGTGTGTGTGTGTAAACATGCATGGGGGTGGTGTGGGGATACACATGTGCCACAGAGCACATGAGGAGGTCAGAGGACAAGTTGCTGGAGTTGATTCTCTCCTTCCATCACATGGGCTTTATGGATTGAAGTCAGCTCATCAATATTGTCAGCAAATGCCTTTACCCAGAACCATCTAGCCTGGTCTTTCATTACTTTAAAAATAGTGGCAAAGGGGGCTGGAGAGATGGCTCAGAGGTTTAAGGGCACTGACTGCTCCTCCAGAAGTCCTGAGTTCAATTCCCAGCAACCACATGATGGCTCACAACCATCTGTAATGTGATCTGATGCCCTCTTCTGGCCTTCAGGTGTATGTGCAGCAAAGGGTAGTTACCGACTTGCATCAGTAGGCGCAATGCTTGCCATGTAAGTGTGAGTACCAGGATTCCGACCTCCAGCACCCACATTAGTGATGGGCAGGTGTGGAAGCCCATCTGGAATCTCAGGGCTCAGGAGACAGGGGATCTCCAGAGCAAGCTGGCCAGGGCAGCAGGGTCAGTGAGGTGTGGGTTCAAGTGGGAAATCCTGCCTCACCGTATAAGACGGAGAATGATCAAAAAGGACACCTGATGTCAAACCTCAGGCCAACACACACACACACACACACACACACACACACACACACACACACACGCACACACACACTATACCACACATATACATGCTATAAAAAAAAAAATTACTTTTGAAAAGGGGGCGGGCTAGGGAGGGGAAACAACAATGATGCTCCCCAGTTCTAGGCCACCCACCAAAAGACTGGTTATCTTTCAAGGCCACTCCAGCTCATGACCAAGGCATCGTCTCCCCATCGTAGAAGGACATGTTGTTCTCTGTCTTAATGGAGTAGGTGCCCAGGCATCTGCCTTTCCCGAATGCAGTTCTAAGTGATCAGGAAGCAAATTTTTTAAAAGCGCAGGGAGGACACAGAACATGGAGGCAGCTCACCCTGTTTGCAGTCCTACTCAGATGTACCGAGAGAGCTCACTGGTCCCCTCCCCGCCCTGGCTCTCCTTCTTGGGATTGTCATTTCTGCCGGGTCGCGGTCACTTTACCCAGCCCTATTACTTCATGGGAAGGTTTACGACCGTAGCGTGGCGGTGCCAAGGGCTTGCTGGCAGGGTTCTCCCTGCATGAAATCAATCCAGCCTGGAGGGCCCATGCCTATGCGATAATGTAATGTAAGGACTCGGGTCCCTGAGCTTTCCCTCCCAGACCATCGTCACGATCGGAGTGTTTTGTCTGAGGTTTAGGAACCAAAGATTCTTGTAGCATTTCTAAGATCCCTGGAGCTGTGAACTCAAAAGGCTTGCTCTACTTCTGTAGCCACATTTTACGCTCAGGAAATAAAGCGTGTGTGTGTGTGTGTGTGTGTGTGTGTGTGTGTGTGTGTGTGTGTGTTAATCATACCATTCTTTGAAAATCTCCAACATGAAATAACTAAAGAAAGCTGAAGTCTCCATTGAGTCCTAACTGGTCTCTCCTCTATTTTTGTTTTAGTTTGTTTTTCATCGATTAACTTCAAGATGTTAGTGCCCCAATCAAGTGCAAAACACTGGGACAAGCATGTCAAAACAATAAAAAGTTTACTTTTTTCATTTTAATTTTATTTGTGTGTGCTCATGCATGTGTGAGTGTGCATCTGCACATGTGCGTGTGCATTTGCAGGTGTACCTGTGCCTGGGATCAAACTCAGGTCAGCAGGCCTGGTGGCGAGTACCTTTACCCACTACACTAGTTATTTATTGGTTATGACAAGCTAGAGTCATTTGGAAAGAGGAACTTCAATTGAAGGGAAAAAAAGCCTCCATAGGATGGACCTGTTGCAAGTCTGCAGGGGCATTTTCTAGATTAATGACTGATATGGGAGGAACCATCCCACTGAGCATGAGGTGCCACCCCTGTGCAGATGGTCCTGGGTGGCATAAAAAAGCCAACTCAAGCAAAGCACAGAGAGGAACCCAGTCAGCAGCATTACTCCATGTCCTGTCTGCCTTGAGTTCCTATCTTGACTCCCCTCAGTGATGGACCATGACCTGGGATGTGTACACCAACAGACCCTTTTCTCCCCAAGTTGCTTTTGATCTTGTTTGGTTTGTTTGTTTGTTCGTTCGTTTGATCACATCAATAGAAAGCAAACTGGAGCACCCACTAAGCCACCTCAGCAGGCCCAGTATGACATTTCTAAAATATATTCTTGGGTTTTTGAGCCCCAGCCATTGAACGGACCAAGGATGGAGCGACTTCTGTCCAGCTGCTATGCAGGCTTTTAAAGTCCACCTTCTGAAACATTTTATTGCCACGTAAATGGCACTCTTAAAGGTCTCTGAGCTCCTATTTCGTCTGCAGCCAAACTGGCATTTAAAGGTTAAGTAGGAGCAGAATGTTCTCTGTGTGAAAAGGGGCAAGGAAGAAGAGGCTGGGCCCCTGAGCCTGGGGCAGGAAGACCGCACTTCCTCTTCCAGTGGATGCAGAATGCCTTTGCTGGGCCCTCCTGCCACGCTAGTGTCTGGGTGACATAGTCAGAGGCACATGTGAGCTCCTCAAAGAAGCGAACCATACCCACTCTCACACATGGGAGGTAGGGTGAGAGGCTCCACTTACCAGTAATGTAGAAGGCCTTGTGACGGTCCAGGCGGACGGTCTGCAGCGCGCCGTACTCTCCGGCAGCCCCACTGTTGGGGTGGAACAGAACCTGAGAAAGAGAGCACGGCCTGGGAATGAGAAAGGCGTGCTAGGCCGGCAAGACGGCGCCGCGGGAAACTGTGTTCAATGCGCCAGCCTGACGCCCTGAGCTTGATTACAGGAACCCACATTAAAAAAAAAAAAAAAAAAACCAGATGCGGTGGTGCACATCTGTAATCGCAACACTCCGACTGCAAGCTGGGAGGCAGACAGGCAATCAGAAGCTACGCTTCTGTGTGACAGCAAGAGAGACCCACCTCAGCAAAGTGCTGAGTCGGTCAGAACCGACTCTCAAAAGTTGTCCTCTGGTGTCCTTGGCCTCTCCGGCTCCTTCAATCCACCCTCCCTCAGAATCAAGTAACCTGGCCCCACAGAGACTCAACCACCAACCAAAGAGCATGCCTGGGACAGACCTACGCCCCCTACATACATGTAACAGAAGTCCAAGTTGGTCTTCAGGTGGGACTCCTGACAGCAGGAGCAGGGGCTGTCTCTGACTGTGTTGTCCGCCTTTAGATCCCTTTCCCCTAACTGGGCTGCCTTGCCTAGCCTCAATAGAAGATGTGCCAAGGCGGGTTGATATCCATGCGAGGCCTCCCCTTCTCTGAGGAGAAACAGAGGGGGTATAGAGGGAGGAGAGATGGGAGGAGGGACTGGGAGGAGGGACTGGGAGGAGGGGGGGAGCTCTTATCGGGATGTAATGTAAGCAAAATAATCAAAAAAATAAGTAAGAATAAAATGTTAATATAAAGAGAAAAAAAAAGGTTGTCCTCTGACCTCCACATGCAGATGTGGTCCATGTGCCTCCCCAATACATATACTACATACATACTCACATACACAGGAGAGAAAATCATGCTAAGTGCCCTGGCCTACTGTAAGCCCCACATCCTACATACTCACTGACGAGCACAGGCCTACAGCTGATGCCAGCGAGCTCCTGGAAGCCACTGTCATAGTCATTTGACTAAGAGCTTCAGAGGAATGGGCTTCCTTGATATACAGCTCCAACATGTCACAGGGGAAGTCAGCTTCACGGGCCCAGGACCGCCTCTGCAATCTGCAGGGTGCTGAGTGGCCTGGGCTAGTGCTTTTTTATTTTACCATTAAATTAAAATTAATTGAAAAGCTCCAACAGCCACAGCAGTGCTTTAAAGAACCCTCGGGGCCCTTCTCTCTGTGGAGTTTCTTGCGGGCTGTCCAGGTCATGCACCTAGGGGTCCTTCCTGCACCTTCTCCTCAGGCGCAGAAAGCAAGCTGCAGACAGAGATGGCTTACATCTATCCTGGGGCTTGTAACGAAGGCCATCCGAAAGTCTCCACAAAAACTGGCTCCTTCTGCCTCTGGCTGACTCTCGAACTCTCTTCAGCAAGAGTTGTGTAAGGAATGTGAGCTCTCTCCAGCCCCAAGCATAGCTTCACCTCTGAAGCTTTTATTGCAGAACTGGGGTTTGAACTCAGGTCCCCACACAGGCGAGGCACACACTCTACCCCTGAGCTATGGCTCCAAATCAAGCCTAGCCTGAACACAGACACCTATGACTCAGTCCTACTGTACTGCTGAGGAAATCTTTCCTGATTCAGTCAGAAGTGGAAGAATTACCCTAAAGAGCGGAAACACCTAATTCAGAGGTCCCAAGGGAAGGAGTTGGTAGGAAATAAAAGGCCAGCATCCTCAGTAGGTTGGTGGGTTTGGGCTGGAGGCATGAGACTGACCTGGGATGAATCATGTCCGTATATATTGCTGGGAAGTCACTTACGTGATTCAAAGTTTCCGTGGGGCTTGGGGAAAAAATAATGAAAAACATCTGTTGGAGAGGGAAACAGCCCCCCCCCCCTAGTTTCAGTACCCTGAGAGGATGCCGCCCTGGGAAGGGTTCCCCCACACCTGCAGCTTCCCTGCCCCCCCATCAATCCTCCAAACACCCCCAGCAAGCTTCCTCCAAACAAGAAAGGAAGTCATTACTGAAAACCTCATTTCTTCCATCCCAGAGAGGCATGCCTGTCACAGCAGGACACTGCTTTGTTTTCTTGAGAAAGGGAAAACTGGGCGGGGGGGGGGGGGGGGGGGGGGGGGGGGGGGGGGAGAACATGGACCATCCTTGTCTCCCAGGAAGGATATGTTTAGACACACCTCCACTCCCACTCCTGCCCAAGACACAATCTCTTCAAACCATGGGTATCATTTGGGGCTCAGTAACAGGACTAAGATGACTCTGCCACAGTCTCAGGGTATAAGGGGCACTAGCAGAAGCCTCCAGAACCTAAGAAGCAAAACTGGGGCAGCCTGTGCTTAGAGATGGGGATGAGTTTTGAGATACTCATATAAGCCACCCCGCTTTGAGCAGAGCGATGACAGCTTTCTTGTTTACATCAACATAGGAAGACCACTGGTAAGCTGACACGCAATCACGGCTGAAGGTATTTCCTCTCCAGATGGTCTGCTCCACAGTTCAAAGCCAGCTGACTTTATCTTCTATGGACTTGAACTTGTACAGACTTCTTTGCGGGATGCCATCCTGCTTTGCTACACATTTGTTGTTTTGCTAAGCATGGCTGTGTTACCCTGTACAGTATGATCCCCAGAGGTGTCCTCCTGCACCCCAACAGGCAGGGGAGGGCCCAGCTTCAAGTCTCCCAAAGCGGAGGTGGGGGGGATGGAGGGGGGTGGGGGAGTGGGTGTCAACCATTTGCATGTCTCTCTTGGTGACACTTTTCACCACTAGGGGCCTCCCTAAGAGAAGTGACGGGTATTCATGTTTCCCCATGCATGGCTTCTGGAGTGTCTGTTTATAGCCCACGGCTGCCCCATATTGGAATAGACCACGCAGATGCAGACATACTGAGGAAACTGTCCCTTCACTGACAAAGTTTGAACCTGGCCATGAAAGTCATGACTCGATCACTCAAGACGTCACCACCTCCAGCTTCCATCTTGGAGTCAAGAGAACAGAAAGTGGGGTCACTAGGGCTCTGGGACGTGTACCCTTCTCCCCTCTCGGGCTCTCAGCCCTCTCTTTGTGGCTGCTCTCGCCGCCTATTCATAGACCTGTCAGTGTCAGGTGCAGGGGGGTTAAATAGGCAGAGCACATAGCCGGATGACAACTGTGGTGGCTTTGGGAGCTCACAGACGCAAGCTTCCTAGAGAGAATGAAGTAGGTCATGAGCTCAGAGATGTGTAGCCACCGTTTCCCTCGCACTTTCTTCCCAAGGCCTGAGAGGCAGCTGAGAATATGTGGTCCTAAGCTGCTTCTCTCTTCTGCTCTGGGCTACCCTTGCAATACGCAGAAGCCAACTGCTGAGAGGCGTCCACATAGTGTTCTGAGCGACTATCTAGGAAGTTCTTTGGGCTTCTAGAAACTGGAATGGTTTCAAACTGACCCATATTAGAATCCTTCTGAATGAAGGACAAAACCTGTGGGCGGATACAAATTGCATTTATTAAGTGGTACATGGGTTGGAGAGATGGTTCAGTGGTTAGAGCAATTCCTGTTCTTGCAGAGGACCTGGGTTTGGTTCTCTGCACCAATACTGAGGCTCACACTGTCTGTAACTCCACTTGGAGGGGATCCGATGCTTTCTTCTAATGACTGTGGCCACTGTACAACACAGCGCGTGCACACACACACACACACACACACATACACTCAGGCACACACAATGCACATAAAGTAAATATTTTAAAGAGGTATATACATACTACATACATGGATGGATGGATGTTTGGATACACACAAAATCATTTGTTTTGATATTCTGGATTCCTCCAAAATGTTACAAATCCAAGACAATTTAGTCTCTTCATTTCAATGAGTTAGGCCGACCAGAAAAGAATAAACTCAAATCCGTGCACATCAACCAGCCCTGTCCTTAAAATCCAAGGTGGTCTAACCTGGAGAGTTTACATGCACACTAGAAGAAGTTGGTGCTCGGGGAGACCAGGCACAGAACCCACATGCCGTCCCCTTTAAAGACATCATCAGAAGCTCCCTGTAGGCCGTAAACTGGCTTCCTCTTGCTGGGTCATAGGATATGGTAAGAAAGTAAACAAGTGTCCACTTGAGCTAGATTACCAACACAACTTGTATCTGTTTTTTCCCACCTGGTTCCTGGACCTAACCCAATGAGTGTGCACAAGTCAGATGCTAAAGGAAGGCACGGCTCTGTCCGGGAAAGGAAGTAAACACGTGAACGAGCTGGCATCCACAGGAGTCCTGACGGTGTCAAGATCACTTCCCGGTGACCCTAATTATGCTATCAGTAGCCATGGCAATAGAGACTCGGGAGTACCTCTCCACAGAAACCTTGGCTGACACTGCCAGGTCAGAGCTGCTGACTTCCAGCTGAGAACGGAAAACATCTTTCTGCCTCTCTGCAGAGACAGATGTTCTGAGGTGACCCAAGAACCCTTCAGAGGACTGTGCAGGGCTAATCTGACCAGCCCTAAGAATGTCATCAGTGTGTGTAGGAGTGCAGTGTGGTCCACTCGAGGCCCAGGTTCTGGCTGACCTAGGAAGGCTGCAGTAATTACTGGCCTTGGTGGCCATGAGCACATCTGAATCACTCCCCTGTGACCCTCTCAAAGACAGAAATAGACCTCTGAAGCATAGATCTCCAGCGGGGGAAGCCGGGTGCTCACTGGGTCTCACCAAGGGGTCCCAAGATCCTCCAGGCTCCTGCTCTGGAGACTTCCTCTTCCTTTTAGGAAAACACATGGAGGGACATGAAAAGCCCAGGAGGACACTGGAATTTCCTGGCTACTTATTTTGTGCTTCAGAGCTGAGGAAGCAACAGCAAGAAGGTGATCCTGGAAGCTGGAGACCTGAAATCATTGCCAGGGGCTGCTGATTCAAGCACAGGCAAGACATCCATGGTGGCACATACCTACAGTCCCAGCACTCAGAAGGCTGAGGCTATTGGAAGCTTGAGGTCAGCCTGGTGCAAGGAGAATCTTTCAAAAGTAAAACAACAACGAAATAACAGGATGCAAGGTGTGTGCTGAGCCCTCCCAGTGCTGGGAGAACGGTGGGAACACAGAGACCTTGCTGACTTTCATTGGTTTGCTCATTCACCCTGCATGCGCTGGATGCTGGATGCTGGCTGGGTACGGATGCTGGCTGGGTACGGATGCTGTTACATACAAGAGAACTGAAACCTGAAACCAGCAGGTGAGGTCTTGTCCCCCATAAAGCTTCCATTCTAGCTGAGCCCAGAACTGGACAGGTATCATGTCCAACAACAACAATGTACTGGGTACCCAAGTTATGTCAGAAAACTGAATGCATGCAGAAAAAGGAAATTAAACCTTTGAGATAATGAATTCTCACATACCTCTACAGTAAGTCAACATGTCAAATATAAACATAAATCTGGATTAACAGACTGAATTATTAGAGGTAGCTCATCTCTGAAATTAATCACTGGGGTTTTTGCCCAGGATCTGCACCAAGCACTGCCACGCCATCTTCTGAGAGTGGTCCTGTATATGTAGGTAGCAGATGTGAGCTGTGAGACACAGCCTAGACACATGCTTTCTCCACTTACCCTATGCCCTGTCTGTGACCTGCCAAAGAGCACGTCAGAGGCATCCAGTCCATCGAAGCTCCTATCCGGGGGCAAGCTGGCTCCTGCCAGGGCTATCGCCGTGGGGAAGATGTCTAGCATGCTGCAGAAAGAACAGAACAGTTTTTCTCAAGTCTTCCAACTCTTTCCCTTGCCCTCCTGTGAGCCAAACCCACCTGAAGCAGCCCAGAGCAAAAGCAGACAGCCTCGCTTAGAGCCCACGCTGTCTATTTCTCTTTGGAGTTCTAACCGGGGTTTCTGCTACAAGCGGCAGGATGTGGCCGGATGTTGTACAGGTTCAAATTGAATTTCTCCACCTGTGTAACATTCAGTGCTTCAGTTTCCTAATCCCTAAGATGTGTGGTCTAATAACAACAACTACCTCGCAGGGTGGATGTGTGGGCAAAACACTCAGGGAAGACACGCAAGAGAAGCCACCTGGTTCTTGGTGGTTGTTGGTCTTTAATTACCAACAGGGCCACACCTTTAACCCCGAGAGCTAAGAGTGGGGCGCTGTCTTATCAGGAATAGTGTGTGGCTGGGTGGCAGGTGTCTGCAGGAAAACACTCCCTTCATTTTCCATCGCCTGAGTCTCCGCCTCATGAAAATTTAGTCTTTAGGAGAAGTGTGTGAAATTTTGGTTATGACATGTGAAACACTCCACTTCTATCACTTGACTTTAACTCTCTTTTGTCCGTTACAAAGTGGAGAATGTTTTAGTAGAAAAAAAAAAATTTAGAACATAAAGAAATATAAAAAGAAAATATCACATAACTGGTCCGTCTCTTGAGGGTAACTACTTTAAAAAAAAAAAATTCAAATTCGGGTTGGAGAGATGACTCAGCCATTAAAGGCTAGGCTCACAACCAATACACTCAAATTCCTACTTGTGTGTGTGCAGTATATGCGTGTGTGTGTGTGTGTGTGTGTGTGTGTGTGCAGTATATGTGTGTGTGTGTGTGTGTGTGTGTGTGTGTGTGCTTGCCCATATGTACCTGTGTGGAGGCCAGAGGTTAACATCTGTCTTCCTCTATCATGCCACATCTTGTTTTTTGTGACACGGTCTCTCACTATTTCAGCCTGTCTCACACTGAGGCCCCAGGATCATTTCCCTCCAGCACCGGGGCAATGGGTGTGCCTCTGCCTCAGTCTCCAGCTTATACAAGGTGCTGGGGAATCTAAGTTCAGGCCTTCATGCTCACATGGCAAGAACTTTCCCCACGGAGCCATCTCCCCAGCCCCACCCACTGTTCACATTTTTGGTGGGTCTTGTTTATGTGATTTTATTCGTTCCTATTTTGATTGTTTGTTGTTTCACATAAGACTTGCCTTGAATTCCTTATCCTCTTGCCTCCACTTTATGAGGGTATGAGGGATAAGATTACAGGCTTGTGTCATGTGATTTTTTTTTTCCAAAGTCATGTGGAACTTTACTGCACTGTGTACCTCCCACAAGCCTCATATCACGAGATGGGGGTGGGTTGTCAGGAAGAGCAGAGGGGCTGCCCTTCCAACAGAGCTCTTTATACAAGAGCCAAAGGAACTGAAGGCCAAAGGGACTTGCTAGAGCCAAGGGGCTGGGCCCACATGAATTCTGTCATGGGTTAGACTTTCCCAGGAAAGAGGTCCTGGTACCCAGAGGCTGGGACAGCATCAGCATTCAGGATCCTGGATGGGAAAGTCCTCAGGGCCAGGTATTCCTAATTTATCCACCCTGAGTTCTAGGAGCAGCTCTCCGCCCTCCAGAGAAGCCGCAGAGAGAACCCACCAAGTGTGCGGCATCTCTAATCTGCCCACCTCCTTCCCCTCTGCAGGGTTCTGCCTACGACCTGAGGCGGAATTTCTCGTTGACTCCGGGACAAAGTGTTTCTCTTTGCCCATGGATTTCACAGTTCACAAAACTGGTAGTTTATCTCTTGAGATAGGCACTCCAGAAGCTGGCATCCCACACTGGTGTGCAGTCAAGGCATGCAGAGTCAGCACCCAAGAGAGTACAGAACAGTCTGGAAACCTGTTCAGAGTCCAAGGTCCCTGCCACAGACCAGGAAACACAGAGGTCTTGTGTGGTCTGAAAAGGTTGAGATGGTTTAGGGCTGTTCAAGCTCATATTCATATTCATATTCTCTCTCAACAGACACACACACACACACACACACACACACACACACACATGTTGAGGAGATAGCGCACTCATTAAAGGGCTTGCCTCACAAGTATGAAGACCTTTGTTTCGTTCCCAGAACCCATGTTACAAAAATCTGAGCAGTCCTCCCAGCACTGGGGAGTTAGTGATGGGTGCATCCCCGGATCTCAGTGGCCAGTGCTTGAGGAACAACATCTGAGGTTGTCCTTGTCTTACACACACACACACACACACACACACACACACACAAATTTGAAGTAGACTGTAGGCTTTCCTTTGTCATCTTAAGAGACATCGGCATCCCAGACAGGGTAAATCAGCAAACCATCTAGACTCTATATTAGACTTCCAGAATGAATTACATACTTTCTTTTTTCCATCTTTTTCCTCCTCTGCATCATGAGGTTTGGCATGCGACACAGCACTAATCCAAATCTAAACAGTAAGGGAATCCCAGTGTGTCAGCGTCTGGCATGCCCTACAGAGATTTTTAGTCCACACAGAACTCAAAGAGAAGCCTCACCCACTAAGAAAACCTCTTCAACAGGTTTGGTGACTCTCACCATTCAAGGTAGCCCTGTCCAGCATGGGCATGCCTACGCTGTCGGAAAGTCATTTCTCAAAGGATGGCAGAAGCCCAGCCGCTGAGGTTAGCCCCATGAGAGGGAAATACTGCCTGGAACTCACAGACCTGAGGCTGGGCTTTCCTGCTCATGCACCTAGAAGGCAGATCTGTCTTACAGAGGCTACTGATGCCCCTGCAGGCCTCAGTCTTGACCCAAGAAACCCAAACCTGCAAAACCCAAGCCCTGCACTTCCAATGTGTCCATTTTGATGCTTGGCTTTTTGTCAGAGCTACAGTCTGGACTTGGTAGGCATTTTTGCTACCACAGGTTTCTTGTCTATTATAAAAAGAAAAAGGGACTGGAGAGACAGCTCAGCTCTTGTAGAGGACCTAAGTTCAATCAATTCCCAGCACCCACGTCAGGCATCCCACAACTTCCTGTAACTCCAACCTCTGTGGATACCTGTGCTCACCTGCATATACCACCACACACACACACACACACACACACACACACACACACACACACACAGTGCATGATTTTAAAAAGTCTAAAAAGAAGAAATTACATTTATAACTATTGATATAAAGACAAATGTATAAGTGAACCAGTTTGTTCCACTTTAAAGTATTTTTCTTTTCCTTCGTTTTTCAGACAAGACTGTCATGCATGTATCCAAGGCTGACCTCTGGAGTGCTGGGATTACAGGCATGAGCTGCCACACCCTGTATACGCAGTGTTGGGGATCACACCGGGGGGGGGGGGGCTTCATGCATGCTAGGCGAGCACTCTACTCACTGAGCTACACGCCTGGCCCCCTCACACAATCACATTATGGGCTCTGGCAGTGTGTGTCATGGGCCTGACGTGTAAGCAGGTTTCTGGTCCCAGAGCACCATTTCCCAGGCCCTCTGATATTAAGAAAGGAATGCAGTGCCCGCTCATGGAACAACACGGCTGTGACAGGGGCTCTACACAGTGGCATAGAAGGAGATAAATATGGAGAGGTGCCAGGAACAGAAGAGATGAGGACAGATCCACCTCCGGTGGAGGGAGGCATGGAACTGTCCCTCAGATACAGAAATAGGTGCTTTTTTAGCATTCAATTGTAATTTTCTTTCATTTAATTTCCCATTCCATTCATGTAATTTCCCTCTCATTATCCCTGAAAAAAGCTAGGTCTCCACCCCTTCCTGGCCTTAGTCACACTGCAGAGGCTTCAGGGGCTAGCCTGTGTTCACATTTGACTGGTAGCCCATCCCAGTCCCTCCCTACCCCTGAGTCTCTCTTACAGACACCCCACACACACACACACCTGCACCCAAAGCACCTACTTCAGAGTAAGCAGTGGTCCTAGAGCACTAGGGCAATACTGAACAGCAAATGGTGAATGTTTCTCATGGACAGCTTGTCAGGGTCATACAGACCACTAGACATGATGTGGACAAGGATTTTATAGCTTCTGCATGCAGACCCGATTCTACGCCTGCTCTACAAAGTGAGTCCAGGACAGCCAAGGCTACACAGAGACACCTACCTTGTCTCGAAAAACGAAAAGAAAAGAAAAGAAAAGAAAAGAAAAGAAAAGAAAAGAAAAGAAAAGAAAAGAAA
>OU015746.1:11682912-11703290 GCA_907169655.1 Acomys percivali
AAAGAAAAGAAAAGAAAAGAAAAGAAAAGAAAAGAAAAGAAAAGAAAGAAGAAACCTTGTCCTGGAGCTGTAGGGTAAATTTATCATGACTTTTCTGTCTTGCCCCAAAGGCAATCTTTTGAAAGTGAGTTTAGTTCTCAGCATCAAGAACATCCAAGCTGGGGCTGGAGAGATGGCTCAGAGGTTAAGAGCACTGACTGCTCTTCCGAAGGTCCTGAGTTCAATTCCCAGCAATCACATGGTGGCTTACAACCATCTATAATGTGATCTGGTGCCTGCTTCTGGCCTGCAGGTGCACATTCAAGTAGAGCACAGTATACATAATAAATAAATAAACCTTAAAAAAAAAAAAGAACATTCAAGCTGCTTGGCTTATGACTACTTTCGCAGCCTCCAGGGCAATGTTTCACCCACAGTCGGAAACAGCACTAAGTACGCATTGTAAGTATCTCCATCTAGCAATTGCTGTCTCCAGGCTTTGGGGGCAGTCATGTACAGGATCTTTCTAAAATACTGTATTATCACGTAGGCCCATATCCAAATAGTAACTGGGTATTGCTAAAAGATAGCTAATGAGATTCGGGCTAAACGAGCTTCCCACCAGCACATTCTGTTAAGTTTAATTTGTATTATGCTTATTTGTTTATTGTGTGTGTTTGTGGGCACACCAGTGCTGCGGTGCACACGTAGATAGAGGTCAGAGGACAATTTGCAGGAGTCGGTTCTCACCTCCCACCGTGTGGGAACTCAGGGATGGAACTCAGGAGGCCACCTGGCTTAGCAGCAAGCACCTTTGTAGGCCCAGCCGTCTTGTTGCCTCTCACACACATCCCCCTCCATACCCTTTTTAAAAAAAAAAAAAAAAATTCTGAGCCAGACACCTGTAATCCCAGCACTCAGGGAGGGCAGAGGCAGGCGGATCTCTGTGAGTTCGAGGCCAGCCTGGTCTATAAAGCGAGTCCAGGACAGCCAAGGCTACACAGAGAGACCCTGTCTCAGATAGAGAGGGAGATTTAAATTTTTTCCCCCGTATTCCTGACAGTATATATATATATATATATATATATATATATATATATATATATATACAATATATATATTAACCTATTTTAAGATGTCATAATTTCTCGGGGCCATTTGAGGAGAAGTTGAAGGAACTCTGACCGCAAAGGTCTCTAGCCTCAAAGAATAAAGGACTAAAACAGGTAACCGGCCCGGGCTCCCACAAAATGAAGTGTGAGCACTCCCTGGTAGAACATGGATCAAAAGTGTGCTCCCCCTAGTACGGACAAGGGAGAGCCACAGCCAAGGGCAGTAAGAAGCCCCGCCCAGAAGATCAGGAGGGAGAGCCAGCTGCCATTCAGACTAACTTCACACCAAAAACATCTGAAGAGGGGCTGCCCTGTTCCCCTTGTTTTCTTCTGATGAAGTGCCAGAGGGCCTCAAGAAAATGCATCTGTACCAAGAACTCTCTCTAGCCACCAAGCTATGGCCTCAGTCCCTGTCCTCTGATTATCAAGACACAGTCATCTATTGTGGTGCAGTGGTTGGTGGTATAGCTACACACACAGTTCTCAGATGAGAAACACGCTTACTCCAGCAGTGAAAGCCCAGGCCTTGAAGACGATAAGGAGTTATTTGTGCGTATGCAGCCCCACGCTTGCCCCTTGAGTCCGAGGCTATAGAAGCAGCCTCTCCCTGGCCTTCTTCTAGCCAAGCTGACATCACAGATTCCAAGCTGTGTGGTTGTTGTCACACCTGCTGGCCCCCACGGACTGTGCGCTGCCCCCTCCTGATAGCACAGCGATGACCTAAAACCCTTGAGGGACCTGAGGGCTGGCAGGAGGCGGTGGGGGGGGGGTGGTGGTAATGCCTACTCTCCCAGGCTGTCAGAACTGCTCACCCCTCCTGCCTTTGGCTTCAGTCTCAGCCCTTCTTTCCTAGCGGGTCTGAAGGTGTTGGAAGGTGCTGGGAGGCCTGCCTTCCTCTGGTTGGCACTGTTCTGCCAAAGAACCTCTCAGCCAGGCTTACTCATTGTCCTGGGGTTCGGTGGAGGCTCTGGTGTTGGTGAATACAGGGCAGAACCAGACAGAGGTAACCGACCTGATCTAGTGAGAAGTCAGGCTTGTGAGGTAGCACACACAAGCAGGAAGATCTGAGTTCAATCCCCAGTGCCCATGTAAAATGCTGGGTATGGCAGCATGGGCCTGCAATCTCAAGACAGGAGTGCCCCAGGGCTTGCTGGCCAGGTAGCATAACCAACTCACTGAACCAGCCTCCCCCATGGCAGTCTCAAAGAGAAAGGGAGGAGAAGCTAGGGAAATGAGTCAGTGATTAAGAGCCCTCACTGCTCTAACAGAGGACCTACTTTGGTTCCCAGCACCCACATGATGGCTCACAACTAAATCTAATGCCAGGCCCAGGACCTCTGATGCCATCTTCTGGCTTCCACAAACACTGTACATGCATAGTAAATATAAAATACACATGGACAAAGCACTCTCTTACAGATTTAAAAAATTAAGCCGAGTGTGGTGGCTCACGCCTTTAATCCCAGCACTTGGGAGGCAGAGGCAGGTAGATCACTGTGAGTACAAGGCCAGCCTGGTCTACAAAGTGAGTACAGGACAGCCAAGGCTAAATGCAGAGAAACCCTGTCTCGAAAAAAGAAAAAAGAAAAAAGAAAAAAGAAAAGAAATTAAATAAAGGCATAGAAAAGAACAGAAGGTGGGTGGTTTCAGAGGATTGACACCAATGGTTGGCCTCTAGCCTCAACACACAAGCATGTACAGACAAACACACACACATGCGCGCGCACACACACACACACACATGTATACACACAGACACATGCACGCACACACATGCACATACATGCACACACGCACACATACACTAAGTATATAAACAAATACTTTTTAAATGACTTAGTGAGGGGTCCCAGCTGTAAGTCAGGGTTCATTAATTTCCAAGGCAATGTTTCCAGAGACCCATCACAGCCAGATTTCCTGCCAAGACACTGACTGGGCTTATCTGTTTACCCTGATACCCGGAGAGACATCATACATACAAAGCCCCTGAGGAAAGATGTCCCTAGAGATGAGGCCTGGAGGCTACACTCCTCAAGGCTGGAGGACATCCTCACCTAAGGATAAATTCTTTCCCTCTTCGTCCACTGGGGCCATCTGCCTCCTTCCTGGCCTCCAGGGCATTCATCTGGTCTCCAGTGATAGCCACGCCTCTTGTAGCCACCTGGGACAGCTCTCCTAATCCCAAGAATGAATAGTTAAGAGTGCTGGGGACTTCACTCCTGCTGCCATTTTGGCTGCTTTTCTTTTTAGCTAAGAACCAACACTGAGGTTAGAGACCAGCAAGGTCTCTTGTTAACTCAAGTATCATCCCCCACAGGGAGGTGCCTGCCCTCTGTAGCCGCTTTACTATGAGATTTGCTTTATCGGTAATGCAGGTAAGCAACACGCAGTGAGTTTGCTGGGATCTCCAGCCACCCATGTGTCCACATCAGCTCTGTCTCTAAATCCCCACAGCTAACAGGCATTCGGATCTCTTACCTTAACAAGGCAGTGCTAGTGACATTGGCTGGAACTCTGCCAGGCCAGTAAGCCAGTGCTGGGACACGATGTCCACCTTCCCAGGTGGTCTGCTTGGCTGGACTTCCCCCTGTGAGAAGCAGCAGTTGTTTGATGAACATCACACTCTCGAGGCTTTGTTTGTTTGTTTGTTTGTTTGTTTGTTTGTTTGTTTGTTTGAGACAGGGTTTCTCTGTGTAGCCCTGGCTGTCCTAGACTTGCTTTGGAGACCAGGCTGGCCTCAAACTCACAGAGATCCACCTGTCTCTGCCTCCCTGAGCGCTGGGATTACAGACATGTGCCACCATGCCTGGCTTCTTTTTCAGCTAAGAGATGGCCTATGGGAGAGCAGTCCCTCTCTAGGAGTATCCAATAATTTCCACAAAGAAATGGCTTTCTTAAAAAAAATTAATAGCTGGGAGTGGTGGTGCATGCAGAGGCAGGTGGATCCCTGTGAGTTCAAGGCCAGCCTGATCTACAAAGTAATTCTAGGACAGAGAAACCTGTCTTGAAAAACAAAACAAACTAATACTAATAATAATACTAATAATAATAATAATAATAATAATAATAATAATAATAATAATTTTATTTTACTGCCCAGCTATTTGTTTCAGTACATGCTGTGATTTTTCTCTGGACTTAACATATATAAACAGAGCTTTCTGTCAATTTTGTCAATTCCTTTCATGACATTCACCCATTTTAAACTGTCTTCATTCCTGACTCCTCATGTGTCCCTGCACAGTGAGACTCAAGTGACCCTAGGCACTTAACGAATCTTGGTTGAATAAATGAATTTGTCTTCCAGTTGGTCTTGTGCCTGTCTGATTAGGATGAAAAGAAAAAGAGAGCAGACCCCTACAAGTTGCCCACGCCTACCTCGCATGCATGATGCCATTAGTTCAATCACTAGCACTTCACAACAAACAAAGACTACAAGTCTTGGAAAGAGGGGGGTTTCCTCGGCTGTTGAATCCGCCCAGTGCCTGACTGATCGTGTGTGGATCTGTTTTGTTTTGCATTGTTTTTTTCCTTGAATCAATGAGTTGTTGGGATGAGACAGTATCAGTCATGGTTCTGAGTGTTTGCCTCTTTGGGAGAGGTAAGAATTTCCCATGTGCAATCTTTGAACTTTCACGTTAGTAATGTGAGGCATTATTTTTGTAGCCAAGTCCGAAGTGACCACCAATATAATGACAGCCGTGGGCTGGAAGAGATGAGGTCATGTTTTATGAAAACATCCTGAATACACATGTTGCGTTGAATTAACCATGACGGGTTCCATCACTCCCACACACACACACACATACCCCACCCTCATCCCTGGTTGAGCCAGAGGCCAGCGGTTCCACAAGGTTTGCGTGTAAGAAGTTCTTCCAAGACAAGCGCTGTAAGTGGCTCACACACACTGTGGTCATGCGACTTCCTCAAGTTTGGCTGGCGTAAATAATAAAAGCAATCATGGGTGGGGAGGCGAGGCGACCAAGATGAAGCCTTCCTCTCTCTGTGTTCTCACTGCCACAAACAGAACCTTTGATGTTCCCGGTTAAGTACATCATACCGGAAATGCTCCAAATTCCTGGGACCAGCACATAAAGAGCTCTGGAGTGTCCCCCCACCCCGACCCCCAAGTGTTGATACAAGAAGCTGAACACAAAACAGCTCCCACCCTATGGACTGTTTATGTTGAAGTGTGTTAGGCTCAAGAACGACTGAATTCAGTCACTGCGGGCTGAAAGGCTCTTTGATCTAGTCCAGCATTTCTCATTTCTCAAGCACGTATTTTCCACTGGAGCCTTCTCTCCCCGAAACAGACACAGAACAAGACCACTCGTGTTATTCATGCACGTGGAATAGAAAATCCACAACTGTGGCAGAGCACAAGATGTGTTTGTTTCCACGTGGGCTCAGAATACACGGCGTGGTTCGGCCCACGGCCAAACAGCAATGAGTACACACACAGATGCTTGCCAGGGAACCTGTGGGTCTCTCCAGCTCTGGGAGCTACATTTGCGTGGACACTTTTGGTATGAGTGGGTGGAAAGATGGGGCCCCTTTATTTACAGCCCACCGTACGTGGCACTCAAAGGGTCCTGATTAACCTTTTAGGCCAGACACTAAGGCAAGGCCAAGGCATTGGGTTTAGGAAGTAAAGCGCTCTCTCTGACCAGAAGGCAGGGGCTGTCTCTCAGCTTCATGACAGGCAAGGGAACAGTGCTGTGGCACTTTGGGCAGCCCCTTTGCAGGTGACTGAGCTTCCCCGGGGGGTTTCTCAATGGAAACAGTTTCATTACGTTTGTCATCTTTCAGCGGAGGGTCAGAGGCTAGAGTGTCAGAAGGGATTGTGCTTTCGGCAAACCTATCTGTCAACATGATGGACAGCCCACATGGAAAGTTCAGAATGGAGAGAGAAAAGGGTTGGCCCATAGAGAGAGGCCTCTCAACATGGCCACGTGGGTGGGGCTAGCCGGCTAATCCAGCTGCACCTAAAGCTCTAATTTGAACTGAAAGGCAAGATCACTAATTCTAGCCATGCAAATGATCCCAGTCCCATGGTCCTTGTACACAAAGGGAATTTAGCAATTACCAAAGCAAATAAATATTTATCACCCGCAACACAGAAAACCAGTTAGATAAGCACACACGGCTGATAACTGCACTCTGCCACTTGGAAGGCCTATGGAAGATACTGGGGAGACCTTTCTTCCCCACTCTTAGTGCCAAACCCCAGTTTCTCCCCAGCCCTGCTAGGAGCGAGGAGCAGAGTGCAAGTGGTGGAGTACAGTTATCAGCCGTGTGCACTTACCCAACTGGAGCTCTGTGGTTTATCTGTTCCAGCACGGGCAGGGCCCAGACCAACCGCCTCTGCAGAATAACACCTCTAGGTAGCTATTTCACTCCTCATTCCAAGCTAAAAATAATAGGAACAATAACTATAACATCATCTATTAATTGAGCCCATACGAAGCTAAGTACGTGGCTAAGTGCTCTCCTACATAATTTCATCGGATTTGGGTGACAACATTGTGTGTGTGTGTGTGTGTGTGTGTGTGTGCGCGCGTGCGCGCGCATGTGTGCACACTCAGCGCGCACGCACTCAAGTGTGCACACACATGTGCACCAAGGTGTGCAAGGGGAGCTCAGAGGACAACTTTTGGGAGTTGGTTCTCTTCTTTAACCATGTGTCCTAAGGACCAAACTTAGGTGTCCAGGCTCCACTGCAAATGCCTTTACGCACTGAGCCATCTCATCAGACCTTGTACTGACTGTACCAGACAATCCTACATACTTACACACTGTGATCCCCATTTTTTTTCTAATGAAAAAGAAAGAAAAAAGAAAGGAAGGAAGGAGGAAAAAAAAAAGAAAGCTAGGCACGGTCGCACACACCTTTTATTCTCAGCACTCGGGAGGGAGAAGCAGACAGATCTCTGTGAGTTGGAGGCCAGCCTGGTCTACAAAGCGAGTCCAGGACAGTCAAGGCTACACAGAGAAATCCTGTCTTTACAAAACAAAAACAAAAACACAACAACAACAACAACAGAAGTTCAAAGAGGATAAGTACATTTTTTTCTCAGTATTGAGGGCTGAATGAAGGGCACGTCCTATGCTGGGAAAGTGTTCTACCACTGGGTTTGAGTTACATCTGCAGACCAGCCTCTTCTTTTAATTTTTAGTTTTGAAACAAGCTCTCACTAAGTTGACTGGGCTAGCCTTGAACTCACTATGCAGCCCAGGCTATTCTCAAATTGTCCAGTCTCCTGCCTCAGCCACCCAAATGGCTAGGATAGCAGGAATGTGCCACCAGCTCTGGCTGAATTTTAGTACTTAGTAAATCCAGGTCCAACTGCACAGCCAGGACCCTCACCCATTCGGTCTTCTAGCATTCCACACCCTAAATGTGTGTCAGAATCACAGGTAGACTTCTTCAAAAACACCGTGGTGAAGCCCTTCTCCTAGAGGCTGCGAGTGGCTGGCCTGATGGAGGAGGCACTTCAATACCTTATAAAGCTCTCCCAGGAATGTGACTCGGACAGGACTCATTGCCAGGTTAGATGGGAAGCAGGCACAATGCGCTTCAAAGCCAAACGTAGCTTGTGTGCTTTTTGCATGTGATTGTTCATATACATGTATGTGGATGTGGGGATGTAGGGCAATGTGCGAAAGTGTGGGTGCGGAGGCCAGAGGTCAACCTTTTCGGTTGTTTTGTTCAGTTTGGTTTTTGTTTTGTTTTTAAAGATTTATTTCTTATCATGTATACAGTGCTCTGCCTGCATGTGCACCTACAGGCCAGTAGAAGGCATCAGATCACATTATAGATGGTTGTGAGCCACCATGTGGTTGCTGGGAATTGAACTCAGGACCTCTGGAAGAGCAGCCAGTGCTCTTAACCTCTGAGCCATCTCTTCAGCCCCAGTTAGTTTGTTTTGAGGCCCAGGGAATCTAAGCTGTCTTCTCCCACTCAGATAACTTAATTTCCAAATAAGGGAGAGACTCTGCCAGGTACAATAGTTCATGTCTATAAGCCCAGCACCTGGGAATCTGAGGCAGGAGGATCCCTTCTAGTTCAAAGGCCAGACTGGGATATAAGGTGGATCCTAGGCCAGATTGGGCTATAAAGCGAAATACCGTCTCAAGATTAATTAATTAATTAATCCCTTGGTCGACTTGACCTATGACCCGTTTTTTTTCCTCACCTTTTCACATCCATTAAATAGTAAAACTTGAACCATTTCTTAATTGCTCTGGGGACCTGGGAATTTTCTGGAAGCTAAGACTTTGGGGCCTTGGTGGAAACCCAAGAAACCTAGCTCCTGGGTTTTTAATTGGCCTATGATTAAGAGGGGGTCAGGGAGAGAAGAAGTCCTGACTGAGCTTTCACTCTCCTTACCTAATCATCTGGGAGTCAGAAAGTGCAGTCACCATGCAGGCTTTTCCTCTGCCTCCCAAACCTTTCCCTCTCTGAGACACCTTCCCTTCTCTACTGTGGTCTCAGGACAGGGCCACACTGGCAGGCCATCTGTGACCGGTTGTCTGGCTTGACCATGTGGAAGAAGGGGCAAAGGGCAAAGGGCAAAGGGCAAAGAGCAAAGTCTGACCCCTGCTCTATATTCTGCATCAGCATCTACCACCTGCTTATCATGCCCAGAGGCCTGGGTGTTCTGGAGTGACTTGTACCCTCACACATCCCTGCCACTTCATGACGCACTGGCTGGCTTTCTGGTTCCCATATTGGGCTCAGGATCTCAAGCCCTACCCAACCTATGCCCCCTGTAACCACATGCCAAGCACAGAAATGGTGGACGAGAAAGCCTGAAGGCCTCTGGTTCTCCCATAACAACCTTCGTCTTAACCACATGGCAGACAACTCATCAGATTTGAAGACCCAGGTCAGCTGACCCTCCCTCTGCATCTCCAGTGGCTCAAGCTTAAAGCCTTTACGAGGGTACCATCCTCAGGGGCTGACTACCTTGTTTCCTGAGACAGGGCCTCTCACCTGCCCTGAGACTCAGTTGCTAGGGAGCATGGCTGGGCAACCAGCTCCAGAGATCCACTTGCCTCTGCCTCCACAGTCCTGGGATCCAAGTATGAACCATCACGCACAGTTTTTTAACACGGGTTCTAGAGCTAACTCGGGTCTTCACGCTTGCAAGGCAAGCAATTTACTGGCTGAGCCATCTCCCTAGCCTTGTGTGCTTTTTAACCACAGGCCTTAAACTGGCCACACCTTTATCCCTTATGCCACAGCATCATAGATATGGCCCGATAAGTTACAGCAAGAAAAACAGCTAAGTCCACAGCTTAAACGTCTATGCACTTTTCCATTTGGAAAGCTCTTTGTTAATTTAGATAAGCTTTAGTACTTTGACCCGTGGCTCTGCTACACTCAAAGTGTGAGCTGTATTTGGCTTTCTGTCCAGAGATGCTTGTCTGTGGCCCTGATGATGTCTTTCAATGCATTCGTGGTTAGTAATGACTCTAATTAAAGCAGCACCTCTTACTTAAAGCAATAAATATTTAGCCTCAGCAACCAAAACATAAACAGAACCATGATTCATAACTTTGCTTACTTGTTCTTCCCCTCCCTGGCTTCAGAAGTAAAGTGGCATTCCGCAGTGTATCACGGCAGGGGCAAGCCGACCATGATTACCGCTGCCTACGCCTGGGAAGAGCAAGCAAAGGGCCACCCGTCATGTTTTACTGAGTCAGAAAGTCAAGCAGCTCACTGAGTGCTATGCGAATCTCTTCAGACAAGAGCAATGCCAGACAAGAGCTCACGCACAATTTGGGTTCCTGAACCAGTGAGGTGGCTCAGTGGTTAGGGGGTGCTTGCCCACACTCCTGATGGTCTGAGTTCTAACCCTAGGGTGTGCATGGTGGAAAGAACGGACAAACACCTGAAGGTTCTCTTCTGACTTCTGTACCTGTGCTGTGTCAGCCCAAAAGATTTGTTTTGTGTTATCTTTCAAGACAGGGTCTCTCTCTGTAGCCTTGGCTGTCCTGGACTCACTTTGTAGACCAGGCTGGCCTCGAACTCACAGCGATCCGCCTGCCTCTGCCTCCCGAGTGCTGGGATTAAAGGCGTGCGCCCCCATGCCCAGCAGCTCAAAAGATTTGTATATAGAGGCTAGAGGGCTACTAGCCCAGCAGCTAAAGGAGTTTGTAGCCAAGTCTGATGACCTGAGTTCAATGCCCCAGGATCTATATGGTGGAAGGAGAGAACCTTGAGAGCTATCTTCTGACCTCCACCTGTGCCCCACGGCACTTACAGGCTCTCTGCTCCACGCCCCCCCCAAACACACACACATATACATACTCACACACACACACACATACACACACACACATACACACATATACATACATACATACACACACATATACACACACATACATACACACATACGCACATACATACACACACACACATACACACATACACATGCATACATACACACATACACACACACACACATATACATATACACATACACGAATCGCCAAGTGCAGAAGCACTCTGACTCTTGATGACTCTGATGGCAGCCAGCAATGGCCTCAGAGCCAGATTCTGAGAAGTACAAACAGGCTGATCAGAAGGCACCTTTTTAGAGCTGGGCAGATCCAAGTCCTAAGTCCAGGGACGCCCCTTTAATCAGATCGTCTCGGGCAGAATTCATAAGCACCCTCAATCTCCACCTCTCATTCATGAAGTGGAAAATGACCACGCTTATCTCACGGGGCTGCGGGAACAGTTACATAAGATCATGAGCATAAAGTTCGAAGCGAGGTACTTTCACACGGCACCTGACACAGATGTGGGTGATGGAAAAATTCAAGATACCTACACATGGAAACAGGACGGAGGGCGGGGGGGCTGGCAGCTGGAACACTCATGTACCAGTCCTCTGAGGGGTACATGACCTGATAAGCTCCTTTAAACAATTTTGAGCATCATAGGCAAACCCAGCTTGCAAGATCTCTGCCAACAGCTGCCAAACGTGAATGTGGAGTCCTTTATCTGGCTTGCTGGACCCCAATTGGCATTTCCTTGTGCAATTTCTGGAGGCGCCCACTGAAGGACATCCTATATACCCTTTCAGAGAGGCATGCGTCCTTCCTAAATATTAATACATACCCTTGCCAAGGATGCCCATAGAATACTAGCTCCATAAAAGCACAGAGAAGCCAGGCTTCAGTGAGGCCCAGAAGTTATGGCTGGGTTGAGGTGGTCTCAAGTGTGCTGACAGGGACATTGTAACAAGCCAGCGTCCAGAGACTAGAAAAAGACAGACTTCAACTTCCACAGAGTTGTTTTTTTTTTTTTTAAACCATGAAGCCCTATCCTAGCCAGACCCAGCAGCTAACAGTCCTTGTCCCAAGTCTGTCAACCTGAGCACAGCATCTCTGACCCTTCGCCACCTTCTCACAACTGGACAGGAGGCCAAGGATGCCAAGAGATCTCGGTCCCAGTGGGAAGGTTTATGTAAGAGCCTGATAGGGTCAGATTACAGACAAGCAAGGTCTCCTAGGAGAACGGATGATGCCAAGTTAACAGAATGTTTTCTCATCACCAAGGGAGAGGAAGGAACACTTCTGCTCTTCAAATAAAACAAAGGAAGATTTTTCCAGACAGAGGAGCAGCAGTCAGATGGGCTGGGGAGACAAGGTGCAAACTCTGGCCTTGGTATGAGCCAGGTTCAAAGTGGGGAGGAATGCGCTAAGTTAGGAGTGGGGCTTTCTTACACAGGCAGGTGGCTGGAGTCTGGGGGCAGCAGGGACATGCCGTTCAGGTTCCTTTCTTTGGGAGAAGGTGAGCCTGATGTGCACTGTGCGCGCGCGCGCACATACACGCCCCTGCTCAGTTGCTCCTCATCCCAAGATGGCAGGAAGCCTGCCAAATAGAGCATCCTCGCTCTAGCGCAGGGTGAAAAGATAACTCCAAGAGACGCTGTCTCATCGCATCAGCTGAGCTGATGGACTAGCCAAGAAAGGAAAGGGAAGGTGGGGGGCGGGGGGGACACGCTTGGGAACAGTGGAAGATAGCACGTGGCCTGACGCAGCAAGCTGGCTCGGGGAGGAAAAAGCAGGGCTCCTGGGGCTGTTTGTCCTACTCTGTTGCGAAAACATTGTCCTCTCTCTTTTGTGGGCTCTTGAGACTGGCCTCACAGGGGGATGTGTCGGCCTCCTGACACAGGAACCCAGTCCTCTTCACTCACAACTGCAGGAAGGCTTCTGCCTGGCTTCCTGGAGTTAGTCCCCTGCAGTGTTCCAGGTAGTGAGGAAAAGGAGGCGATGGGGTGCAGCGGGGGTGTGGGGGGCGGGGGTGAGGGGGGTGTGGGGGTGGGAGGGGCAGGGGGGACACACAACAGTTACTTTTACATATTTTTCAGGGGAAGTTCACAATGAGAACTTTGAAAACAAGAGAGTGGCCCCCAGCCCCAATCCCATTACCAATTCAAGTGTTGTGCCTACAGATGGCCACGGCAAGTCATAAAACGTTATCAGAAAGCCTGGCCCAAAACAGTGTTAACAAGAAGGTGGCTGACCCCAGCTCCAAGCAGCTTCCCAAGACAAGGTCTCAGGACTCTCTGAGATCAGCCATGTGTTATCTGTCTAATGCTTGTGTAGGAGAGTCCTTGCCAGGTCTGTCCCCACCTCCACCTAGTTCCCCTTTCAAGAAGGATGCCCAGGCTGTTTCTGCTATAAATAAAGAAACTGAGTCCCAGAGGGGTTACTGGTAGACGTCACCCACGCCAAGCTGGGTGCCTGTGTGATGCCTCCGTGTGACGATACTTGTGTAATAAAGAATGCCTATCACCTCCCAACACAGAAGAACAAAGCTTCCTGTCCCTGTTCATAGTTGAGCTGAGACTCAAGCCCAGGCAAAGCTCCCAAGCCATCAGGCCTCTTTATCTCTCCATTTACAACGATTCTGACCGTCACAGGGGGGCTAATGATGTTTACCTTGACAACCACAAAGTTCAAAGAAACAACACAGGATTTTCCAGACAGCTAAGCAATGATCAGGTTTTGAAAGGTGGGAGTAACCACAGTCACACGGGCTGAGGAATGAACCCACATCACTTGACTCTCTTCCATCACCAGCTGGCCTGGTGGTGCAGGCAAGCCCTCCATCCTCCTTAGCCTCCATTTCATACCAGGGAGTGAGTAGGAACACAGATTTCAAGCTCTCTCCCAACTCTAGCATTCTTTGAATGTTGACGAGCTCTATTCTGCTTCCCTTGTGAGGAATGCGTGGCTCACTGGGTATAGTAGCTCACGCCTGGGATCTCAGCAGTCAGGGAGCCAATGGAGCCTCCTTGAGTTCAAGGGTCAGCTGGGGCTTCACAGCAAACATACAGATGCACACGGACACATACACATGAGCACACGCAGAGAGACACACATGAGCACGCACACACAGACAGACAGGCACACACAGGAGCACACAAGCACACACGGAGAGGCATACACTGGAACATACACACACGGTTGTGATCCATTTTCCTGTGAAGAATTCACACAACTAACAACCTGGGGAACCATGCACTGTTTTTTTGGGGGGGGTGGGAGGGTTGGGTTTTTTTTGTTTTTGACACTGTAGTTATTGCTGTTGCTGGGGGGGTTGTTTTTGTTTTTTTTTGTGGGGGGGGGTTTGTTTGTGGTTTTGTTGTTGTTGTTGTTGTTGTTGTTGTTGTTGTTGTTGTTGTTTCTTTTGAGAAAATCCTCTTGACAGCGCAGGCTGACTTTGAACTCACTATGGAGCCCACGTTGGTCTCCAGCTGGTGGCAACCCTGCCTCTGTGTCCTGAGCGCTGAAATTACCAATCACTGGCCCCTCATGCCCAACTCAGGGAACCGCAGGTCCAGAGATATAAGCTATACAGATAACAATGTTCTAGGCTAGTGGTTCTCAAAGTGACCAGTGATATTAGCTTTGTTCTGGAGTTCCACAGAAATGCAAGGCCGCCATCACTAATTGATGATCTCTTGGGTTGAAACGTCATTTTAGCAAGCTCCTCATAGAATCTTGTTGCATCTACACAACACTGCCTGAGAAGTGCTACCGCAGGACCATGATTCCTTCAGGTCAGAGGTTTTGCTAGTCTTTGTATGTGTGGGGGAAAGTACTGCTCCTGGCATACAATAGATGCTCAAAAAGTAGGAAGAACAGGAAACAGCAGGCGCTAAACAAATGCTCAAGACAAGAAAAGAAGGGCAAGGCTGGGCTTATTTTTGAAACAGTCTTTCACATGCCCCAGCTGGCCCAGAATTTACTACACTGCCAAGGGTGCCTCCTCCACCTTCTGAGTGCTGAGATTACAGGCGTGCACCATCACAGCTGGTTTATATGATGTTGGAGCTGAAGAAAGGACTGGGCTACACGCTAGGCAAGCACCCTACCAACTAAGCTACACTCCCATTCTACTACAGTTTAATGTTTATTTTTTAGAGTTCTTTGTCAGACTCACGCGTACTAAGCAAGCACTCTATCCTAAGCTATACCTCCAATCCTTTGTTTGTTTTTTTAGGAAACAGTTTGCCATCAGACGAAGGGATTGCGAGTCACATGTAAACTCCCTCTTAAGCCAGGAGTAATTGCTGATAATCTTCAGTAGTTTTGATGCCTTGCTCAAGACTTTCCTGAGAAGACATAGGCTTACTTCTATGTGCTAAAGCTGTACTTTGCACAAGGCATAGTTACATAAAGGACACGCATACACATTGCATATTGTCTTTTAGCTTGTTTCATTCACTGAAAAATATTTCATGTAAATATTTCCGAGTCAATAAATATCCATGAGCTTACTGTCTCTTTGGTGTTCCTCTAAACGAGTAACTCCTTTAAATCCTCTCCTCGTTGAGTACCTGAGCAGTGTCCAGCTGGATCTTTAACCACCCGCACAATGAACATCCTGTATATGCACTGTGCCCTTGGCTAGTCAGTCCCCTAAAACAAATGCTTCCAGGAGGAGTCTGTGCGTCAAAAGGCATACGGAACTTTTCAAGCCTTTGCCCCACACACACCAGACTGTCCCCAGTGCAGCTGCTCCCTCAGAAGGCAAGGTCCTTCCTTGTTGGGAACTTTTCCAGAACAGATGGGAGCTGAGTTTCAGGCTCAAGTATGTTTACACCGAGCCAGAAATGACTGCAGGAGGCCGCTGGGTGTATGGAGATGGCATCAGCTTTGACTCCAGTGGCAAGCCAGGTGTCTTCTCACCGACTGTGTGACCTTGACAAGTGACTCAATTTCTTTGGGGTTCTGTTTTCATCTATAGATGAAGCCATTGCTATTTACCTTTCACTGTTTTAAGGTTTAGAGGTAAGAGATATAACAGCCTCGTGGAGGCCCAGCCATGGTGGCAAATACCTTTAACCCCAGCACTCCAGAGTCAGAGACAAGAGGATCTCTGAATTCGAGGCCAGCCTGATCTACATAGTGAGTTCTAGGCCAGCCAAGGCCATATAGTGAGAACCTGTCAGACAAAACCACAGCAATAACAAAATAACAAACCCCAAGCTTACAGAGTTGTGTCCTAAATGTTTCTTGAATGAATAGTGTAAATTAATGGTTGGATGGAGGGAGTGGGGAAGAGGCATAAAGGGACAGAGAAAGAAAACACAGGTGGCCAAATGAATTAAAGCAAAGCACATTGCCTGGACAGCTTATGGACCAGTTTGTCATGACAACGGCTGATCCTTTTAGGGAAGAGTATGAAAGGACAGAAAGAGATGGTCCATTATGAGCACACACTTTCTCTCTGCCCCAACTTGTTTCTTCTCTGAAAGTTGGTGGCTGGTGAGCCACCCTGTTTTGTAACAGTGACCCAAACGCCAGGACACAAGACCGCCATCCCCCAGGCAACACCCCATGCCCAGCCAGCACCCAGTCTCCCAAGTGCGATCCGATCAGTCTATAATACCTTGACGGGTTTGCCACAATCCAAGGAAGGAACCCGTGCTGCCCGACAGCTCACACTTCTGAGCCCATGGGCCGTTGTCTCCTGGAAAGCAGAAAAAGAAACAGGATGGTCAGTGGGTCTCTGAGGGACACTTCTTCTGACCTCCTCTCTGGCCACAACCCTGTGCGCAGCAGGGATCAGACAGAAAGACAAGCATGACCCATACATTTGAAGTATCCCTTATATGCATGGGTGTCAGTGCGCAGCTACCTGGTGCTGCCAAGGACTCTCCTCCTTTGTTTCCAAAGTTCTAGGCCATACGTGTGTCTCACTAAGCCCATCTCTACCAGGCTCACAGAGGGGGTGTGTGGCTTGCCCTGACCCAGTGACCTCCATCCTTAACCTCTACTTTCACACACATACCCCACTTTGTAGTCTTAGCAATCAGTTACTGTCGTTAGTTTCTGCCCAGCAACTGGTCACTAAGCATTTTTGATGCACCTAGAACTCCACACAGCATCTTCCAACCTGACCAGAGTACAGTGTACTAGACTCAGCTCTCCCAATAGGCAAATGTTCCAGACCAGGTTTCAACTTGATCCAGAGTAGATGCCACTCTTCTACATAGTGACCTGAGACATAGAATATCTGTGTAACCACCACCCCCACACACACATACATTGAAATTTATCTGAAATTTCACTGTATATAGCCCAGGCTAGCCTCAAATTCACTATACTGCCCACCCTGGCCTTGAACTGGAGATCTTCCTGTCTTAGACTCTCAAGTGCTAGAATTCTAGAAAGTGCTATACACCACCATACCTAGCTACATGTGAGCCCTTTAAAGGGATCATTAATTCAGCTTTCCTGAGCCACCTGACTAAAGGTAAGGCCAGTAGCAAGCACAGTCGTTGGACCAGGGAGGAGCTGGTAAAGATCTATACAAGCTCATGATGTCAAAGTCACCACCCATGGGGCCAGAGAGGCCCATGTTCAGTCAGCCCAAACCTTTCCCATGACTCAGTCTTGAAGAACCCAACAGACAAAAAGCTCAGCATTGAAGCAAATAAATATCATCAGGGCCCCCAAGTTCACAGTGAGCCCCTTCCCTGTTAAAGATGTCACGTGACAAGACACCTCTCTCCACAGAGCCCCCATGTGACTATCCATTAGATCCCAGACAGATTAGCTGGGCACGTCTACGTTACCTGTAAACCAGAGGAGTGTGTTTTCTTTCGCCGTGCGGTCCACTTTATCCTTGATGTGCCCTACCAGACTGTCCATCTCGCGGAGACTTGCACGGTACAGACTCCGAGGGTTTTCCAATGGTGGAGTCACAGACAAAGGCACATGCATGTGGGCCAGGCCGACATAGAGCAGGAAGGGTCTTCCACTGATGCTGGGACAAACGGGAAAGCTCAGGGCCTCTGCAGGAGGCTGGTCTTGTCCAAGGCCTCGGCAGTCCTTCCTGATCTCAGAGAAAATCCACCACCACCCACCTTGGGACCTGCTGTGCAGGCGCAAGGATAATTCATTTACCTACAATCTTCTAAGAAAAATGTAGAAATGATCATCTGGTTAGCTGGTTAGCTGTGATGAGGGCTAGGATTCTATAATAGTAAGAGCTATTACACAGGATTGGGGTCTAAGTCCAATCTCAGGATAAGGCCCAATTTCTCCTTCCCGGTGATGAATCAGAAACTTAGATGGATTGGATTTAAGGACTTCATTCAGGTTATGCAATTAGTAATAGATGGTCTGGACTTAAACTCATGTCTGCCCAGGGGGAAGCTGTGCTCTCTGCTGCATTTCACACTCCAAGCATCCGAACCACTATGTAAATTCTAGGAGACAGAGCCACAAGGAATCTCTAAGATGCATGTGACCACAGGGACGTTTAGATCAAGGCTCTGTTCTATACTAAACCTGATTCCTCTGGGAAGTTCAGAATGAAAGGCTTGGGTGGGGTGGCTTCCAAGCAAAGTCTCCATGGTCTCATGGGGGTAGGCATGTAATCTCAGCTACTTGGAAAATTGGGGTTGGAAGGTTACAAGTTCAAGGCCTGGCTGAGGTACATGGTGAGTTCAAGACCAGCCTTGGAAATTTAGTAAGATTCTGCCTCAAGATGAAAAGGAAACAAATGGCCTGGGGATGTGGCTTAGGGGTAGGATGCTTGCCTGATATACAGTAAGGCCTGAAGTTTATCTTCCATAGCACCACTGCACCCCACCCAACCCTGACAGCCTCTTCTAGCCTACACAGGCACCGAGCGTGCATGGGGCACAAACATGCAGGCAAATATACACAGTACAAATAACTCTTTATAAAAGCTGTTTGAGTTGCTGGCTTGAGTCCCTTTTTCTTTTTTAAATCATGCAATAGATTTTGGCTCAACCTCAGGACAGACTTCCCTGTCGTCTCTAAAATGGTACTAAACATATTTCTGCCATTTTGTACTGCATATGCCCTAGAGGATTTAACTCTTTGTGTTAAAATAAACAAGCACACTTCATCTTTAATGAATGCTAAAACTACACATACGCCAAAGAATCATTTGAGAATAATCTTTTTATGATTTATTATCAGTACATGTTTGGTTTGTGCACCTGTTTTGTAGACCTACATGTTGGGGGTTAAACGTTTCTTGATGCGGGGCTGGAGAAATGGCTCAGGGGGTTACTTCTCTTCCTACTCCTCCCATGGTGAGGTGTTCCCTCCCCCTCTTCCTTCCCCCCTCAGCGGCCACCCAGCACCAACAGACCAGGGCTCTAGAGTCACTTTGAAGACCCATTTTCACCCATGTCCATCGCTTTTCTTCTCCAGATTATTTCTCTCACAGGGGTCCCAGGTTCAGTTCCTAGCGCCCACATCGGACATCTCACAACTGCCTTTTCCCTCTGTCAGCCATGCCGTGAATAACTCTTCCAACAGACTTCCCATTCTCCAGGAATCTGCTTCAGGGTTCTCTTGACTCACCACCACCTCCCAATCTAAACTTTAACAGTGGGGCACACCTGTAATGCGGCACTCACTCACTCACGGGGTGAAGGCAGGAAGACCAGAACTGCAGTGACATGCTAAACTAGGAACCGAGTTCAAGTCTAGCCTATAATATGAGACACTGTCTCAAAAAAAAAAAAATGGTGACAAGGATCACATGAGAGCCAAGGAATAAATAGCTACTGGTGTGCAGGCATGGTGACCATTCAAGGCGGCATCTCTGGGGACGTTAGCTATGACTGCTAAAAGACTGTTAGTTCCTTTACTTGGACATCCATTATTCAGCGCAGCATCTAAACAGGAAGAAGAAAAGGGGTGGAGATGGGTGATATGGGTCTGCAAAGACCTGGTCTGTTGGCATCTGGGGTGGGAAGGAACATGGGAGGGAACTTATCACCATGGCGGAGGGAGTAGGGGGAGGGTAATGATGGTAACGGAGGGGCAAGTTTTTCAATACTTCCTACCCTAGGGAGATATAAACAAAGTCTGCTCCCTCCTTATAAGGTCACAATGACAAATTAAAGCATCATCTCACCAAAGTTCATCCTGCGGAATCAATGACTTTATTAGTCTTACGGAACATGAGTGAGGAGTTGTTGACAGGAGTGGAGGGTGAACCCCAAAGCTGTTAGCCTGGAAAGTCTTCACCCAGCATGGAGACAGTTTCCCTACATCCTCAAAGACAGTACCCATTTTGGTTTACCTCCCCACACCTATATATTCTAGCACCTCCCAAGGCATCAAGGCCATGGGTAATCGTGGCAATCCCCACACACAAATAGCTGGGAAGAGCCGCTGGCCTCCTCGCTTCTGTGACAGAATGTCAACAGTCAAAGAGACTGCTCCTGGTGGCCTCTTGCAAGTAGCCAGCTGATCTGAGGAAAGTAGTGGCTATTCTGCTTAGAGCGTCACATTGTGCAACAGCAAACCAAAGAAAAAGAAAAAGAAAAAAAAAAAAGCTTAGGCAAGCCAGGCGTGGTGGCACATGCCTTTAATCCCAGCACTCTGGAGGCAGAGGCAGGTGGATCACTTTGAGTTCAGCCTGGTCTACAAAGTGAGTCCAGGACAACCAAGGCTACACAGAGAGACCCTGTCTTGAAAAACCAAAAAGGAAAAAAGAAAAAAAAAAAGAAAAAGAGCTCAGGCTCTAGTTCTTGAAGTTCCAGTTTTCATCCATGTGTCATTAAGACCCTGTTCTGAATGACACATACGTCTCAGCTCAGTCTGCATCAATAAAAAGAACAGATTGGGTGAATCAAAGCAAGTTTTTTTTTTTCTCCCAGTCCTAATACCTAGGAAGTTGAGTGTATCCATCTTTAGATTTTCCCTTTCACCCGAGAGAGAGAGAGAGAGAGAGAGAGAGAGAGAGAGAGAGAGAGAGAG
>OU015746.1:11712200-11733859 GCA_907169655.1 Acomys percivali
AAGAAGAAGAAGAAGAAGAAGAAGAAGAAGAAGAAGAAGAAGAAGAAAGAAAGAAACAATTGAGGGAACCCTAGCATGGTGGCACATGTCTGTGATTACAACACCTAAGATACTCTGGGGCAGAAAATTCAGAAGTTCAAGGCCGGCTTAGGTTATATAAGAATCCAAAGCTAGGATATACAGAAAGTCTCTCTCTGGAAAAAATTGTATATTCTGATAAAATATAAAATAATATAAAAGAGAAAGAGGGAGCCGAGGGATACCTATACAGGTAGGTAAAAATACACAAACACAGACAAAGATTTCAAGCAGTGCCGAACACTATGAATGGACCCCAGAGCCTTTTCATTCACAAGCAAGGGGATGCTCTTAACTTCTTTAGGGCTTGCAAAAGGTGTAAAATGAAGTAACGAGAGGGGTGGAAGCTATCCAGGTACCTGTGATCCATTGTTTACCTGGTATTTAGAGGCCAAAAGGAACCATAATATCAAGGCAGATAAAGAAGAGCCCAGCCCCCTGCTTTGTATGAGGCTCTAGCATCAGGAAGTCCAGAGACCAAACTGGTCCTGGCTCCATGGTCCTGGCTCCAGGGGTAAACGGGTGTATCTCACAGGTCTATCTAACAGGCAAACCCCAGGGGGAGCTTCATGTGCCCTCTGGGTGCTGATGTTGTCAGCATAATTATACCTCGGGGCATAGGGAAAAGGAGTGTCTTGTTTAGGGTGACTACTGCTGTGACGGAACACCATGACCAAAAGCAACTTTGGAAGGAAAGGGTTCGGCTTACACTTCCACATCACTGTTCATCACACAAGGCAGTCAGGACAGGAACTCAAGCAGAGCTGGAACCTGGAGGCAGGAGCTGATGCCAAAGCCATGGAGGAGTGCTGCTTACTGGCTTGCTCCTCATGGCTTGCTCAGCCTGCTTTTTTTAAATAGAATCAGGACTACCAGCCCAGGGTGGGTACCACCCACAATAGGTTGGGCCCTCCCCATTTTCTTTTCTTTTTTGGGGGGGGGGGTGGCGTCAAGACAGCTGTATAGCCATGGCTGTCCTGGACTCACTTTGTAGACCTGGCTGGCCTCAAACTCACAGCAATCCGCCTGCCTCCTTCCAAACCCTCCCTCATTTTCAATTAAGAAAATGTGCTACAGATGGATCTCACAGAACTAACTTCTTAGTTAAGATTCCCTCCTTTCAGATGACTCTGGCTTGTGTCAGGCTAACATAAAACTAGCCAGCTCCTTCTTCCACTGCTTGGGGTGTCTCCTTCTGAGACAATGGATGTAACTCTCCAGTCTGAGTGCCTATATAAGAACGCCAAGCCTTTAAACTCAGAGTGAGGAAGTAAACAACGAAGGTGCCAGCCCTTGGCCTAGGAAAGCAGCATCCTCCAAACTAACAGAGAAGGCTCGAGAGACCAGTGTCTCCTCCACAGGGACCCTCGCTGTCACAAGCCTGTTGGCGCGCCCTCCCTTGCCGTTTCACTATGGCAGAGAGATGCAGGGATCCCACTGGAACCAGCTCTGTGAAAGTAACTAACAAGCACAAGCAGGCTGAGGAGGCTGCAGGAACTGCTGCGTGGTCTCAGCATCTGCAAGAGAGACAGGCTGGCAGGGAGGCCCCAGCATCTGGAGAAGGCTGGGGTCAGATCCTGAGCAGACACCACCTGTTCCAATACCTCCAGTGGAAGCAGGTACCTTCAGGTTTAAGACATCGTTCTCGCGCTCTATAAGAGGAACATAATAATGCTGTATAAATGAATGTATCCTAGGGGCTAGAACACAATGCATGCTGAGTAAGAGGTGCCTTAAAAATATATACAAGGAAAGGAAGCCTGGAATTCCAGCACTCTATGGCTGCAAACAGGAATGTTATGTTTGGAGCCAGCCTGGACTACATAGTAAGACCGTGTTTCTAAAATAAACAAGGTTAGGGATGCAGTTGGTAGAGTGCTTGCCTAGCATACATGGAGCCCTGGGCTCCATCCCCAGGTGGCACGTGCCTGAAATTCTAGCACTCAGGAGGCAGAGACAGGAGGGTCAGAAGTTCATTGTCATCCTCAGCTATATAGTGAGTTTGAGGCCATCTTGGAAGATATGAGGGAGAAACGAAGGAAGCAAGAGAGGGAGGGAGGGAGGGAAGGAGGGAAGGAGGGAGGGAGAGAAAAAAAAGCTGAACAATGGGAAATCAACTGCTGCTTTTCTATCCTATATCCATGCCCTCATGTGTGTTTCTAACTTTGCAGCATGGCAGGGTGGGGGCTGCTGGTCTATAGGGAGGGCAACCAGTGCACTGCGCATCCTAGGTAGGAGCTTCATCACTGATACACCCCTAGCCCTGAACTATCAGATTGTTCAAGATGGCCATGCCCAGGGCCAAGTCAATTATTATAATCCTGTCTCAAGTTTCCCAGCCTTTTTTGCAACCCAGTAGCCTTGTCACCCAACTCTGGACAGTAAGACTTAAGCCCAGGTCTCAGGAAGAAAGGGTACTTATCTTAAACCAAGGATTCAGTTTCTTGATGGAGGTGGGTTGGGTACATGAAGCCGCCCACTCTCTGCTCCTCTTCCTTCTTGAGCCTAATTATAATGGAGGACCCTGAAGCTGAGGCGAGGCATTGCAGCCACAGGCACATGAACAAATGCCAACATGCTCAGGATAGCAGAAGAGAGTCTGGAAAAACTCCCAAAGGTATCTTAGGGGTAATCTGACCTAATGGATGCAATCACTTACCACAAAGCTTATTGTCATGGGAGGCAAGAGCTAGGCATGTTTTCAGCCATCATCAGATCTTCCCAGTTACTTAAAGCTAGCTGAAAGCATTCCTACCATGCTCAGCAAGAAACCAACAAAAACAGAGATGTGAGCAGAAGAGGCAGCTCCCCAAGGTCCATCGGTTACCTATCATGGCCGTGACATAGCCAGCCTGTCGCAGCACCTCTGCCAAGGTGGTCTCGTTGAGTGGAAGCCCTCCTACAGAGGTGACTGCAAAGTTGTGCGTGACTCCGTTCCGCAGACCCAGGCGGCCAGTAAGCAGGGATGCTCGGGACGGGGAACAGGTGGAAGCAGCTGCGTGGAAGTCTACAAACCTGTGAGGAGAGGTAATCAGATCAGGGCCCACGTGGAAAGGAATGGGGGCTCGTGCGGGGAATCTAGAACAACAGCCTGAGAAGAACCATGACAATCAACTGGTGGTGTGCAAGGAAATGAAGGCCCGGACAGGAAATTAGTCTCACCTTAACTCACATTGACAAGCCTCTTTACTTACCAATTCCGTATGCCAAAGACAGTCACTCCACTGAGTTTTTGTATCCCAAAATTAATATTTGAGGTGGTCTAGAATCATCTATGGACAGAAGCAGGCATGTAGGAGAGGTGACTCCGTGATTAAAACTGCAGCATGATCTGAGTTCAATCCTCAAGGCCCACACAGGTGGGAGAGAGAAGTGACTCCCCAAAGCTGTCCTCTGACTTGCACATGCACACCACGGCACAAGCACGTCCCTCTCCCCCAACACACAGCAAATGTAATAAAAGAACTGTTTTAGTAAGGTAGAGAACAATCCAGAAAGACACCTGACATCAATGTATGACCTTCACATGCAACCATAGCTGCACACGTGTATGAACATACTCACAGATTCCTTGTTGAGGTCAGACACAACAGACAAAATGACTCTCTACTGTCTGTCTCAGCTATGAGGCTATTAATAAGTGCCCTCTGACTTTACTGTTGAGCACCATGACTTTTGCTCTTCTAACGACATTTTTTTTGTGTGTGTGTGGGTGACTTCAGAGTGTGCATTGGCCCCAGAGTGAAGTGCCAAGTGTTGTCTATCATTCATACGCACAGGAAAGCTATGCTGTGCCTCACAGAGAAGCTGCGCATGCTCCCCACGCTGCTCAGGAATGAGCTACAGTGCAGCTGGCCGAGTGCAACGCTAATGACTCAGAAGTATGTATTAAATAAACAAGGTGTCTTTAAACAGAGCCCCACATAAAACAAGGTTATGAATTGACTGACTGATAAAAATGTTGCATCCAGGGGCCCGAAGGAATGTAACTCTGTGTTTCCAGGCAGAATAAGGTTGTGGTATCTGCTGTGTGCTGTGACCACGCACAATGTAACCATTGCTAACAGCAAGAAACTCTGGCTCTATCACATATGACTGTACCTATGCCTAACGTTAGATACCATGAAGGAATATAAAAGAATTCTAGGGCAGGAAGGAGGGCTGTGTGGGTAAAGTTGCATACCACCAAGTCTGAATTTGAGTTCAATTCCTGGGATTCACATGGTGGAAGAGAGAACCAACCCCTACAAGTTATTCTCTGACCTCTACATGTGGTGTGGCAGGCATATAACACCAGCCCCAACATGTATGCAAAGTAAATAAAACGCAATATAAACATGTTCTTTAAAAATTCTAGGTATGGGGCCGGGCGTGGTGGCACACGCCTATAATCCCAGCACTCGGGAGGCAGAGGCAGGTGGATCGCTGTGAGTTCGAGGCCAGCCTGGTCTACAAAGCGGGTCCTGGACAGCCAAGGCTACACAGAGAAACCCTGCCTTGAAAAAAAAAATTTCTAGGTATGGTCCCGCCCTTAAGAAATATGCAACCTGGTTAAAAAAAAATAAGGCTAGGGGTTGGAGAGGTGGCTCAGCAGTTAAGAGCACTATTGTCCTTGTAGGGGACTGGAGTTTGGTTCCCAGCATCCACACGGTAGTTCACAGCCCCAGTCCCAGGAGACCCAGTGACCTCTTCTGGCCTCTGAAGACACCAAGCTCACAACGCGGTGCACAAACATGCACGCAGGTGAAATAGTCACACACATAAAACGAAAACATCTTAAAAAAAAGCAAAAGTGGCATAGCTTAACGAGCAACAATGGATGACAGAGCCAAGAGGATGGGGACAAGAGTGTTTCAGAACTGACAGGGAGAAAGGATTTGGTCAGGATCCAAGCTCAGCAAAAGGTTCCATGGTCTGGGGTGTAAAAGATGAAGTTCTCCAGGACACTTTGATAACCACACGGGCAGGCATTCCAGCGAGGAACAGTTTGATTGTCAGTTTGGTTTCAGGGATGTCTAGCTGAGTGGGGAAGACCCAGGCTGGATTTGGGTGGCGCCATGCCACGGGGCAGGGTCCGTGACTGAATTCATCACATCCTGTTTCCTACCTGAGAACACACGACCAACTGCCTCTGGTCCCTTCCACTGTGCCTTCCCTGCCCGGATGGAGCGTTCCCTCAGATTGTGAGGCAGAAGAAGCCCTTCCTTGCCTACACTGGTTTTGTACCTGATACAAAAGGTAAGCCAAACTGAGGCTTAAGACTGAAATACACAGCCGGGCATGGTGGCGCACGCCTTTAATCCCAGCACTCAGGAGGCAGAGGCAGGCGGATCGCTGTGAGTTCGAGGCCAGCCTGGTCTACAAAGCGAGTCTAGGACAGCCAAGGCTACACAGGGAAACCCTGTCTCAAAAAAAAAAAAAAAAAAAAAAAAGACTGAAATACACAAAGTTCCTCACAAGGAGCAGGAGAAAGGGCCTGTGGTAGAGGACTGGGAACAAGATCCTGGCTATGTTGTTCTGTGGATTGCTTTCTCTACCGTGTAGATGCCTGATCTGGGCAAAATGCAAAGGAAACCCAAACAGACCCTACAAGAAGAAACAAAACAGAAGCAAATGAGCCTTACCATACAACAAATTTCGAATAAAAATGCCCAGAGCAAAGTATTATTTCAGGTGACATTACCATATGGTGTTCTGGCTGTGCATCCCAATGGGATATAAAAACAAAACAAAACAAAACAAAATGAAGAACATCAACCAAAAAGTCTATTGTAAGGAAGTGTTAAATTTTACACGGTGGCTGTATTATTGGTGGAAACGTTGTTAGTACTGGGAGTTTTGAGACAATTCATGGGTATGAGAGAATAATGCAAATCATTATATTAATGTTCCTAACAGGAAGACAAGAGTTTCATCGTCAGAAAATATAAGAGCTATAAGTTGTTAATAAAAGTCTATAATATGAAAATTACTGGCAGCGTAATGACAGGGTTGGGAGTACAGCTCAGTGGGGAGGGCGCTTGCGGAGCACAAGTGAGGCTCTGGGTTCAATCTCAATACCACAAGAAAAAGTTTAGTTAGAAAGAAAACAATGTTGTTATGAATTAATGATTTCAAAATTCGATTTCCTAGGGTCTAACAAACAGAAAGAAAGAAGCATCACCTCCCCCTTCCCCACACAAAACCGAAGGTACCTGCATTCAGTCTCTGTTTTCAACATCCCACATCACAAGGAATTGTGTTTCTTTGGAGAAATACATAATTCCAGGTTTCAGACAATTTGGGCATCAGAAAAATAAATATATGCTGGGGGGACATAGTTCATTGGTGCAGTGGCACACCACACACACACACACACACACACACACACACACACACACACCGAGTCATTTTTCACCTCTGGAGGAGAACATGATACCAATTCTACCACCTGTAAGTTCATAGTTAAAGGAAAATACTTAAGCACATGCCCTGGTCTTCTGGACTGTCCCACAGCCCCTCTAGGTTACAAGAGCACTGTGTGCAACACCTAGCTCACACCGGAAGCGCAGCAGTAGCCCTGGGAAATGACCAAGTCTGCAAACTCCTGAACAGTAAACTGGTGGCCAGGGGACATGCGCGGGTCATTCTGTCACCCTCTGTCACCCTCAGGTCATTTATAAATAGGACAGAACTGGCAATTAGCTCCTTATAAAGGGATTAGATTTAGTGTTCCTAATCATTTGCCCGTGACCTTTTGTGCCTCCGGAGGGGGTGAAATATGAAGTGTATACAAGCAAGGACTCTGCCAAAAACAACCTGAATCTAATCAAAGTTCTGAATCTAATTTCCAGGTTACAGGAAATCCAGCTACGAGGACAACAGATTCAGCTATGCCACAAGGAAGCTCTCAAGCAAATCAGTGCTCAGTGTTCTGGGACAATAGGTCCAGCTGCTCTAAAGAGCAGCAAATGCAAAGCGACCTCACTTCAAATACTTAAGAGTGCATTTGAGGAATAGCTAAGGAAGACTTAATGAGGAGTGGATTTTAGAGACTGGGGGACTAGTGGCCATTTTTAGTGTAATAATGGTGCATGGGCATATGGAAGAACTTTTTTTTTTTTTTTTTTTTTTTTTGAGACAGGGTTTCTCTGTGCAGCCTTGGCTGTTCTAGACTCACTTTGTAGACCACTCTAGCCTCGAACTCACAGAGATCCACCTGCCTCTGCCTCCTGAGTGTTGGGATTAAAGGCGTGCGCCATCATTGCCTGGCCCATGGAAGAACTTTTTTAAAGATGTACTTATGGTACATGTCCCAGTGGTTTGCTTGCATGTGTGTCTGTAGGCACACCACCACCTTTGTAGAGGCCAGAAGGCAACATTAGATCCCCCTGGAACTGGAGCCGCAGACAGCTGTGAGTCTGGGAGCCAAAGCTGGGTCCTTTGCAAGAATAACAGGTGCTCTTAACCCACGAGCCACCTCTCCTACACCCATACTCTTATCTCAAAAGACATACTGTGCTATTTGCAATGAAGGGGCATGTTTCCAACCTCCAAAGGTTCAGAGGAAGAATGTGTTTCCAGGTAGAGCTGTGGCTATAAACAAGACAACAAAATGCCCGGGTAGATCAGTATTTTAGCATATATTTCTCTTCTTTACATCAATGTGTTTAAATTTAACTTTTTAACCTATAGAAATCTGAGTCTAGAATGATCATGGTAGCAACAGAGGGCTCGTGGGGCCCTAGTGGAGGGAGGAAGAGATGGTTTAAATGGTAGTGTCATCTCCAGGCCTTGTGGTGTTTGGGTTGTGACGACCTCAGAGGCATAGCGTGGAAGAGAAGCTACTGAGTGACCTAAGGGGCTGGTCCAACATGGAGGATAAAGTGTGACACTGAAAGATCTTGAGGTGGGAGCTAGGGACATGATGCCATTGGTAAAGTGTTTGCAGCATGCACATAAAAGCTGGGTGTGGTGGCCCACATCAGTAATCCCGGTGCTGAGGAGAGATGATGAGGTCCAGAGGGCTCACTGGCCAGCCTAGCCAGCCAGCAGTCCCCAGGTTCAGTAACAGACTCTGACTCAAAAGCCACAGAGGAAGACATCTGACATCGACCTGTGCCTTCCCTCACACGCATGCGTGGGTATGTGTACCCATACACATATGCACACATCTGCATACAACACATGCCTGTGAAAAAAAGAAATATTCCCATTGGGCATCACTTATGCAGCCTCTCTCTGGCTGCCAGGACCCTGATGTAAACTGAAACCTATCTCACAGGTGTCTCCATGGAGACGGCACCCAACTAGCTAGGCAAACAGACTCAGCATCCCTGCTCCTCACCATGACCTTGACATCAGGAGAGACAGTGACCCAGAAGGGCAAACTTCCTTTGCTCGTTTCTTTTTATACTGCCTTTCCTTATTGCCTTCATTTCTTTATTGTATTTTTATGTATTTATTTTGCATTCAGGATGAAGAGCAGGCATGATGTGTGGATGTCAAAAGCAGCCTTTGCCTTCCACCCTCTGAGTCCCAGGATTAAACTCAGGGTTATCCGGGTTGGTGGCAGGCACCTTTACTCACTGAGCCATCTCACCAGCCCATTATTTCTTTAATTTTTGTTTTGTTTTGTTTTTCCAGACAAGGTCTCTCTGTGTAGCCTTGGCTGTCCTGGATTTGCTTTGTAGACCAGGCTGGCCTTGAACTCACAACAATCCGCCCGCCTCTGCCTCCCACATGCTGGGATTAAAGGTGTGCACCACTACACCTGGCCCTATATCTTTAATTTTTAAGAAGGCTAACAGTCATAAATCCAGGCCTCTTTAAAGCCATAATCATTGGGGGCTGGAGAGATGGCTGAGAGGCTCTGAGTATTTGCTGCTCTTTCAGCCATCTGTAACTCCAGTCCCAGGGGGGCCTGACACCTTCTCACGACCTCTACGGTCACTGGGCACGTACATGTAACACAGATATACACGTGGCCAAAACCCATATGCATTAAAAAACAAACAAATAAACAAACATAACTGCTCTTGTGGTCCCCAGAAATCCTATTCTGAGAATGAGTCAATAAACACTAATAATTGCTCATAGAGCCCTATTTTCAATAACCAAAAGTGAAACTAGCTCAGATGTCATTTTATATGTGAACAGATATCTTTTTTTAATGTGGTATGTCTATGCAGTGAAATATTACTCAGTAATTAAAAAGGAATGGAGTTTTTATACAAGTCGTAAGATGTCCCTTAAAAACATTACACGGATGATTGGCACTCAAAAGACAAGAGGATCACCAGTTCGAGGCCAGCCTGGGCTACCCAATGAAACTCTGTTAAAACAACAACAACAACAACAACATACTTGTGCATGTGTTTCTATGAACTGTGCAGCATATGGAGATTCAGAGAGACACAGAGAGGCTGGCAGATGCTAGGAGCTGGCCAGAGTCAGGGATGGGTGTGGGCTTTTATTCTGGAATGAGGTGGTGGCTGCAGGGGACCTGCACTGATTGTCATTGGTTCTAACAGCCTCAAGTGGCCAGTTTGTGCTGTATAAATAGCTTTTGTGTTTTAAAAAAAAAAAAAAAAAAGACAAAATTCCTACAAACTGAGAGAAAAATACCCAGAAACCCACTCAGAAGGGGTCAACAGGGGTCAGCTGGGGTCAAGGTTTCGACCAGTCTGGACGCCAAGTCTCACTGACAGCTACTTACTTATTTATAACTAATGGGGTCACTTATTTCTTTCTTTAACTTGGGGAATACTGTGATCAGTAGAGAAAGGGGGCATCCCTGTGTGTTCTGATTTGAATCTAGAATGCCCCCCCCCATAGGCTCATGTTTCGAGAAGGTGGCCTCCAGCTCGGCATGCCATCGTGAAGGGTATGGAGATGGTAGAGCAGCAGTTCTCAGCCTGTGGGTTGCCATTCCCTTTGGCAAATGTCTACCTCCAGAGATATTTATATTACGACTCGTAACAGCAGCAAATTTACAGTTATGAATTAGCAATGAAGATAATTTTATGGCTGGGGTTCACTACAGCACAAGGAGTTGTATCAAAGGGTGGCAGCGTTGGGAAGGTTGAGAACCATTCTTTCGACATTAGTCCTGGCCACTGGAGGGAGCGCCCCAAGTGAGCATCGGAAGGTTGGAACCTCATGAGACTACCGTGCTAGAAAGGCTATCTATAGTCGCCCTGGCCAGTGACCTCAGCTGAGGTTATCACCATGGAGACAGCCGCCCTGTTAACAAAGCTGTCCCCGGACCTACATCTGACCACCTGCTTGCTGAATTGCACCTCATAACCTTCACACTGTGAGGGTGACAGATGCCTAGCTAAGAAGGTCCTGAGCTACAACAAAATGGTGGCTGTCTGAAGCTCAGTACACACAGGGAGGTGGAGGCAGTTGGTTATTCAGCACTTCACAGCAAGGCAGTGTCTAGCTCTCTTACATCACAATATTTGAAGACTACCAGCATGGGGGTTTACCAAAATGAAAGCTACGAAATACATGCTGCTCGGACAATACCAGGACTCTCTGGGTTTGTACACAATAGCAAAGTCTTTCTTACTACTGGCCTCATTTCCAGTATACAGGTTAACTCCAAATCAAATTCCTTTTTTAAAAGAAGAAAAGAAAAAGAGAGATAGACTCTCACTGTATAGCCCAGGTTGGCCTGGCACTCTCTATGTAGCCTAAGCCGGCCTCAATCACAATACTTTGTTTCCCCTTTCCGGGATCCTGGGATTATAGGCTCATGCCACCACCGCTGGCCTTAAAATTGTGTGTGTGTGTGTATGTGTGTGTGTGTGTGTGTGTGTGTGTGTGTATGTGTGTGTGTGTGTTATCATGTATGTGCATGTTTGTATGTGTGAGTGTTGTTACGTATGTCTGCCCCTGTATGCATTCAAGCACATGCAAGGTGTGTAGAGGCCAAAGGGCAATTTCAGGTGGTGTCCCCCAACAGTAATCCATCTTGTTTTTTGAGACTATGTCTCTCACCCCCTAGAATTGGCAGAGTAGACAAGGCTAGCCAGTAATCACCACAGATCTTCCAATCTCTGCCTCTCCAGGACCAGCGTTACAAGCACGGACTACCTCCACTTTTTTGTTTTGTTTTGTTTTGTGTTTTGTTTTGTTTTGTTTTGTTTTAATACAGGTTCTAGAGATAAAACTCAAACATGTTACCAATTCAGCTTTATTACCTCCCCAGCCTGAAGCCATTTTTAATAAAGTGACAAACAGCAGGGAGGACAAAAAAGAGAACAGTGCAAGGCGACTGCACCGTGAGGCCGCAGGCCTGCCGCTCAGGAAGCGCGCTCCGGTCCGAAAGCTGCACTCTTGGCAGCAGGCCACACGACACCTCCGATGACGCCTCCCCGTGACAGAATGAGGGCAAGGAGAGTGCCGGTGCCTACGCACACTGCCAGGTTTGCACAAAGCTGGGTGAGGCTCTCCCTCCGGATCTTCCAGGAGATCCTGGGTTCATAGCTGAGGAACTCCGCCCTGCCGGCACTTCCCTTCTGTCCCCTCAGCCCCTGGGGGCTCAGGAAAACGTACTTGTGGCCTTCCTTCCCCGGTATCCGGGTGCCTGGGATAACACTCCCAAGCATGGGTTTGTTCCAAACTCTCCCAGCGCCCCAGACACACTGGGACCACAGGACTCAGGCTCCTGAGGGAAACCTCGGATGCCGATGCTGCAGGCAACTGCCAACCGCCGCCCTAGAGATTCCATACAGCTCCATCCATGGCTCACAGCATTACCCCTAAACCACAGCGTCACACCCAGGCGCACAGTCATCCTCCTGTGACAGAAGCCCAAGGACCCTCCTAGCTCACACTCCAAGGGGTCCTCGTGGTTTTACCCTCATAACCTTCACCTTGGTGCTCACGAAACACCTGTTACAACGCTGGGCACCTTCCCAAGCACTTGGCGCACATTAGGCCATTAGCATCTGTGGCCCTTGGGTTTATTCCGTTTTGAACATGTCGTTGCGAGTGGAGTGGCCTAAGTATCCCAGTGTCTTCTCTACACCCAACCCAGTAGGATCAGCGCAACAATTTGCAGGGCCCGTGGGCGGGGGCGGGAAACAAAGAAGCAGGACCCCACTAACCATTCAGCAAGGAACCAGAAGTCCCAAGTGTAGGCCTCTGTGAACCTGCCTGTGCCACATGCCTACAAACGCAGGGCTGCCTCAGAGCATCAGCCAGAGCTGATGGAACGCCAGTCGGGGCCCCCAGCCCTCTGGGCTTCTTCCCAGAGCCAGAGAGAAGCGGCTGCGCGTCCCAAAGCCCGAGGTAGTTCTCCCACAGGACCTGCGATTGTTTCCTTTGCCCTCCTCTGCAAGAATGCCTGCATCTTTTAGAGATGTGTCCCCCTTACGCCCCCCCCCCCCCGCCAGTCCCCTCCACCCCGGCCCAGCCTGCCTGCTGTTACTCCAGTCTTCCCTAACTCAGGAGACACGGCCTCTCACCCAGTTGCTCAAGACAAAGCATCAGCTGAGTCCCCGCACACCTGCAACCCAGCACTGAGGAGGCGGAGCCTGGGCTTCATAGCAAGACCCTGTCTCAAAATCATCAACATCAACAGACATCCTCTCCCCCCCCCACCCCGCCCCACCCCCCTCTATTCACTCCCCCCAACGCACTGTCTTAGTTTGCCTTCTGTGGCTGTAATACCAACCACCGTGACACACAGCAACTTAGGGAGGAAAGGGTTTATTTCAGCATACAGATTCCAAGGGTGCAATCGACCACCAACAGATGTCAGGGCAGGATGTCATGGCAGGAACCTGGAGGCAGAAACTAAAGCAGAACCCACGATTTACTGAGCCTGCTTTCTTACACATCCAGGACCACCTGCCAAGGGCCAGCACTGCAAACAGAGTGCTGGGCCCTCCCACAGCAATTACTAATCAAGACAATGCTCTGCAGACTTGCCTACAGCCCAGTCTGGGGGCATCTCCTCAGCTGAGCCTCCTCTTTCCAGAGGATCCTACCAAACCAGCAGAAGGATCTAGCCCTGTGTCTCCATTTGTCTGCAAATAGGTGTCTGCCTCCCAGGGCCACTGTATTGTGTAACTCTAGGGAGTACCATACATACTGTGGTCTGGCGCTGTTGAATAGGACATACCTGGCCCCGCCCTGCTTACCCATTTCTGATTCCTCTAGTATCTTCCTCACTTCCACCCACTACACTTTTCTTTCTTTCTTTTCTTTTTTTGTTTTGGTTTGTTTGTTTGTTTGTTTGTTTGAGACAGGGTCTCTCTGTGTAGCGCTACACTTTTCTCATGCCTGTCCTGGAACTCCCTCTGTAGACCAGGCTGGCCTCGAATTCAGAGATCCGCCTGCCTCTGCCTCCCAAGTGCTGGGATTAAAGGTGTGCGCCACCATTGCCACCACTCCGTTTTCTAAGGGATAGCTAAAGTGATGTTGAAAAGCAGTTAGCTGCCAAAACACTCATAGCCATAAAATAAGGAAACTTTTGAAATAAAAAAGTAAGGTGGAGGACAGCTGAGGAATGTCCCTGCCCCTATATAACATGTACATATATATGCATGTACTTGCATACACACACAGACACGGTTTGGTTTTTTGTTTGTTTGTTTGTTTTAAGTATAAAGACATGTGCAAATAACAAAGTGAAAATGAGACCAGTGTGAGGAGAATAAAGAAGGTGAAACAGGAGGCTGAGGCTAAACACACTGCCAAAAAAAAAAAAAAAAAAAAAAAAAATGGGTGCAGATCAGAGTCAACCGATGCTAAGATGGGGCTACACAGGGAACTTGCTCTGAAGTCCCCCTTCCTCCGGAAAACAAGTGTGACTGCCTCTCCCTCACCACGTTACTTGAGAGATTCGATGAGATGAAGCACACAACGCCATTAGCAGAGCATCATCAGGCACCCAGCAGCTTTCAACACTCATGTCGGCTGATAACACTAGCGGAATGTGGAGAAAGCGAACGTTCCAGCACGGGATAAGGGAGAGGAGGCAGAAGTGAGCAAGGCGTGGAGGTCCTTGTGACCACAGACCTCCAGAGAAACCAGGAATGGCTTCCCAAAGGGAAAGATGAAAAACCTGTTCTTCCATCCAGAAAGCTGAGAATGGAGGTGGCTGCTGGCCTGGTGGTCTGTGTGACCTGCTGGGCCAGGCTATGTCAGGCTCCCACAACCAGGACCAGAGGTGGCTAATAGCCCAAATGACCTCTACGCTATCTGTATGAGCTAGTAAGGTAACCTATCTCTAGAACCCATCTTGGAAGAAATGACACTACCCTGAGTTGAGTTTCGATGTCATTACTCTTGCTTGTGCAATGGGAATTGTATCACACCAGAAAAACTTTTCTCCAAATTACACTGGGCTTAAATACACTGAGAATAAACTGCCTATTATCCGACTCCCCGATGTCTGACCCAGGTTGATGACGTCAATCTGCACTGCGTTTTCATTCTCATCTCTCTGCAAGGCTTGCTTCCCTGTGTGACACCTGTGGGAACCCCTCACAATGAGCGAGTGGAATTCCAGGAGTAAGTGGTACTTATCTGCTGGTGATGCTGCACCCGGTAAACCTCGTGTTCCTGCTACATGTTAGGCTCGGCACAGAGAACCCGTGCTGCCCTCATCCCAAACTCGCAAATAACAAAGTAACATGAGTCAAATGTGAGGAGAATAAAGAAAATGAAACAGGAGGTTGAGGCTAAACCCACTGGGGAGAAAAAAAAAAAAAAACCATGGGTGCATTACCTCCAAGTGTCCAAATCCTTCTTTTTGAGACAGGGTCTTTACGTGTAGCCCCGGCTAGCCTGGAACTCACAATATAGATCAGACTGGCCTCAGACTCAGAGAGGTGCCTGCCTCTGCCTCTCCAGTGCTGGGATTAAAGTTGTGAACTGCACCACCACTCCTGGCATACCACTAATTTACAAACATTTTATTATTGGTGGTGGTGGTGGTGGTGGTGTGTGTGCGCACGCCTGTGTGTGGAAAAGGAGGTCAGAGAACAGTTTGTGGAGTTGGTTATCATTCCATTAGTTTTTTTTGGGGGGGGAAGGGTGTTGGTTGGTTGTTTTTTTGTTTGTTGTTGTTTGGTTGGGGTTTTTTTTTTTTTTTTGCTTGTTTGTGTGTTTGTTTGGTTTTGGTTTTTTGTTTTTGGTTTGGTTTGGTTTTGGTTTTTCAAGACACAGTTTCTCTTTGTGTAGCCCTGGCTATCCTGGAACTCACTCTGTAGACCAGGCTGGCCTCAAACACAGAGATCCACCTGCCTTGCCTCCCAAGTGCTGGAATTAAAGGTGTGTACCCTCACTCCTGACTAAGTAAATCTTTTTTTCTTTTTCTTTTTTTTTAATTATTTATTTATTATGTATACAATGTTCGGCCTGCACATGTGCCTGCACTCCAGAAGAGGGCAAAAGATCTCATTATAGATGATTGTGAGCCACCATGTGGTTGCTGGGAATTGAACTCAGGACCTCTGGAAGAGCAGTCAGAGCTCTTAACCTCTGAGCTATCTCTCCAGCCCGTAAATCTTTTTTTAATCAATAAATTAAAGTGGGCAGCTCCTGAATAGTCATTTGAAGCTGACCTCTGGTCTCCATTTGCATGCACACACATACATCCACCCATAAAGCAGTGTAAAAAGATCGGCTGAAGTTTAAACCCCAGTATCTCCAAATGCGAGCTCTGTGGGCGCAAGGCCATTGCGCGTGTCACTAATTTCAATAGAGTCATACTGGAGTACAGTGGGTCCTTACCCAACCTAACTGTTCAAAGAGAAAACAGACAAGAGAGGAGACAGTGTGCACAGACCCAAGACGTATGGAGGGAAGATGTCACATGAAAACAGAAATAGATGGCAGTGAGGTCACACTCAGTCCAGGTGGCATGAAGCCAGCAGCAGCTGGAAGAAATCGAGACAACCCCCGCCCCCCGCACCCCGCAGTACTTCTGAGGGAGCATGACCCAAAAACACCTTGATCTTCCGGCCTGCGGGACAGAGAGAGCCAGTTTCTATGGTTGCCAGCTACTCAAAAGCATTAAAGGCATAGATAAATAAGTAGCAGCGCTGGCGGGATAGGCCAAGGTCTCCGCTATTTGGAAGACTATGGAGGATCACAGTTCAAGTCCAGCCAGGGCTTGGCTATTATGGGGGGGGGGGGGGGAGGGGAGGCATTGTCAAGACAAAGTTTCTCTGTGTGGCCCTGGCTATCCTGGAAACTTGAGCTGTAGACCTGGCTGGCCTCAGACTCCAGAGATCTGCCTGCCTCTGCCTTACAAGCGCTGGGACTAAAGGCATGCGCCACCACCATCCAGTGAGACCTCATCTTAAAAAAAAAAAAAAAAAAAAAAAAAAAAAAAAAAGAACAGGCTGGGACCAGAGCTCAGCAGTAGAGCACTTGCCTACCATGTACAAAGTCTAGGTTCGACACCCAGGACCATACGAACACACAAACTTGGTGTGATGGGGGCACACCTGCCTGTGATCTTAGCCTGTGGGAGGAGGTGAAGGCGGAAGAAGGAGAGATGTAAAGACATCCGTGGTTACAATACAGTGAGTTCAAGGCCATCCTGTACTACATGAGACCATGTCTCCAGACAAGAGAAGAGTGCTCGCCTCAGCAGCACACGTACTGCCATTAAAACAATACAGAGGGGAGTAGCATGGTCCCTGATGCAAGGATGGTATGCAGATTGGTGGTGCATACTATAGTTCTCGCAACAGCTAAACTGTGGACCTGACGTAGGAATCCAACCAGAGAGGCACAGACAAGGAAAATGCGGTATGTGTACACGGTGGAAATTTTTTTTCTTCAGTCAGAAAGGAGAACAAAGTTATGTTTTCAGGGAAATGGATACAACAGGAAATAATGATATTAAGCAAATTCAGCCAATGTCAAAAAGACAAACATCATATGTTTCCCCCCCTCACTTATGGTTCCTAGATATTAAAGAGAGAAAGAGACGGCTAGTTAGTCTAGGGGGACAACAAGACCATGGACTGGAAACGGGACTATGAAGGGAAATACATTCAGCAAATAACATGTACACGTATGAAAACCTGAGAGACTAAAATATACATTTTAAAAGGAAGAAAGGATGAAAGAATAACTTGGCTTGCCCCTTACTTGCCCCTCCAGATTCCTAGCTATCCACACAAATCTATCACAGTCTTTGCTTGAAGCCCAGGAGGGTTAGCCTTGACTGACTTTGGGAGCCTGAGTACCATCCTCACAACTCTTCCTAGCTAGGGTATGTGCTCATCTGTCGCCATCTGTACCAAGGCCACTGGGGTCATGAGTGGTACTACTGGACATCTACGCTCTGTGTGACTCCTATGGATCTGCTGATGTCTGCTCCCGACCTACCCCACAAACACGGACACACTGTGGCCTCAGGACCCTTGCTGAGCCAATGGCTAAACAGGGTTATTCAGAAACCAAACCCAATGTGGTTGGTGGCTCACCCTTGCTGTGGGGCTGAAGCAAGAGGAGTGCCTGAGTTCAAGGCCCAGCCTGAGCTACATAATGAGTTCCAGGCTAGCTTAGACTACAGAATGATGCTTTGCCTCAAAATAAAATACAACAATGCCGGGCAGTGTGGCGCACGCCTTTAATCCCAGCACTCGGGAGGCAGAGGCAGGCGGATCGCTGTAAGTTTGAGGTCAGCCTGGTCTACAAAGCGAGTCCAGGACGGCCAAGGCTACACAAAGAAACCCTGTCTCTAAAAACCAAAAATAAAAATAAAATAAAATACAACAGAACTGGAAATAACTCCTTTCCCCCATGGTGTCAGCACAGAAGGATGTAGCCTTGGAAGGGAAGAGCCACATTTCCTGTCTCATGAAGGTTCTTGAGAGAGAATGGGCAAGCTAAAACAGCCCCTCTCCAGGGCTACGTCCTTGAGGCCAGCCGGTCTTCTCTATTCCTGTGTTGGTGGAACTGGGTTTCCGCCACACTGGTGGAGACCTGGGAACTGCAGGTACTGGTCAGTAACAGCAGCTGCAGATGGAAACATGGACATACGAGAGGAATGGAACAAGCCCCTGCCCTCTAGCGGCTCAGTGGAGGGTGGGCATCTCTGCTGTGGGAAAACAGAAGACACCAGACATTCTTACACGGCGGCACGCACCAGCAAGCATTCCTTCAAAGAAGTTACGTGTGTTTTCAGGATCCAGAGCGGTGAGAAATATTTGCATAAGCCACGCACTGTGTTTATCACATCATTCTGAACTAATAATGTAGGCAGGAAACACCTCGATTAATTGCTATTCCAGCTTGCCCATTGCAACTGCTGTGTCATCTTCTTGTGAACCACCGCAGGACGCATGCACCTCCAAACAAGATGTAGCTTTGAGCTCCTTTACAGCCTGTGGGCTCTAGACAGAAGGGGCTTCAGACTGCAACCTTGGTGGAGTGTAGCTGCCCTAGCAATATCTGCTACATAAAAACAAAACTAAACAACTTCAAAAGAGAAAGTGGCGAGAGGGAGGGGGGCGGTCCTTTGGAAAGCCTGGACAATACCCTACCCATCTCCCCACTTGCCAAAATACACAGCTTTTTGTTTTTTAAGAGTTTATTTATTTTATACGAGTGCTCTACCTGAATGTACATCTGCAGGCCAGAAGAGGGTGTCATATCTCATTATAGATGGCTGTGAGCCACCATGTGGTTGCTGGGAATTGAACTCAGGACCCCTGGAAGAGCAGCCAGTGCTCTTAACAACTGAGCCATCTTTCCACCTCCCCAAAACACACAGCTTTAAGACAATGGCCCCTGTGCTTCCTCCCATCCTGTGTCCATTTGACAGGGGCTAATGAGTAAGCACCAGCAAGGCCTCATTATCTGGGAAGCTTTTTTCCCCCCAAATCTATCTGGGCAGGCTCAGGCCAGTTCACCAACAGGGGTCCTCATTAAAGTCTGAGAACACATTGTAAAGCAAAGCTGGAAACAGGAGGCCAGACTTTACAGCAGGCTGCTAACAAGAAAAATCAGTACAAATTAAGACACAGCTAGGCAGTAGTAGCCAAGCAACTTGCCGTTGCATAAATTATGTGTATTAGAGTCGGGGATAGAGGATGCTGGAAAGCCTGGCGCAGAGAGACGCCACACTGCAGAGCGCAAGCGTGCCCACCCTTCACTTACAAAGAATTTAAAATAGATGACGAGGCTCTCCGCCGTGGCAACTATCTAAATTGTTACGTAACCGGAATTAAAAAACTATCTTTGTTCCATTCATAATTTAAAGGCGGGGGAGGGTGGGAACAGGTTTTTGAAATCACCTGTTGTGGCTTTTACGTGTGTCGTGAAGGGACAGGGTTGGCAGGAACTACCTGTGGAGGAGACTTAGCTAAAGGGACTGGCAGTTTAGTTCCACCTCCACATCACCTTCTCTTAAATGGGAAGACGACCAAGTCCTTCATTAAACCACCTGGGTAAAAGAAATACAGACCTGCCGACCACGACCACAGGCGAAAAGCGGTAAAGGTGCCTCATTGCTCCTCCTCCCCCATTCAGGAATGTACTATCTTGTTTGTTTGTTTGTTTGTGTTTCCAAACAAGTTCCCCAGAGCTGAGTCCAGTCCTGGGCAAATCTTTTTCCATGTTCCCACTGTGAGTATACGTGCTTGCACACTCACAGGGCACACTGGGACAGCTCACTGCCTCCCAGACCTCACATCGCTCTTTATCAGCGGCACCTGCGTGAAGCTGCCCAGGAGAGCCTCACTGCTAACATTCTGAGCCATTCCAAGTATCCACTTGCTCTGCCTGAAACACCTTTCTCCTCCTTGGTCTGGCTAATCCAGACACATCTTTAAGGTCTCAGCATTGGGGCCTGTGACAGTTAATCTTGACTGTCACCTTAGTAGAACTTAGCATCACAGTGGGAACAGACCCCTTGGCTTGTCTGTGAGAGATTTTTAAAAAATAATTTATTTAATTTTACTTTGTGTATTGGTATGAGGATATCAGATCACTTGGAACTAGAGTTAAAGACAGTTGTGAGCTGCCATGTGGCTGCTGGGAATCGAACCTGGGTCCTTCGGAAGAGCAGACAATGCTCTTAACCACTGAGCCATGTCTCTAGCCCCTGTGAGAGGTTTTTTAAAATTAGGTTAACTAAGGTGGGATGGCCCATCTTAAATGTGGATGGCACCATTCCATAGGCTGGAGTCCCAAGACTGAATAAAAAGAAAATCAAGCTAGACAACTGTGCTCACTTCTCTCTGCTTCCTGCCCTGTGACCAGCTGCCTCAGACTCCCTGCAACAGTGGACAGTGCCCCTTCAAACTGTGAGCCAAAACGAACTCTCCCTTCCACGAGCCGGTTTTTTAAAAAAAAAAAAAAATCGTTTATTTTATGCTTTGGTATGGGGATGTCTGATCCCTTGGTATTGGAATTACAGATAGTTGTGAGCTGCCATGTGGGTGCTGGGAATTGAACCAGGGTCCTTTGAAAGAGCAGACGGTGTTCTTAACCGCTGAGCCATCTCTCCAGCCCTATGAGCTGTTTTTGTTAGGTGTTCCATTGCAAACAGAAAGCAGCTGTCACAGATCTCCTTCTCGCTGGCTTTTTTTTTTTTTCACTCCAGTGCCTTTCTCCTCTTAGAGCCCCAATGTCACCCTGAGGTTACAGGAGGTGAAAAGCCCGGCACAAAGCCTTCCTCCTTTCTCTTGGGGGACCAACGTAAGGGGTGTGATCGCTCTATTCTCTAAGCTGTCAAGCCAGTTACATGCAGCTCATGCTGAAAGCACCCCAGAGAAGGAGATGAGCAGCAGTTTCTATTCCGGCAACACACCACCCTGCATTTTTCTCTTATCTTAATTTGCCATTAGGCATCTGTATAAGGTGAGAGCTGGCGTCACGACTCTTAGAGATTTCCTACTGAACGACTGTATTCCTGAGTCTTATAGAGCAGCTGATTGTGGCGATTGGATGGTTGTCTTTGATCTCACACTTGGTTAAGCAGGCCGACACCAAGGCCACACTGGTTAATATTTCAGTTCCCTTTTCTTCTTTTTCCTTCTGAGATTCATTACCATCTGGGTCACCGTGTTTCTCAGTGTCCTCATCTATTAAACAGAGCCGAGAGGTAAAAGCTTGCACGCAGCCCTTCCTGTTATCTTCACGTTGTCCCAGTTGATACGTGAGCATGACATGACTTTTATGTTTATTTGACCTGTTTACTGAGGAGCAAAGGTGGAAAGCTGCCCGCCCCACGATGCTGGGAGCTCATGGGGAGACGGAATGGGAGCCACCAGAGCACAAGAGGATTCCTCCCAGTGATGGTCCTTCCACCCCTACACGTATGACAACCTATGGAGGTGTTACACAGTTGGTGGGGGGCTTTCTCTTCTTACCTCCAGTCTCACTCAGAATGTCCTTCATTTCTGCCCTGTGTCCATAGTGTGCCAGACAGCAAGGGGCTGACCAGTTCCTTGTTCAGTGAGTGTCAGCCTGGCTGGCATGCTCCTTTAGGTCACTACAAGCACACAAGCACACACGTGCACACACACATGCACACACGGACACACAGACACACACACACGGACACATACACACACACACACACACACACACACACACACACACACACACACACA
>OU015746.1:11733869-11748445 GCA_907169655.1 Acomys percivali
CACACACACACACACACACACACACACACACACACACACACACACACCACTGCCAAGGCTTCATCAGAGATAACAGGGAATGTGGTCAATTCTCGAGAACAGAAATCAAACCAGGTATTTGGTTGAACTGACAGCTCAATTCACTACTCACGAGGCCCTTTTTAGAAACAGTTCTCAAGTTCCTGGGAGCCTCTGACCTTTGAGTAGTGACTATTGATCTTTGATGACTAAGCTGCCGCCCAGAACCCCTAGGCAGTGGCATTGACTTGAACCAGAACTAAACTGGGGGGGATGGGGGAGGGGGAGTGAGGTGCTGGCGGGGGTGGGGGGTGGGGTGGGGAGAGGCAGGAAGTAAGAGCAAGGTGCAAACTAAACGCGATGCACATGAGTAAGTGTGGACACAACAGGCTCTGAGCTTCACCAGACTCAGCCTGGCAAGCAGTGTGTCCGGGAGGGCAACCTGTGAGCTGGGTTAGCTGCCAGCAGGTCTGTCACACTCACTGGTCACTCTTTCTCTCCCATAAAGCACCTGCGGGTGGGCTGCGGCAAAGGCCCTGGTCAGTGGAACCACTGCCCTGCAAGCATGAGGGGCTAATGTCAATTTTGGGATCTCCATTTAAAAGGAAAATCTCAGGTGTGGTGGGGACTACTTAACAGGAGGGTTAGAGGAAAGGAAAGGATCATCACTGAGCTCCCTGCTCAGCCAAGCAAGTCTACTTGGCGAGTTCCAAACCAGGGAGAGAGACCTTGTCAAACAAAACAAATCCAAACCAACAACAAAAATAAAACAATGCCAGTGACATGGCTTCGCAAGTGCTTGCTGCCAAACCTGACTCCTTGAGTTTGATCCTGGGGCCCATCTGGTGGGATGAGAGAACCAGCTCTTTGCCAGCTGTCCTCTGGCCTCCACATGCATGCCTTAGTGCAGTGGCTCCCAGCCTTCCTAATGCTGTGGCCTTTTAATACAGTTCCTTATGTTATGGTGACCCCCAGCCATATAATTATTTTCAGTGCTACTTCATAACTGTAATTTTGCTGCTGTTACGAATCGTAATGTAAATATTTGATACGTGACCCCTGGAGGGGGCTGTGACCCACAGGTTGAGAACCACTGCCTCCGTGTAAGTGTCCACTCCATGTATTTTTAAAGATAAAAGAAATTTTAAAAAATAGTAGATGACACCTGAGGGATGGCCCCTTGAAGCCAGCACCGGCCATGGCTTAGCTGGAAGCCTGCCTTTCAAGTGGGGGGGGGAGGGGGGCAGGGGGAATGTCAGCATGCAAAATTCAAGATTGACAGCAAGCACGGGGGTACAGGTCTCTAATCTCAGCATTGGGAGGTAGAGGAAGACAAAAGAATCTTAGTGAGTTTGAGGTCAGCGTGGTCTACAGAGTGAGATCCAGGCCAGTCAGGGCTATATAATGAAAGTTTGTCTCAAAAAAAGAAGTGCTGGGTGTGGTAGCAGCACACCTTTAATCCTTGCACTCAGGAGGCAGACAGAGGAAGGCAGGTAGATCTCTGTGAGTTCCAGGACAGCCAAGGCTACACAGAGAAACCCCAGTCTCAAAACAAATAAACAAAGCAAGCAAGCAAACAAAAACAAAAAGGAGAGGTGATTTCGGCCAGCTCCCACACGCCCTAGTTTCTGAGATAAGAGCTTAGCCCAGGCTGGCCTTATACTTGCTCTCTTGCTGACTCAGCCCCCAGCACGCTGAGGTTGCAGGTGAGCCCCTGACGTCTGGCTCTAAAGGCACTTACTGCTGAGCAGCAGGGACCCATTGCTCATCACACAGGAAGCCCTGCGCTTGTGCCAGGAGCGCAGAGATGACAAGTTACTTTTCTTCCTGAAGTCCAGCGCTAGAAGGGGCCCATGCGTCTTTTCTGCTGCTGATGCAACAAATTACAACCAGGTGACTTGAAGCAGCACTGCAGGAAGGCAAAGATTTTTAAATGAAGATGTCAGCGGGATTGGCTTCTTCTGGAAGCCAAGGGAGAATCTATTCTCTCTCCAAACTTCCTGGGGCTGACAGCAGCCCTTGGTAGAGACGCATCCTTGGTAAAGCCTTGGAATCCTCTTTGTTTCATTGTCCTGTTCTGTTTTTTGAGACTGGGGGGGGGGGTGTCTGTGTAGCCCAGGCTAGCCTAACTCTTGACCCTCCTGTCTAAGACTCGTGTGTGCTAGACTCACAGCGTGTACCACTGTGCCCCTGCTCATTCTACTCTTCTTACACTAACCACCGCATTTGCTTCCACCTTTAATCCAGTGCCGGCATCAAGATGTTTCACTGCTCGTGTCTGTGAAGACTCTGGATCTAGGGTAAAAAGTCCGCGCTCACTTCTGGGTTTGAAAACCTATCAATCCCTGAGTTTGAAAACCCACCAACCCCTCGAACTTGAAAACCCTGAGTTCAAAATCCCTAAACTCACCCAAAGCTCAGGACTTGAAATCCCACCAATCCCCCACCCTAGAAAACTCCTCCCCCAAGAAACCCTCTGTAAAGCCTTCAGTTCAGTTCCCTGCTCCGCCTCACCCAAGCAGAGGCAGTCACCCTCTTGTGTCTTTCTCTATAAATCTCTCGTGTGAGGTTTGCTGTGCAGTGTGACTTTGTGGTCTTCCCTGACTGCTGACTGCCGGGTACCTTTCCCTTCAGGGCTGCAACATCTCAGTTGGGGAAACCTTTCTCCTCAGAGCTGCAACATGTACACTGGATAGACATGAATGTGCTATTTAATAGAACCCATGAAGTCAGCTATGGAAAGACTCGCCATTTAAAGCTGCAAGGGCAGAGCACACCTGACCCACGGTGCACTGAGACTTGAGTGGTAAGTAGCAACTCAAGAAACAGGAAGTGGACAGCGAGCATAGGAAACGTCCACCACACAGGTCAGTAAGGGGAAGCCCACCCAGGGAGGTGACAACTGGGGTCAGCTGAAAGATGGAGAAGCCGAGGGGAACAAAACAGTTTGTGAGATGTTTTGTGGGGTTTGGGATGTAAATAGTTCTGAATGCTTGGAAACAGAGAAACGCTAAAGGTTTGCCTTGGCTGAGGTGAGTGTGATGGCTGCAGAAGGCGAAGTCAGCCGAGGCGTCTACTTCAAGGGGAAAAGCTCCAAGTTCTAGAATGCATAAAGCAGAAACTCCAGGGAGATGTTGCACACGCTGTCCCTAGCAGCCAGCATGAGCGTTCCCACTGAGCCAAATGGGGGCGGTTTACAAAACATAGACAGGACCCATGCTGGCCAGCCATGCCCCTGCCTCCAACTGGATCAACATGGGCCCAAAGGGGGTGTGGGGGACTCAGAGGAGTCTGCAAAGCTCTGACATGTGCTCTCCATCTTAGTGAGCAAAGAGGCTGGGATCTGAACAAGACTTTGGAAAGGCTGTCCCCTAAGCACTGCCGCCTGTCAGACACATACCCACTCCCCTGTGTCGTCCCTCAGACGTACAAGTCTTAAACGCTAGTTTCGTCTGTTCACAAATAAAATGTGTGTGCTCAGTGGCTCTCAGTTTGCTCATCATAGGCTATCCACTCCCCTGAGCACCCAGGTAGGTGTTGCACATCTCCCCTTTTGTAGTCCAAACACTCCCAGTGTACACACTTGTGTAGCGTGACTGTCTACTTTCAGCTTAACAAGGTTCACCTTTGGGAAAGTGAGTAAATTGGGCACAAGAAATCTCGTCTTGTGTACCTCTAAATCCTCAACTCCTAACATACATACATCTTACCAAGTGAGTGGATAGAGGGGTGAGTGGGTGGATATAGGGATTGGTGGATACACGGATTAGTGGATGCTGGTGAATGAGTAGGTGGATGCATGATTGGAGGATAGATGGATGACTGGCAGACAGACAGATGGATGATAGGCAAATAAGTATATAGATGGATAGGCATTTATATGGCACCATACTGGCTCCAAGCACAGCAAATCAATAAAGTAATGAAATCAACACGGACTTATTAATTGCTTATTACAGTGCTTTGTCAGAGCTGGAGAGATGGCCCATCAGATAAGAGCACTTGTTGAGCCAGGAGTGGTAGTGCACGCCTTTAATCCCAGCACTCGGAAGGCGGATCTCTGAGTTCGAGGCCAGCCTGGTCTACAGAGTGAGTTCCAGGTCAGCCCGGGCTACACAGAGAGACCCTGTCTCGAAAAAACAAAAACAACAAACAAACAAACAACTGGAATGGTGCAAAGTGTTGCTGGGAATTCTCAAGACTCACCTCATTCCTTCCGAAGCCATCTTGTCAAGATTAGTGCTGTCTGTTGTTTCTGCCCAGTTTGCTCCAAGATCACCCCATCCCATATCATCAGCCAAAATGATGACAATGTTTGGTTTGGGGGCTCCTGTCTTCCCACTGATAGAGAAATCCATGAGAGGGTAGAGAAGTCCAGAGAAAGTCATGCCAACCAACAAAACCTTTAGAAAAAGCCAGCCCATGTTGGTACAAGAAGACTCCTGTGGTCTCGACTGAGTGATGATAACCGACCAGCGCCACCAAGTCCTCTATATGAGTCTTTGTTCACCTTCAGTGCAGGGTGTCACCGAGGAGCGTGGGTCCAGTTGGGCAAGAAGACACTGGTGTTAGAAATGGCTACAGGGGTGGTAGGGGCTATGAAAATAAGGTCGCGGTCTAGAATCTTAATCCCAAGAGAGTCGGGAAATGTGTCACTCTTAAGTTGGGTTGGCCCCTTGAAGATGTTTCCTTGTCACAGTGTAATGAGATAGGACTGGCTGGGTGCTGCATTCAGACATCAACGTCAACAACCACTCTTTGTCTACTTAGCAAGGAAGTAGCCCTCTGCAATCAGGGAGGCTAGGGCCACAGCACAAGCCCTGCATCTGCTTAGGACTTCATCTGGTGACCGCAGGATAGATTCTCACATCTGCGCAACACCTGGATGTTCTAGAGGTCAGTCGGCCCCAGATGAGTGTCTGAGTTCCAGATGGTTGAGGTTTCTGTAAGGTTTCCTGAAAGAACAAAATCTGACAAGAAAACAAGAGTCGAAACAGCCAGGCCAGCTGTGTTTTACTCGGTAGCTTGGGAATTAATCACTTTTCCATGCCAACAGATGTTTTCCTTCTTATCTGAGTGCTTAACTGGCTCATCAGTTTCCTCCACCTGAAAAACAGGGATGACAATAATATTTGCAATGGACCTATAGTAACAGGGTTGGCGGGAACATTAGAGATGGCTTCTTCCGACTCACATGCACTACGAGCGAGAATATTGAGGCCCAGTGTCCTGGGTGGGATGAATACCAGACAGCTCCCAGTCTGCTAACCCCCACCCCTGCCACCACAAGTGGTCAAAGTCATTGAGAATTTTAGAAGAAAGAGTAAAGTCTCATGATCAAGACACAGTTGTTTATAATGGCCATGTTATGAAGTAATGTTTCCATAGGAAATTCTTGGCATAAATTAATCTAGGAGGCTGAGGATCTAGCTCTGTTGGTTAGAGTGCTTGCCTAGCACACACAAAGCCCTAGGTCTGACCCATAACACTCAAAAACCAGTTGGGTTTAGTGTTTGATTGTAAGGTAGAGACACCTAGTTTGAGACCAGCCAGGGACACCTAAGATGCTATCTCAAAGCAAACAAACAGCCTCTCCTAAAGAAATTAATTTAGGGGGAAAAAAAGAGAGAGAGAGAGAGACTTGTGAAAACAAAGTTTATAATAGATCTAGGCGGAGGACATATGTCATTTCTGTAGAATGCTTTCTATTTTTCCGTATGTTTGTACTTTTCATAATTAAATGCTGCCCCCAAAGTTCCAAAGAAGAAACAGAAACATGTCTGTGTACATTCTAACCATGCAACCATGCCATTTTCAGGAAGAAAATCTAGGACTGGGAGGTATAGCTCATTGTGATTGAAGATGCACAAGATGCACAGGGCCCTGATTCCATCCCCACCCGTGCCACAAAAACCAAACGACCAAACAACCAACCGCCATTTAACCAATGATTCTCAGACTTGGATAAGCATATGAATTCGCAAACTCAGAGTTGGGGACATAGCGCAGTCTGTAGAGTGCTTGCTTAGCACGCATGCTCACAAAGCCCTAGGTTCAATCCCCAGCATGCCACAGACTGTGGATGGTAAAGTATATCCATGATCCCCACACTCCGGACGGAGGTAGGAGCGGAGAGATGTGAAGTTTCAAGGCCACCCTCTACTACATAAGCAGCCAAAGACCCACTTTCAAAAACCAAACAAACAAACAAACAAAGCAGCAAATTCAATAGGAAGGCTGGGAGTATTTTCTGTTTGGTTGGATTGATTTTTTTTTTCAAAGCAGGATTTCACGTAGCTCAAACTCAATATACAGCACAGGATGCCCTTGAGTTCTCTATCCTCCTTCGTCTAGGGGTGTGAGCCATCACATCTGGCTTTGCGATATGACTCTGAGCAAGCTCCCAGGTGAGAACTACACCATTTGCCCTTCGTCCACTCTTGGAATGGTAAGATGTTGGAGAATAAAAATAATATCACAACTCCAGGCCTAGAAGAAAAAGGAACTGCATGGCCTAACTGGAGATGACTCAGCTCCGGTGGACAAACCCGACAGCGCCTATCCGACTGAGTTCCGAAACACAAGGCTAGATGTCCAGCTGGAGGTGACCAGCAGAGCTGAGAATAGAGTCAAGCCACTCCTTGTTTATTTACAGGCTCTAAACCTGCGAGGTAACACAGTGTTGAAATTCTAGAGCAAATAACAGCCTTCCACCCATGGAAGCCACCAAAGAACCAATCTGTAATATATAAAACGCTACAGGCTGGGGCTATGTCATGAGCTATTTCTTTAAAAAAAAAAAAAAAAAAAAATGTTTTTTTCAAATTACATCTGTTTTTGAGCCAGACATGGTGTGTCCCTTCAATCCCAGCACCTGGGAAGCAGAAGCAGGTTTGAGGTCAGGCTGGTCTCTGTCGCCAATTCCAGGCCGGCTATAGCTGCGTCGTGAGACCCCCATCTCAAAAGGAACAAAAAAATAATAATAATTGCATGCTCTTGTGCATATGTGTGCTCACACAAAGCGTGGCACTCACGTGTGGCAGTCAGAAGGCAACTTGCAGGGCTCAATTCTCTCCTTCCATCCAGTGGCTGTTAGGCTTGGTGGCAAGCACCTTTCCCCACCGAGCCATCTCCACAGCCAGGCGTTCGGACAAGCTAACCCCACTGTTGGAACAGAGTCATAAATTCTAGAAGATCTTGATAAAAAGCAAACGAATGGACGGAGTCATCCTTGTTCAAAACAACCGGAAGTCCCGTTTGGAGGCCCATGAGCCAACTGTTCAGAAATGCAAAACCTCCCACTTCCCAAAAACGAGTGTGTTCACACTTGATCAGATTCAAGTGGTATTCACGGATCTTGAGATCCCAAAGACTTCTCCCCTTTCTGGAAGACTCTTGCATAAGAAGAGTGTTTAGTGAATACTTGTTCACCTGCTGGCTAATCCCCATCCTCCCCCTGCTGGCTTTTAACCAGGAGCAACAGCCACAGGAGGCTTTTCTTCTTAAAGCTGCTTGGCTTAGGGCACTAGTGTGGCCTCATTTCTGGTCAATAATCCATCTCTGGATGACCTGACCATACAAGAATTTCAGGGGGCGAAATTCACTTAAGAAGGGAGCTAAAATGAAAGGAGAAATCTAACTAGATTATTTTCCTTTGGAGTTCCATGGTGTGACGTTCTTTTGAGGATTTGCAAAAGGAGGCATTCACACTGCACTTCAAATTTTCATAGACTGGAAATGAGCTCATTTAGCTAGCAGGACCACTAGCAGAAATCCCCACATCCAGACCTCCAAGAGGACATTTAAGCCCTTTCTGCTTATTTATTTACTTTCTTCAACCAAAGGGAAGAGACAGACTAGATAGTCAAAGGGGGGACTTGAACCACGGGGCTTCAGTAGAGATTCATACTGGGACTCCACGTTTTTTTGTCCTAAAGCAAGTGGCCCCTTGTGTTGCCCTGGGATGTCATCTGATGTCACTTACACAACTCAGTCTTCATGATTCTCTCTCAGTAAGGAGGGCTAGAGAGACAGCTGAAGTGCTTGAGGTAGCTCAGTTGATAAAGCACTTGCTATGAAAGTGTGAAGATGTGAGTTCAAACCCCAGAACCCACAAAAAGACCAGTGTGGTGCTGAGGACTGTGCCTCCCAGCACACAGATTCCTGAGGCTTTCTGGCCAGCCAGCCTAGTCAAATTAGCAAATTGCAGGCCAGTGAAAGACCCTGTCTCAGAAAAAGGTGGGAAATGTCCTGAGGAAAGACATCTGGGGTTGACCTCTGGTCTTGACACACACGTGCAGCCACGGACAAACACATATCACACAAACGTGCACCCAGAAGAGGAAAGAAAGCAGACACAGGCAAGGAGCTCTCCTTCTAGCACTGGGGGCAAAGGAAGAATCTTTGACAAACTAAGCGTTCACTCTCCTTTCCACCTCAGTGGAAGGTTCTGGGCCACCAATCTCCACACACCGCAAATGAAGGCCATCTGCTCCATCACTGTACAGCTGACGGTGATCAATCCTTGCCAAGCAGGTGTCATCAACTCCTCCACATCCCCAGGCAGCAGGGCAAACCTCAGCTGCCAGTCAACTTCCCCCACAATTCATGTTCTCTCCACCCCCAACTTTGTTTGTTGGTTATGATTCTAGAGGTGGAACCCAGACCCCTACACATGCTAAGCGGGTGCTAGTCCACAGCCTACACCCTGTCCCAGCCCCTGAGCCTAGCTATAAAGCAAGGCTTCTAGGTGTATGGCTTCCCTTAAGTTTCCTGGCTTGCTCATGGTTAAAGGTAGAGAAAGGACCTACAAACAGGCCCTCAGTTGAGAGGCACGGGCTAAGGCGACCTGCAGATGTGTTAAGGAGTGTCTGAGTAACCTCGGGCTGGAAGGCCACTCCATCACCTGACCCTGGCTTCCCACAGCCCTCCCTGTGGCCAAGCATCCTCCTAGAGAACCTTGAAAACAGCTGAAATAACAAGGCGTTTGGACAGACCTTGCTGGCACAGGGTTCTGTTGGTTTTCCAGAAACGAAGCTTCTGATGAAATGGGGCCAACAGAGACAAAAGAGAAAGGAGAAGTGAGTGTCTGATTGCAGAGCTCTGTTGTTTTGCCGGCCAATTCAGAGCATGGCCTATGCACTGGCAAGGAGCCAGGAGTCACATGGGGACATACCAGGAGGGGCCTTGGGCACCAGCTGTCCACGTGTGGTCTGGGGGGGGGGGGTGGTCCTCCCAGGCACTCAATCATTGGCCCACCACATATGCACTAGCACTTTTATCTAGGCACTGTGTACACAGACAGCCATACGTAAAACAGGCAAAATCCCCAGCCTTGTACCACTTAGGGTAAGTAAAATGTGAGTGCTGTGGAGAAAATCAAAGTGAAAGAGTGTCAGAAGTGTGGAGTGGGCACAGTCAAAAAGGGGTTTAGGGGACCGAAACGGTGGTCTACGGTCTTAGGAGATGAGGGAATAATAAGCCATGTGGAAAGGCTACCACAGACACGGAAATCAGGGAAGGCCAAGATCTAGTGCAGGTAACAAGCCGCAGAAAGGCAAGTGTGAAGACAGGGGATCTAGCTTGCTTCCTGTTGCTGTGATGAAGACCAGGACAAAAGCAATGTGGGGAGCAAATGGCTGACTTCATCTTATAGCTTTGTTCAAGGGAAGGGAGGGCAGAGACCTGGAAGAAGGAACCGAAGGGGAGGCCATGGAGGAACCCTGCTGACTGGCTTGCCCAGGAACCGCACTTGCCCACTGCCTGGGCCCTCACATATCAATCATTACTCAAGAAAATGCCCTCTGCAGGCTCCTACAGACTCACAGACTCCCACGGTCCAGTCTGATGAGGCATTTTCTCAGGTGGTGTTCCCTCTTCCCAGATGACAACGAGCTTGTGTCAAGTTGTCAAAAAGACTAACCTAACCAGGCCAACCAAAGGGAGTCAACCAGTGGATAGTGGAGTCGGAGAGAGCAAGCCAGATGGGAAGCCAGAAGAAGGCTGGCGAGGGGGCAAGATGGGACAGTAACAGACTCCCCGGGGCTGCTATGATGAGAATTTTTGTATTTGTAAGATGTCGAGTAAGGAAAGAAGCAGAGACCTTCGGAATGACTGGGTGAGCAGAGTGCAGGCTGAGGGTGGCAAAGTGTCCAGAGCATAGGGGACACAGGCGGCACAGTATCAGGTGACACCCTGCATTAACAGCGCCTAAATGTGGTGACTCCCTAAATTTTGCTTTGCCTTAGCGCCTTCCCCACATACAGGAGAATATTAGTTCCAACAGAGCCAGACAAAAAGGTAATTTAAGAGACATCTTGATGGACCCTTCCTTTGCCCCCAGACCCCATGCCAGTGCAGGGCTGGTTCAACTGAGATAGATTGCTTTCTGAGAGTGTGCACGTGGTACAAAGAGCAAAAATAGCTCAAACAAGGATTCAAAGAATATTTTTATTTTTATTTTTTTTTATTTTTTTGTGATAAGATCCCACTATGTGGCACAAGCCAGTCCAAAGATTTGTGATCCTCCTGCCTCAGCCTCCAAAGCCTAATATTACAGGTTTGGACCTCTATACCCAAAGATTATCTGTAGGGATCTGAACTGTCAACTTGGCTCACCTCCACACCTCTGAGTATGTCCACCACCATGCTCCAGAAAGTTTTAGCTGAATAGGGAGTGTAGGCCTGAGTGTGGGCAGAACCACCCAGGTAAGGCTGGGATCACAGTATGCCTCTCCATGCTTCCTGACTGCAGCCACAATGTGACCTGCTCCTCCCATTCCTGCCATCATGCCTTCCCCACCTTGCCTGGCTTCCACATCCCCTCCAGGTATAGCTAATCCGTGCCCCTGGGATAGCTATAAATGTGGCCCAACACAAACCATAATCTTCAAGAGATTTATTCCAATTAAGTTTTTTTCTTCTGTGGGGTGTGGATTTGTAACTGAATTTGTGGTTCTCCAGCCTAAACTTCATAAACAGCAATGTCTCACCACTCTCAAAAGACTGACTCTGCCTTCTGGTGAGACAAACCCTTGCTTCTTTCCTCATATTCCCTTCATTGGGTATTTCGTTACAGCAAGAAAGAAAAGTGCCCGATACATCTTTGATAGAATCCTTTCACTTTAATCCCAGCTCTCAAGAGGCAGAGGCAGGTGGGTCTGAGTTCGAGGCCAGTCTGATCTACAAAGTGGGGTTTCAGGACAGCCAAGGCTACACAGAGAAACCCTGTCTTGAAAAACAAAAACAAAAAAAGAGAAAGCCTTCACCAGAGGTTGGGAAAGCAATCCACTTAATTCACTAAGACCTTTATTTGCGTGTTTATTTATGCATTATGCAGCTCAAGCCAGACCCTGTTTTTCCCTTCTGGGAACCAGAGATGCCAGGAAAGCCACCACCAGGAGGGGAAGGGCATCCTGGCCAGGTTTAGTCCAAGACCACCTGTGGTCACAGAGGAAGACCACGCGGCAGGAGCCAATCTGGGAGAGCCAAGGTGGCTTCATGCCATGCATCTGAAAGCCCAGAAATGATATCTAGGCCGAGGGAGCAGTTTTTCCCCTGAACCCCACCCCCGAAGACAAACCACCAAGAGGAAAGGGCTCAGGGTCACATACCCGAATGCCGCCCCCCAGAATGGCGGGGTTAAGTTTTAAAGATGTCTTTAAAAGCCATATTTACTTATTTGCTAAATATTTTATTGTAGTTGTGGCAGAACATACCAGACTTGAGAGGCTCACATATGCCCAGTCTGTGGAGCCACAAAACATCAACACAGCCAGTCTGATCAAGATGCCTCCCTTCCACGTCCCTTTGCCCCTCCCCTCTCAAATACACACAAGGTTGTTTGTAGCTGTGTGTATATATTTTTGAATGTGTGTGGCACACTGGTGTAAGTGTTCTCAGACGCCAGGTAAGAGGGCACTGAATCCTCTAGAGCTGGGGTTACAGGAGGCTGTGAGCCTCTTGAATTGGGTGCCAAGAACCAAACTTGGGTCCTCTGGGCGAGCAGGAAGCCCTCTTATTCACCGAGCCATCTCTCTAGACCCAGACTAGAGAGATTATTATTTTTAAGTAAATCCCAGACACCACGTGCTTTGAGTATGAACTATCCTCACTCAAAGGCTCCTACAGTAAAGGCTTAATTGCAACTGGTGTTTTCCTCTTTTCTTTTCTATCTTTATTTTTATTGTGTGGATGTTTTGCCTGCATGTATGTCTGTTTACCACAAGTGCACCTGCTCCCTGTGGAGGTAAGAATTGGGCATCAAAATCCCCTGGAGGAGGAGTTACAGGCAGCAGTGAGCCACTGTACAGGAGCTGGGGATGGAACCTAGGAACCTGGGACCTTAGCAAAAAGCATCTGATGCTCTTAACCGCTGAGCCATCTCTCCAGCACCTGCTTTCAGATCCATTTATTCATTTGTATGTGTATGTCAGTGTGCCTGGGTGTATGTATGAACACTATGTGAGTGTAGGAGCCGGCAGAGGTCAAAAGAGGGCATCGGGTTCCATAGAACTGGAGTTACTGATGGTTGTCAGCCACCATGTGGGTGCTAGAAACTAAACTCAGGTCCTGTGCAGAAATGGGGATCTTAGCTGTTGGGCCTTCTCTCCAGGCCCATGATGGGCTCTTAGTGGCTGGTGCATGGGGACACTACTTTCATCAGTGACTTTGGAAATGAATGGGCCGTTAGGAAAAAAGGTCTTCCTGTTGCTGTGTTCCCTGGTTGTGCTCTTTCTAGCCTGATGCTCTGTCCCACCACAGACCCAGAGCAATGGGGCCAAGCAGCCATTGGTGAAGCCTCTAGAATGTGAGCCAAAATATATGTTCCTCGCATTGTTTTCTCAAGCATTTTTGTCATAGCAACAAATAGTGGTTCCATCCTCAAATATTCCTATACAATTCTCTAAAAGATGAAAAATAAATAGCTACAATTTCGCTAACACTGGCCTTCTTTAGACTGACAACTATTTGTTATTGACCCAAAGCCAACAAATATTCAAATGCCTTCTTTTTATTGTTTTGGGTTTTTTATTTTGTTTTCAAATGTTTAGTTTGTGTGTGTGTGTGTGTGTGTGTGTGTAGGAGTCAACCTTAAGTAACACCTTTCAGGCTAGGTTGGCTGGCCAGTAAGCTCAACCCCCACAGCTCGCTTTTATGTGGGAGCTAGGGAGCTAGGGAATGAGCTCAGGTCCCCACACCTGGACAGCAAGCACTTCACCCAATGAGCTCTCTCCCAGACACCTGGCTTTTGTTTTGGTTTGTGCTTTGAGTCAGGCAATGCAGCCCGGACTGGCCTGGAACTTATAATCCTCCTAGCTCAGCCTCGAGAGCAAGTGTTGGGATGACAGGTATATGCACCACACACCCCAGATTGCATGCACATTACATAGCTCTTTATTTTTAATCCAGATCTAGACAAGGTCTGCCTGACATGCAATGCACTCTGTTCAGGTCTCTTCTCACTTAAATGCTCCCCTCTCCTTCTGCCTGCAATATATGTAAAAACTATCTGGGCTGTTAGCTCCATACATTTTCTCAATGTTTGAATTTAGCTAACTGTATCCCCTATGGCATCATTTCATAAAAACGTCTCTTCAGCTTCTCTTCGAGGAAGTAGGCGCAATATCTGCTTCAGGCTCAGTTGTTTTCCTCAGACTCCTAAAGCTTGACTGACAAAGCCCTAACTCCCCATGTGAGGATGGCATCTAGAGAGGACCACTGGGGCAGCCGAGCCCCTGAGGATGGAGGCCTCCTAATAGGGTTAATGGAGAGAATGAATGTAGCCAAAAAGTAGCCAATGCAAGCCAGGGAGGGGCTTCTCAGGGGCCTGGCTCCTGAGGAGTGACAGGTGGCCTGCCATGGGCACCTGTCATTTGCATGGCTGCTAAGAATCTGAAGCCCAGTCCTCAAGCCTGTGTGGTAGGCCTTTTGCACCCCGAGCCATCACCCCAGCTCCCTTCTCTCTTCTGGAGTGCCAGAGATCAAACCCTGGGACTTTTGCATCTACCAGTCAGCTGTATCCTACATCCCATGTTTCTAGAATTGAGTTCAGTGTGGTCACCTGCTAGCTGGGCGACCTTGGAGATGTCACAGGATCTCTTTGTGTCTCCCTGTCTTCACTCAGCTAGAAACAAAGCCATGGTTGACTTTCCTTCACCTCCAGCAGTACAGGAGGATGAAACAACCCAAGTTGTGCTCGGGAAGGGCGGCTCTTGAGAGGCTACCTCTCTGTTGCTTTGAGGACTAGGAAGATACCAGAAAAGAGGGTGACACAAGCCCAAAGCCTTACTGAAATCACCATTGACCAAAAGCATTCCCAGGGCGGGGTGGTGAAATGCAGACTGCTTGCAGCTATTGGCGCCTGCGTCTTTGAGTCAGCGAGCTCTGGTGGTGGCCTCTGAGAGGAGGAAGAAGTCACGAACACCTTGGTCCCCAGCAACGCTGAAGGGACAGAGAAAGGTCATTCTGCTTTGCATCCCCCCCCCACCGCCCCCCAGCTTCCAAACTATGGCTTCCTTGTCACATAATCCTATCATTGTCTGAGCCATCTCTTCTAG
>OU015746.1:11748455-11759006 GCA_907169655.1 Acomys percivali
GTGTGTGTGTGTGTGTGTGTGTGTGTGTGTGTGTGTGTGTGTTCCTGGCGCTGGGGAAGTGGAGGCAAGAGGATCCCTGGGGACTTCTGGCCAGTCAGTCTTAGCTGAAAAGATGAGAGTCCAGGTTTAACAAGAGATAAGAGCAACTAGGTCGGGCGTGGCGGTGCACACCTTTAATCCCAGCACTCGGGAGACAGAGGCAGGTGGATCGATGCAAGTTCAAGGCCAGTCTGGTCTACAAAGGGAGTCCAGGACAGCCAAGGCTACACAGAGAAACCCTGTCTGGGGGGAAAAAAAAAATAAGAGCAACTGAGGAAGATACCTGGCTCTCGTGCTCAGGCGGGCACGTGGGTGGGGGAGGCACATGCACGAGCGAGCCTGCCTTCAGTAAGACTCACTTCCTATCATCTGAACAGGATGATAAACGATTCGGAGAAAGGAGCACATCCTCTGGGTGTGGCTGTGTTCCTGGCTCTGAAGTGGCAAGCACAGGTGTGTCTTCTCAGAGCCCTGCTGGCTATCTCTCCCAAGCCAGCTAACACTGGAGCCCTCCGTGGACCACAGCAGAGTTCCAAGCAGGTAGGACCGGCCTTCCCTGACCTCTTCTCTATACGACAGTGCTAGAATCAAGTGCCAGGTGCACTTCTCTAGACACCCGAAAGGGCACGGCTGTCCTGCTCCTACTGTGTTAAAAGACAGGCTAAGACTGTCTTCCTTCGGGGGGAATCTGTTTAGACAGGGGAAGCCACTTACTCTCTTGAGGCAAAGGCATTAGGAGGGCAGGCTTTCATCTCCTTGGGCCAAGAGGAGCATTGCACGTCGGGCCACCTCAGCGATTGTCCAGGGGAAGGCAGATTTCACTGGAGCAAAGGCTGCTGTTTCTATACACAGTTTTGGTTTTCATGACCCAAAGCCGCATTATGAAGTTTCATGTCACGTGGATCCATCCCTAAATGCAACGTGATTAATGCTTTGTTCTGATGATAACGGACTTTGGCAACAGGCTCAAGGCTATGTTCTCTTTCGTGTGGCTGGGTTTTTTGTTTTGTTTTTTTTTTTTTTTTTTTGTGGGTTTTTTCCTCCTTTTTTAAGCACTGGGAGGATGACACACTACAGAAGCGGCAAGCTAGGAAGGCCGAGGAGGCTGGGAGAGGAAAGTGGTGGTGTTGAAATCCAAGTTGCTCCAGACTTAATGAGACACAGCCATGGGCAAGTCATCAATAGGGCACTGAATGATAACCGGGTGTGAAGGAATGCACAGGCCCCCACTGCTGTGAGTGACCTCACTGTCCCCAAATACAGCATGCTCTCACCCACTCCTGCCTTCCTGACATTCCATGCATCATCATCATCATCTCTCTCTCTCTCTCTCTCACACACACACACACACACACACACACCACCACCACCACCACCACCACCACCACCAAATTTCCCAAGATCCTCTCTGCTTGTTCGACACTCCACCCATCTTTACTCTACTCAACTCCCCAGAAGGCACAAAGCGTGACACTTGCTGGAGGAAGCCCCCTGGGAGCCAAGGGCAGCAGCAAGCTTGTACGCACTTTCACTGCTGGAGCCTAGGACCGTAGGGATTGCAGCCTGGCTCTTGTTTTCAGCATTGGCCTTGTCCATTACAACTACCGCGGCCGAAGTGAAGACATTCTAAAAAGCCGATTGTCTCTCGCTCTCCATCTGACTATCAAACTAATGAGACCCCAAACTAGGAGATCATCTCCCAGGAAATGCATGCTGGGTGCAGGAAAAGACACCAACCAGAAGGGGACCTTGTCTCCCAGACCTAACAACGTGTCAGACCTCCTTACAGGACAGGAACAGAGCTCAGACGATGTCGGGCGGCCATGCTGGGCAGGGCCAAACCTTGACAGAAATTGCTTAGCTGCCTCTTGCCCTTTATTTAAACTTTACTCCCACTTCAGGACCCTGAAGACGGACTTAAGTCAGAAACAAAGGCTCACTAGGCCTCTTTCCGTTGTGAGCACATTGAATAAATTACCCTATTCTCCTTTTTTAATTCAGGCGCTTTAATTGGCTTCTTAAGGATAGGTGGCTGTTCTTGGCCCTCTGGAGTATAGACTGTGACCCCCAAGTTCTATCACATTATTACTAGCTGTTCCCCTGCAAATATCCACTGTTCCTGGGGGCATTTTCCCTGCCTGGCCTTGTTTCTACAACCTCTCAAGTGGGAGTCCAGACCACAGGGTAAACACACAGTCCCTCTACCTGGATATTTCCGTTCACTAAAGAGTCCTACGTGTGGCACAGATGTGAGCTTCTCTGTCAACTAGAGAGATGGATATTATCTTTTTTTTTTTTTCTTGGTTTTTTGAGACAAGGTTTCTCTGTGTAGCCTTGGCTGTCCTGGACTAACTTTGTAGACCAGGCTGGCCTTGAACTTACAGCGATCCTGCCTGCCTCTGCCTCCCGAGTGCTAGGATTAAAGGCGTGCGCCACCGCCGCCCGGCTGATATTATCGTTTTTTAAAGCAAGAATGAACTATAATGGGCTCTGAGGCGCTCAGGCAGAACATAAGCCCTTAGGCAGGCGACTGGTAGGCGGAACGGGGACAGGAAGAGGGACCACGGGACAGTGAAGGGCTGGGGCCTTCCCAACAGCCCCCTCACACACTCCTCTCTTCTGAGACTATCCTGAGGACCCAGCAGCTCAAGCAGGCTTGCGGGACCCTCCCTCTGAGCTCCAGCGGAGATTTCTTTCAGTCCTCTTCCCAAGATGAAGTTCTCACAGGCTGGTAAAAAGCGATGAGCTTATTTGCAGGCCAGGGTCATATCTGCCTAGCAACCCAACCCCAAGACTTGAGGGACTGACTATAAGTGTAGGACAGGGAACAGGCAGGCCAACTTTGCACAAAGGAATCTGTTCTCATGCAAATGACCCTAAACTAAGCAAGAAGGCTAGGGAAAAAAAAAAGTAAGCCGGGTGCTCTGAGGAAGCTGCCCCCCACCCCTAGAAGATGAGGGACTCTCTCACAACACACTTACTGCCTTGCTTGCTGCAAAGAAGAGCCAGAGGGGGCTCTGCCTGCTGCACAGACTCCCACTGACCTACTGAAGAGGCAACAGTACAGCCCAGGCTCTTAATTTCTCCCATCATCCTGGTCCTGTGCTCTAGACTGCAAAGGTCCCTTTGTTCTTATTTGGGACTAAACAAAGTTAGTTTTGTTTGGGGGCTTTGATTAGCATGGTAATGGAGTACCTTCTCCGCAGAAATGAGGAAAGCAGAGGTTTTCATCTCTTCACTGGATCAGATCACTAGGCTTGAGAGGCTTGAGGGGATAGAAGTGAGACAGGTCTCTAACTAGCACTAGCAAACGTCATCACCAGCCGGTGGCCCCGCAAGGCTGGATTCCTGCTACCTCTCCTTATGAAAACGCAAGTGGTCCAAGTCAACTCTGGAGCAGCAGCAATTGCAAACCAGGCCTGGGTGTGTTTGGGGGTGGGGTGGGGGAAAATCTACAAAGGTCATGTGACCAATGCTCTTACCTCAGCCTGCCTCATCCCTAAAAAACGGGAAACATGACCATCCTTCGCAGAGGGCTACCGGCAGGACTGAACCACACAAGGATGAACCAAGTGTGTCTGAGCAGACCTACAATTCCAACAGGAGGTGAATTCAGAAGATCAGGAGTTCAAGGTCATCCTCATGATTTTATCTCAAAATTCCAAAAATGTGGAGCATGGTGGCTCACACCTTTGTTGAGTCTCTTTGAGTTCAAGGCCAGCCTAGTCTATATATCGAGTTCCAGGACAGCCAGAGCTACTATACAGAGAAAACCTATCTTGAAAAACAAACCAAACAACCTCCCCCCCAAAGATCCAAACAAACAAAATCATATAGATAGCACTCAATTCAGTACTGGGGCTAACACAAATATAAAAAAATAATTTTAACAAAATGGTAATGATACATTATTAATCATTGTACCTGGCACTATCCTGGTTTTACTTGGTCAGTCATTCATTGCTGGCTAGGACTTCAGGCATTGTCTAATTTGTAAAGTTAAGAAGCTGAAAAAGTAGGCATCACAACACTTGGGAAGCAGGGGCAGGATGATTCCAAGCCCCAAATCAGCTTGAGCTACATCTTTAAAACATACCATCTCCAGCCAGGCACAGTGTATTGTGTCGTAGTCACAGGTTGAGGCTGATGGAGGATGGCGTGAGCCTAGGCGGTACAGACCGTGGTTATGAAAGCCTGTAATCCCCTTGCTTTGAAGCTGAGTTGGGAGGACTCTCAGTTTTAGGCCAGTCTTGTTTTCACTAGTGGGATCATGTCTTTAAAAAAAAAAAAAAAGTTGGGGGCAAGCCTGGACTACCCAAGATCCTATCTGATATGGGAGAAAAGTTTAATTTTTCCTACAAACTTGACAGCAATTATTATTCGGCGGAGTCCTGGCTGGACTGCAGTGGCCATAACAACACACTATGCACCAACACACCTGCTCCCCCACTTAACCCACACCAGAGCTTGTTAACAGCACTGGATGACTGCATCCCCAAACTGTGGGGGAGATCTTAGAGCAAGGAAGCAGTTTGTTGTTGTTGTTGTTTTACTAAAATTTGGAGCAGGGGGCTCCTCCCTGTGGCGACCCTTCAGGCACACTCCCAAAGTAGGTTCTCCGGGTTTCTAACAACAGAAAAATACTCTCTGAAACACAACTAAGCCACAGAGGTTGCATTTTCCAGTCTACAGGGAAATGCAGAGAATCCGGCCTTTGCAGCCGGAGCAGTTCCCAAAATTTCCCTAGAGGTGTAAGATGGAATCCAGGAAACCAACTTTGAGCCCCCTCTGGCTCTAACCAGTCCCCAGTCTTCAAACACAGGTTGTCCTCAGGAGAAACTCGTAACTCAGGCTTCCCAGGAAGCATCCATTTAGTTCATAACGACCTTGGGGTCACGGGGCTTGGAAATGAGGGGCTCCTGATCCCCTATAGGGGCCTCCCTGGGGGTAAGGCAGCTATGCACCTGTGCCCGTGTCGCCACCGGCCTGGGCGGGTGCACGCGCATGGAGTGGGGATGCTGACTCAGCCAGGCTTCTCCCATCCCTTTCGCGCTGCGCGGATGCTGGCGGCTGCCGCTGCAACCAAAGCAGCGGGGAAGGCTATGTAACCCGCAGCTACCCGGCTGCGGACTCCTTGGGGCTCACTGCGGCACTTCCCCCACATCCCCATGCCCGGAAGGGGAACTGGTGGGGCGCGCGAGTTGACGAAATTTGGGGGGGAAGTGGTCGCTAGAGGAGGAACTAGGGATCCCGCGCGTGCTCTGCTCACATCCAAACTGGAAGGAACCTGTTCAGTCCGGGGCCAGCGACGCGCGGGACCAGCCCAAACGCGCGCCTCCCCTGCCCCCCCCCCTCACTGGATCCCCAAATCCTCAGGGCGCGGGCGGACCCGAGAGCTGCGCTCGGAGACGGGGGTGCAGGGGCGCACTCGACCGCCCCGCGCTCCGGCTCGTACTGCAGCTAAGTGCCGGGGTCCGACCGGGTCAGGATCCCACCAGCACGCGCGGATGAGGGGATGAGGGCGTCGGGCCAAGGACCCCAGAGGCGTCGGCGGGGATGGGCGACCCGCGGTGGCAGCGCGGTTACCTTCCGTGACCTCAAGCCCCGGCAGCCGGCAGGCGGGGCGCGTGCCTTGCGCGGCCCCGATCCACGTGGGCCCGCGCGCGCGCACCAGGCCGGCCCCCTCCTTGCAGGCGCTCGGCGCTCACAGCACATGGTCGGCGGCGGCGCGCCCCCGAGGCCGGCGGAGACCGGCTGCAGCCGGTATAGGATAAGAGAGATAGGGAGAGACGCGGGGCCGGGGCTAGGACGGCCGCACGCACGGCCCGGGAGGAGGCGACAGGGTTGGGGGGCGGGGAGGGTGTGGCCCGGGTGGCCGAGGCTGGCGTGGGTTGGGGGCCAGGGTACTCCAGGCTCCCTGGCCTGAGCCAACTTGATAGAGACTCGGGCCCACGCCTTAAGGGGTTAAACCTTTTTTTCATGTTACGGAGCGGTTTATAAGAAGGCTCGGGAGGCCCAGCCTCCGCCTTATTGGGAGCCTTTTGGGGTTTATTCTCTTCCCTTCTAACTTGGTGAGTTGGTTTTATTATTTTACATGCTTAAAAGTTTGATTGTGGGGTATGGGTTGTTTTTTTGTTTTTTGTTTTTAAATATGTGTTGGGGCCTTTTTTTAGGGCGGGGAGGAGGAGAAGGAAAGCGTTTAACATTTTAACATTTTGAAGAGGTTAATCCGAAAAATATTGTGACAGTTGGAAGTGCTCGGGGGCCACCGGGATGACGCGCTCTCGGGCAGTTGTGGGCAGCTGAGAGTTGAATGCCTATGATCCTAGTACAGATGGGTTCTGGGAAATACCTTAAAGGGTGGCCTGGCCTTTGAACGTCCCTAATCCGGGGTGAAAGGACCCAGACTGTAAGGCGAGTAGAGCTACCGTCTCAGACCCCCTGTGGATTTTCCACATGAAGTTGCCTGCGCGCCATCAAAGCGAAATGTCAGAGAGGTACCTTCCTTCCCCAGGCTCGCGAGCGCACACAAGGCGGCCACCGAGGCAGCACGAGGGAAAAGTGAGAGTCCGGGTCTCCATTCCCTATTACACGCCCCCCTCCCCAGGGCGGTTCTAGAAGGAGACAGCTTTCCCTCGGAGCGGAGGTCCCACACCTTGCACTGTCACCCCCTGCTAGCCGGTCCCGCACAACTTCCATAAAGGTTCGCCAGGCTACCAGCGGCAGCAGTGTCGGTGCAGCTGAGCGGCTCCAGGCGGGGGAGAATGGTTTTACAGAGGAAATAGGTTAATTTCCTTCTGGGTTGTTTTCATTCCCTGCACTTCAGCCGACAAGTGATAGAAGTTTGTTAGGTGGCGGGTAAAATGTCACCAAACACGAGGGCGGGTCGCAGAAACTGGAAAAACAGAATTACAACTAGTTAACCTGGAAGCTGGTTCTGTTTGCACAGCTCCTTTAGCGGAAGGAGACTTTTACCTTGGGATTGAGGTTTCAGGCTCCGTGATCTGTTTTTGCAAGCCAAACTGCTGTGTATCTAGCTACAAGAAAATGCCAGCTCCTATGTGCTAAGATCTCCCCGTGTACCAAGCACGATTATGTCGCCCTGGGGGCTGGGGAGAATACAGTCGAAACACCTTTTCTGGTAATTAAGGGAAAGGCGGGCTGCTAAGATAGAAACTGACAGGACGTAAATAAACAACGCAGCCAAGTGGAAAAATGGTCTGAGTACCACTAGCCCTGAGTTTTCCTTCTGTGGTTTCCAGAAACAGGACTTTTCCTCAGTGGAAGTCCTGAGGAAGACACTTAAATTAGGGGCTTGGGTTTCAACGCGCAATGGTCTTGCAAAACGGGTGAACTGCTTGTAGCCAGTGATTCACTCAAGGTGGCTGAGGCAGCTTAGCAGGTTAGAGTTGAGATTTTGTTTTTTAAATAGAGAATTCAAACGAACTCCTCCCCCCCCCACCCCCAAGCAGACTGGTCGGGACAGCTGGGGCTAGAGACAACTTGTTCCGAGCTGTGTACTCCACAGCTACACCTTAAAGGAGATTCCCAGGGCGTCTGCTGTGCTGACACCAGCAGCCACCTCACTGCCTCCCATACTTGTCTTTTGAACTTCGCCCAGAACTGGCCCCAGGTTAGCCGGAGAGGCTAGATGATAATCCAGTATCTTTATGCTTTCATGCCGAATCCTTACAATACTTCAAATCACAGTAAGTCCCAGGTAACATGGGCCTCCAAGTCCTGTGGGATACCAATTTATTTAAGGCCTGCCGCCTGCACCCCCTTCTGTGAAATGGTCTCATCCTGTAACCAAGACTGGCTTGAAAGTGACTGTGTAGAGGAGGCTCTTTTCAACTCATAGCTCACTTCCTGGCCCGGCTCCCTGCATTGTAGCGTCTATGGGTCTAAGAGCAAATGAACCTCTCTCCATTTTGTTTGGTCTGTTTTTATTTTACATTCGCTCCTTTTTTCTTTCTTCTTCTTCTTCTTCTTTTTTTTTTTTTTTTGGTGTTTTGAGACAGGGTTTCTCTGTGTAGCCTTGGCCATCCTGGACTCACTTTGTAGACCAGGCTAGCCTCGAACTCACAGTGATCTGCCTGCCTCTGCCTCCCAAGTGCTGGGATTAAAGGGGTGCACCACCACGCCCGGCTCTTTTCTTTCTTGAAGGAGACGCTGGTGTAACCAAAAGCTGCTAGGAAAACTGCCTGGCCTTTTTTTTTTTTTTTTTAAATAAAAGGACATTGGGGTCTTGGGGAAAAGTCAGCAGGAGCTTACTCAAAATAGCAGAGCTTTCCAGTTGGAAAATACCCTAGAGACGCCTTCACAGATGCAATGTAGCCACCAGGAGACTTCATCCAGGTAGTGAAGAACAGAACTGTCCCCTGAGGGCTTCTAGAAGGTAAATCCACTGGGTTGCCTGTAGGTGGTAACTCAGAGCCAATCGGGGTCAAAGGCCATCCTAGGAATTGCCTCTTCTTAGGAGACAAGATCTGGACTCAGAACCTTAGTTAGGGTCAGAGTTTGTGCATTGGGAACACTGAAAATCAAAAAGTCAAGTGGTCGCCGGCGACCATCAGCTTGCTTACCCAGCCCTGCCCTGTAGATCCCCACAAGGTCTTTTTCCTCAGATACAACCACAAAGCCAAGTAGCAGGGCAGCCAGTTTTTGCGTGCTGTAATTTGTAGAGGCTTTTGGGTAGCCAGGTTGAGAGGTTAGGCCTCTGTGGCTTTGAGCGCAGTGTGACAGTGTGTTGAGCCAGATGACCCGCTGGATACATGGCAGAAGGAAGAGACGGGCTGAGGAGTCAACTGCTTATTCCACAGCCAGACACTTCCTCAGTTGACGATTCTGTTTTAAAAGGCATGAGCAGCGAGTTGCTTTGGGGTGTCCTGAGACTCTTAATTCCTTTAGTGAACCTTGAGGGTGACTGGCTATGTTTCTGTTTGGATGTTAGTGTTTATTTGTTTGGGGGGAGTTGTTTTTCGTTTTTCAAGACAGGGTTTCTCTGTGTAGCCCTGGCTATCCTAGACTTGATTTGTAGACCAGGCTGGCCATGAACTCAGTGTTCCACCTGCCTCTGCCTCCCGAGTGCTGGGATTAAAGGTGTGCGCCACCATGCCCGGCTTGTTGTTGTTGTTGTTGTTGATGGGGAGGAAGAGAAGGTAGTTGATACTGTAGACCAGGCTTAACTTAAGCTTCTTTTTTTTTTTTTTTTTTTTTTTTTTTGAGACAGATTCTTGCTATGTAACCACAAGCTGGGAATCCTCCTGCCTCAGCCTTCTGAGTGGGCCACGATGCCAAAATTGTTCAGTAAACTTTTAGTAAGTGTTTGTGATACACAAACTGTTATACAGGCACTGAATATGAGAAGAATAGCCTTGTAGGTGGGAGAAGGGAGAGTCGACATAGGGCTTCATGCAGGCCGAACTAGCTCACAGTTGGTATATAGCCACAGGCGACCTTGAATGAATTCCTGACCCTGGAGCCTCCACCTCCCTCATGTGAGGTAGCATGCTACCAGGCCCAAGCTTTTATATGCGATCTTAGCTATAACAGGCAGATAGTATCTCCCAGTGAGGCTTTCTCTTGTTATTGGGCACACTGTGGTCTCATCTCAAAGCCACCCATAGTAGGACATAGGATGCTCCAGGCTCATAAAGGAGTATGCTTTGGAGTTGGTCTGGGGAGATCATTTTACGTTTATGATGATCCCAGTAATAAGGAGGCAAGTTTTGTTCCACTTAAACCTCCATTAGTCAGGCATCCTGACTTATGCCTTTCATCCCAGTGCTTGAAAGGCTGAGACAGGAGGATTGCTGCAAATTTGTATCAAGCTGGGGCAACAAGCGAGAATGCAAGTGAAACCTGCATTTGGTTGTAGGCAGAACAGAGGGGCATAGACATAAAGCAGGACTTTGAAGCATAGGTGAAGGAACTTGCTGCCCAGAACGGGCTCTGCTGGGCAGCTGTCACACGTGAAATCTACTTTCCAGCCGCTCACACTCGCTCTCATGAGACGCGTCCAGGGTTTGCACTTTTCCTCCTAGCTCACCCTCGGGCCACCCACGGGGTTCGGCCAGAAAAATCAGCTGATGAATAGAGCATAATGCTAAAGTCAAAAATATTAGCTGTCAAAGCTGGAGGATGCCTTAGAGACTCTCTGGTCACTGTTGGCTAAGGTAGCAAGTGCCTTTAACCCAGCACTTGAAAGGTTGAGGCATTTCACTACGAGGTCAAAGCCAGCCCGGTCCACGTGCATATCAAGTCCCAGGCCAGCCAGGGCTACATAGAAAGACCCTGTCTCAATAAACAATAGCAAAGAGTCCCTGGTCACTTCTCTTTCAACCAAAGAGGAGTGCAGGCCCAGAAATGGAGAAACAGGAGAGTCAGAAGTTCAAGGTCATGCGCCATTCCATAGTGGTTAAGAGACCAGCCTCAGCTGTTTCTCTCTCTCTCTCTTCTCTCTCTCTCTCTCTCTCTCTCTCTCTCTCTCTCTCTCTCTCTCTCTCTCTC
>OU015746.1:11765345-11780080 GCA_907169655.1 Acomys percivali
ACACACACACACACACACACACACACACACACACACACACGAATGCACGCATGCACACATATGCACATGTGCACATATACATACATGCAATTTTAGAAGCCAAAAAGATAACAGTAATGTGTCCACTAATTCCAACAGAATTCCTTCCTTTCCCCTCCCGTCCCTTCTGTACAGTGTGTTCCTCTTTGGCCCAACTTTCAGTGGTTCACTATCTTAGTGCACTCGAGCCAGTGTTAAACCACATGTAAGTAGGAAAGAATTTTCTAGATTTCAGTGTCCCAGGGGATAGAGCGTTTAGAAGCCAAGCAGCCTGAGATTCCTCGGTGCTCTGAATCAGCTGCCCTGTTGGCTGTCTTTTAAGTGAACACAACTGAGAACCGGCCTTATTTTGCAGACAATCCAATGAAACTAAGTAGATTCTGACCACAAGTATAATGAAGATAGAAAATAAAAACAATTATTAGGGAAATGACCATAAGGAAAACCAGTATGTGCTAGATTAATGTATATGTAACTTTGTATCGCACATGGTCAGCAAAGATAGTTCACCTAAAAATGTATTATATATATCCACCCTCAGATGCTGGAATCCAAGGCCTTGCTCATGCTGGGCATGTGTTCTACCCCTGAGCTGTACCCAGCCCCAGTCCTCTTGTTATTTTGACATTAAAGTACTGGAGGAGCTGGGTGTGATGGTGCACACCTTTAATCCTAGCACTCGGGAGGCAGAGGCGGGTGGATCGCTGTGAGTTCAAGGCCAGCCTGGTCTACAAACTGAGTCCGGGACAGCCAGGGCTACACAGAGAGACCCTGTCTCGAATAAATAAATAATAATATAATAAAGTACTGGGGGATTGAGCCTAGGATCTGGCTAGCAGGAGCAACTGCACATCCCATGAGCCGCATCCCCAGCCTTCCTTCAAGTTTTGCCCGGGATGACCTTGAACTTGCCACCGTCTGGCCTCAGCTTCTTAAGTAGCCGACATCACACTCGTGTACTACCAGGACTGGCTCTCCGAATTTGAACAAACGCTAAAATAACCTCCAACCTGACCAATAGCCATTGCACAAAACGCACCAGCCTCTTACATCATCCCTTCAAGTTCTCAACTTGTAGGAACGGATCTTAGCGAAACCAGCAAAGACGCCTGAGGTCACGGGTCATTTCTGTTCCTTCCCCTACAGCTCCGCTCTCCACAGTCCTGAGCAACCGCTTTGGACATCGGCTGGTGGTGATGGCAGGAGGGCTGCTTATCAGCACAGGAATGGCTGCTGCCTCCTTCTCCCAGAGGGTCTACCACATGTACATCTGCATAGGGGTCATCTCGGGTGAGTGCCGTCCTTGGCTCAAGAGCTCTTGAGGGAGGGAGGAAAGTGAACCCAAATCTATTTCTTTTTCTCCCTTTTTTCTTTCAAGTTAATTGTGTCTTAGATCAGTAATTTTGAACCAGGTGTTAGGGTCTCCGTGTGAAAATACAATCTCAAGTGTCCAAGAGCTTTTGTTTACTTATGGAGAAAACATTTTTTACTCATAATAAAGAGAACTTTTCTTCTGCTCTAGTTTGAAGCCAAAATGCATTGTTTTCACAACATAAGACTTAAGTTCTCACGCCAGCATTTCTCAGATCAGGGGCTGAGTAGCCTGGGCTCTGTAAGGGGAGAGCAGTGTGCTGGACTTAGTCTTGGGGGTGTCTGAGAAGACACTGATGGTAGGTGATACATACGTGTGCCCAATTTGCATATTTTAAATGTTGTACAGAGCACTGGACACATCAAAAGACCTAGTTAGCCAGAAAGGACGACACATGCCTGTAATCTCAGCACTCAGGATTAGGCTCAGCCTGGGAGACCATGAGTGTGAGGCCAGCCTGAGTTCCATGTCTCAAAAGAATAAAGGAGAAAGGCCTATTTCCAAACACAAATATTACATAAAAGGCCACTTTTAATAATTTATTCCATTGTGAATTTTATAAATTTGGAGAGTTCTGGAAAACAGATCTCAGTCCTTATGTCTTAGTCCCCTAATTGTCTGTTGCAGCATTCATTTATTTATTTATTTATTTTTATGACAATCTCATGTATCCCAGGCTAGCCTCCAAATGATTATGCAGTAGTAGTCAGAGGTAACTCTGAACTCCTGACCTTCCTGAGTGCTGGGGTTATAAGTGTGCACTACCATACCCAATTTTATGTGGTACTGGGGACCAAACCCAGGACTTTGTGCACGCTAGGCAAGCACTCTACCAACTGAGCTACCCCACAGCCCTCCAGATCTAAGATGAAAGCCATTCTCTTTGCCATTTTTTCTGCAGAACGAATGGCTTGGCTCCCAGAACTCACAACTTCTACGACGTCCCCTCCCCCACCCCACCCCTGCCGCTTGCTAGCCACAACCACACCCTCCAGGCTCAGACCATGCTTGGTTCTCACCCGCCTTTTGCTTTTCGCCCACAGGTCTGGGGTACTGCTTTAGTTTCCTCCCAACTGTCACCATTCTGTCACAGTACTTCGACAAAAGGCGCTCAGTAGTCACTGCGGTCGCTTCCACAGGAGAGTGCTTTGCTGTGTTTGCTTTTGCACCAGGTATGTGAGTGACAATGGCTCACTAGTGGGGGCCAGGGGAGCCAGGCTGTGCTATTATTGCTGTGCTAACTGCGGCCAGCAGTGTGGGTGACGTGTAATGAGATGTTTGTCACTTGCTCTCCCTTCAGCACATTCTGAGGATATCCTCCTTCTCACCTATTTTAGGAAGCCACACCATCTTATTCTTAGTCCAAGCTTACATAAATGGGTACATATTCAGTGTGAGGCTTCTTGAACAGGAAAAGATAATCCCTAAATTGTTTAATAATTTGGACTGTTCATACTATTATCATTCCCTTTCCAAAAGAGCTACATTCAGTGTAGATATAAATTATGCCAACAAAATCAGCTTTCTTGTGTGCGTGTGAGTAATCTCACAATACTTTATCCCTGGCTTATGTCCCCAGCGTAATGTGAATACATGAGTTACAAGAAAAGTGAGGTAATAGATACCCTTCTGGATTCATTGCTTTTTTTTTTTCTCCTCCTTTCTCCCAGGGTTCGCTGCCCTGACCCCTGCAAATTCAGGACATTTTACATGCTGGGTAAACACTCTACCACTGAGCTGCGTGTATCCCAGCCCAATATTCTTTCTTATTGATGTATCAGTGGGTCACAAGACTGCAAACAGAACTGTTTAGGAGTGAATTATTGCAATACCTGAGGCTTTTCAGGTGGTTTCTGATAATTGTGTACACACACACACACACACACACACACATACATATGTATATATGTGTGTATACATAAATGCACATATACATATATGTATACGCATGTGTATGTTTGTATATATGTATACACAGAGAAAGACAATCAAAGAAATCATGTAATTATTCAATTTAGGTGAAGGGTGAGCATATACGTGACATTCGCTCCCTCTGTTTCCATTTCTTAAAAAAATAAAACCTTGACAAGAGAAGAAATCCATGAACTGTGAGTGCCCTGAGCGTGGAAACCACATGCTATTCAGCTAGCGCTGGGCACCGTTCCTGACACTTGGTTCATACTTAAGAAATGTTATATGAGGAGCTGGACAGATGGCTAGGCGGTTAAGAGTGCCAGCTGCTCTTGCAGAAGACCCAGGTTCACTTCCCAGACCCTACAAATCTACATGGTAGCTTACAACCATCTGTAACTCTAGTCCTAAGGGAATCTGGTGTTTTCTTCTGGCCTCTGAGGGCACTGCATGCATGTGGTTGCATAGATATGCATTCAGGTAAAATGCTTCTACAAAATAAAATAAAACTCTTACATACATAAAATAAAAATAAATAAAATCTAAAGAAAAAAAAAGATTTTAAGGTGGTGGGGTACACAGTTTTACTGTTTTAAACCTCATGCCCCCCCTTTGGCTATCTCCCCCCAAGCTGCTTCTGGCTGCAGCCTCTGCCCTGGGCTCACAGTAAAGAGTCAAGCCCCCAGGCTCCCAAGGACACAGTCGGGTAGAAACTGCAGCACTGTGACCTTTCATGCTAGGATCAGGGAGAAGGACATGTCTTTTGACTTAGGATCCACAATGGAGCCCTGCAAGCATCTGTAAAAAGTGTGGGCAGTTCTTGGGACACAGTGAGGAAGCCCAGGGTGTCAGGGCAGGCACACTTAATGCAGGCTACAGACATATCTTCCCTCTTAGGCCTCCACCTGGGAAAACCTACTGCCCAACGCTCTTTTGGAAAACTGGACTGACAGTTTTTTTATAGCATATATAATAATAAGTGTGTACTTTTAAAATTCATTCATAAAGTGCACTAGAATCCAGAATAAAGGATAGTCTGTGGGGCTGAGGAGACGTCTCCATGCAGGGTATGAGGCCCCGAGTTTGGATCTCCAGCAGCTGGGTATGCTGGCCTATGCCTGTATTCCCAGCACTGGGTACGTGGAGTCGGGGGATCCCAGGGACCAGCCAGTTTTGCTGAATTCCAGATTCAGTGAGAAAATCTGTCTCCACATGCAAGCTTCCCCATCTCCCATCGAAAGTACAGTCTAAAGCCGGGTGTGCTGGCACACGCCTTTAATCCCAGCACTCTGGAGGCAGAGGCAGGCGAATCGCTGTGAGTTCGAGGCCAGTCTGGTCTACAAAGTGAGTCTAGGACAGCCAGGGCTATACAGAGAAACCCTGTCTCAAAAAACAAACAAACAAACAAAAAAGAAAGTACAGTCTAAAGTAACTGGATTTGTCCTAACTTTGAGAAAAAATTATTACTAAAATTTTATCCATGTTTCTCCTGGCTATTGCCTGCTGGGTGTGGAGTCTGTTGCTGACCTTGGATTTTTCTTTCTTTGCTTCTGCCTCTTCAAGCCATCACAGCGCTGAAAGAGCACATTGGCTGGAGATACAGCCTCCTCTTCGTGGGTCTGCTGCAGCTGAACATCATGGTCTGTGGCGCCTTGCTAAAACCAATTATTATCAAAGGGCCAGGGTCACCGAAAACAATCACTCACGAACCCCGGAGAGAAGTGCAATATATGCTTGAAAACGAGAAAACGCGAACCTCAATCGACTCCATCGACTCAGGAGTAGAACTACCTACCTCACCAAAAAATGTGCCTAGTCAAGCTAACACAGAGCAGGAATCCAGGGCTGAACAGCAGCAGACCCTGGTAGCTGGCCCCAAGAATGGCCAGAAGAAAGCCCCGCTGTTAGACTTCTCGGTCTTGAAAGAGAAAAGCTTCATCTGTTATGCGTTGTTTGGCCTTTTTGCCACGCTGGGCTTCTTTGCACCTTCCCTGTACATCATCCCTTTGGGTATCAGTCTGGGCATCGACCCTGACCGTGCTGCTTTCTTACTGTCTACAATGGCCATTGCTGAAGTGTTCGGAAGGATTGGAGCTGGGTTTGTCCTCAACAAAGAGCCCATTCGCAAGATCTACATCGAACTCATATGTGTTGTTCTACTGACAGTGTCTCTCTTCGCCTTCACTTTTGCTACTGAGTTCTGGGGTCTCATGTTGTGTAGTGTGTTTTTTGGCGTTATGGTTGGGACCATAGGAGGGACCCACATTCCACTGTTGGCTGAGGATGACGTCGTCGGAATCGAGAAGATGTCATCTGCAGCTGGAGTCTACGTCTTCATTCAGAGCATCTCAGGGCTGGCAGGACCACCCCTGGCAGGTATTTAAATGGCTTTCTACCTTATTTATCAAGTGGGTGTGCATGTGCCACGATATGCTTACAGAGGTCAGAGGGCAACTTGGAGGGAGTCAAGCTTTCTCCTTCCACCATGTGGGTCCCAGGGATTGAACTTGTGTTGTCAGGCTTGGCAGCAAGCGCCTTTTAACCCACTGAGCCATCTGGGCGTCGTTGCTGGTTACCACAGAATGCTTCTTTGCTGTAGGGACAAGCTGTGTTTCACATCCTAGCACTGATATGTCCTTACAGTTTCTGTGATTAAAGCCAGGCATGGTAGCACACACCTGTGACGCCAGCACTCCAGAGGCAGTGGCAAGTAGATCCTGTGAGTTCAAGGCCAGCCTGCCCTGTCTAGTAAGTCCCAAGCCAGCCAGAGCTCCATAGAGAGACTCTGCTTCAGAAAAACAAATTCTTGTGATTAGAAATTGTGCTCGTGCCAGGCGTGGTGGTGCATGCCTTTAATCCCAGTACTTGGGAGGCAGAGGCAGGTGGATTGCTGTGAGTTCAAGGCCAGCCTGGTCTACAAAGTGAGTCTAGGACAGCCAATGCTACACAGAGAAACCCTATCTCAAAAAAAAGAAAAAAAAAGAAAAGAAAAGAAAGAAAGGAAAGAAAAAAAAAAAGAAATTGTGCTCGTTAGAATTGTGCTACCGGAAGTAAGAACAATATATCTCTTTTTCCTGTTAAGAATACTAGCTTGCTAAAGTAACGAGCATCTAATGGTCCTGTATTTTTTTATTCTTGATAGGATGGACTTAGCCCATCAAGAACTAGTCAGTAACTTAAAACTCCCTTTCCCAGGCTCTAAGTATGCTGTGTGTTTGATTTCTTTCACTTTGACTCAGAGCCTTTGACTATGTTTCCTTCAGAAAAGTTAAAGCGAAGGAAGGAAGGTAGCTTGGCGTGGTGGTTCATGCCTCTAATCCCACCACCTGTGAGGCAGACACACAAAAACTGTGGAGTCTGAGGCCAGGCTGAGCAGCATAGTGAGTATCAGGGAAGTTTGGGCAACTGTGTGAGACCCTGGCTCAAAAACAATAAAATAAAATGGTAAGATAGTAGGTCAGGCTAAGAGATGGAGAAGTTTCGGACGGGATGGGAGCCTGGGTGAGAGGGAGTGTGTGGCACTGATGTCACTAATGGTACCCATGCTTTCTTCCAGGCCTACTGGTTGACCAGAGCAAGATCTACAGCAGGGCCTTCTACTCCTGTGCCACAGGCATGTCTGTAGCTGCTGTGTGCCTCGCCCTGGTGAGACCCTGTAAAAAGGGCCTGTGCCAGCATCCTCATTCAGGGGAAAACCAGGCAGGCAACCATAACAGGAAGGCATTGCAGGATATACCTGAAGACTTTCTGGAAATGGATCTTGGGAAATGTGAGCACAGGGCTCATATGCAAATGGACCCAGTGTGATGCATTTTCATGTCATAGCTTCTATGTTGCCTGGGAAAGGAGCCCTTGGGGATATAGGGAGGGGGCAGGCCCCAACCAGGAGAGCCCACCTTCAAACTGCATAAAGGGCGTGCATGTGTGAACAGCGGTACCAACATCTGTCTCTCTCCCTCAAGTCCCTTTGCTTGTTCTTTAAGCCAAAACCAAAACAACCAAACACTTTTCCATACAGGAACCCAGCCCTATTCAGTAGCAATACAAAGATACTCAGAAGGACGCTGGCTTACATCCCAGGGCTAAAACAATGCCGTGGATTGAGCAAGCTGGTGTTAAAAGCATTCGCATGATAAACTACTATTTTATAAAGTGACATCCAGCCCAAGTCATGGAAATGAATTGGCCATTCCAAAAAGAAAGAACACTTCTTGAATCATTTTTAAAAAAAAAAGTTGCTAATTTTCAGAAATACAGTAATTTTTTTTAAAACAATTTAAAAATGTATTAAAGTTTACATTGACAAAATTTGGCTTCTGGGTTTTCTAAATACTGCATGGAAAAAAAAGCAATGCTTTAAAACTAAGCATTTTACTAATATGCAAAAAATTAAACACATATAACAACTTGAACTTCATAAACGTGAAGATTACTACATTTTTACGGCCAGTCCTCACCATAAGTATTTCAATAGAAATGTTAAATTGCATTCATGTTTCCTATTTTTCATAATTCAAGAAGTGAGTGACTCTTGTGTCTTTAATTTAAACCACTATTTATTATTAAGTTATTCTAGAATAATTAAAATGATCAAAAGACAGGACGGGTGAGATGGCTCAGTAGGTAGAGGTGCTTGCCGCCAAGACTGATGGCCTGATTCCATGCTGAGGACCCTCATGGCCGAACGAGAGAACCGACTTCTGAGTTGTCCTCTGACCTCCACACACATGCTACGACATGCATGCACCCACCACACACACTTCTAAAACAACTAATAATCAAAATAAATAAACGGTGGTTTGAGATACACACAGCATTTTTGTACCCTCCTTTCTGCAGCTCTTTAACTGCTTCAGAAAGCTTTTCTTGTCTCATAACGTCCATTTCCACAGCCGAGTTGTAATGTTAAAGGCAATGTGTGTTATTTAAAGGGGGCCAGAGGCGAATGACAGATGGCAAACCGCCTCAGCTTTTAAATTATCACCTAAGAATACTTGAGGATCTTCTTCGATCAGAATTATATTTCATTGAACTGTTGGAACATTTCCAGTGGTTTTTGTTGTTGTCATTGTTGTTGTTCAATCTTTAGCTGTTCAAGCATTTCTTCATTTCATCTGAAGTAGGAGAAATGCTTACGTCTCTATCACGAGTTACAATTTGCAATTTACATCTTCCATAGAACTCAGTTGTCCTAAGTTGCCATGGGTACCAGGTACCTGGTCACCACTGTTGGCGAGTTACACTACGTGTGTACAGCATTCTGCACTCTGGCAGTGTGAGGATGAGGGGGGCTGCTTCCTTGTCTGTTTCACTGCATCTCCCCAACGGGGTGGCCGATGCTTGCTGCTCAATCTGTCCTCATCTTTATTTTAATGACAACTCAGGGGGAACTTAGAACAAGTCTAGTCTGGTTACAGGTACACACGCTTGAATCTTCCTCTGCACTGAAATGAAAATGGTGTAGTTTGTCACCACCGGCCACATTTTATACAGCATCTTATCAGCCATAGAAATAGGACAATCTGTAAAACTCTGGGGAGGGTGAGTGACTTGAAGACAACGTGTCTGTCCAAAAAAGCGGGCATACCTAAAACAAGGTGGATGTAGCAGAGCTCTGCGGAGCTGCCCTAAGAGATGCTTTAGGCTGCGGGCAGCTTTGCAGACGCGTGTGACTTCAGCACTTTACAACCTATTTTGTACTACGAATGTTCGATACGATTTAATATTTATAACTGATTTCTGAAGGATCTACTCTAAGTTTATTCTGTTTACTGCATGAGACAAGAAAATGTTTGCCAATTTCAGTATGTCAACAATTGAGAATATAAAAGTTGGGAAGAAAAAAAAACCCACAGGATTGCTGATTTGTTCTGTATGAGTGGCGTTCTGGTACTTCTAGATTTACAATAAATTTATGGCTTTTTATTTAAAGATTTTGATGTTCTTCTGTACTGATGTGCTTTTTACTGACTTAAAAAACTGTAAAATCTTTGAGCTACCCCAGGACACACAATGATTCTCAAGGTGTGCTTAATGCAACCTTTCCTCCTCCCCCCCATCTGGAAGCAGGATGCAGAGAAAAAAATGCTCAGAATCTTCTTTAAAATATTTTTTTTCAGGCTGGAGAGATGGCTCAGAGATTAAGGACACTGGCTGCTCCTCCAGAGGTCCTGAGTTCAATTCCCAGCAACCACATGGTGGCTCACAACCATCTGTAATATGATCTGATGCCTTTTTCTGCCCTGCAGGTGTACGTGTTGGCATAGCACTGTATACATAATAATAAAATAGATCTTTAAAAAAAATATTTTTTTCCGGGCTAGAGAGATGGCTCAGTGGTTAAGAGCACTGTCTGCTCTTCCAAAGGACCCAGGTTTAATTTCCAGCACCCACATGGCAGCTCAAAACTGTCTGTAATTCCAGTTCCGAGGGATCTGACACCCTTGCCCCCATACCAATGCACATAAAATAAAATTAAATAAATTGTTTTTTTAAAAATATTTTTTTAAATACTTTATTTAGTTTTAATCTATGTGCATTGGTGTGAAAGTGTCAGATCTTGGATTTACAGACAGTTGTGAGCTGCCATATGGGTGCTGGGAATTGAACCCGGGTCCTTTGGAAGAGCAGGCAGTGCTCTTAACCACTGAGCCATCTCTCCAGCCCCTTAAAAATATTTTTTTCTTAACTCATTGAGAGAAATACAGTGTCTTTTTTTTTTAAATCATATTCATCCCTTACTCTAACTCTTCCTAAGTCCTCCCAGACCCACCCCACGTCCCTTCTACCCTACTTTGTGTCCTTTGGTGGTTTTTTTCCTTATTTCTGTTTGTTTGTCTTCCTTCCTTCCTTCCTTCCTTCCTTCCTTCCTTCCTTCTTTTTGTTGTTTTATAACCCATGGAGCCCAGTTTGTGTAGTAATGGGTGTGAAGCAAGATGGACCTACCAGAGTCCACACCCCTAAAAAAGCAGAACTCTCCCTTCTGCCACCTGTCAGTAGTTCCTCAGCTAAAGCTGGGGGCTCATGATCCCCCCACATCTGTGCTGGGGGCTTATGGTCTCCCTCACATCTGTGCTAGGGACTCATGGTCTCTGCCCCATCCATGCTGGGAGCTCATGGTCTCTCCACCACCACCACATCCGAGCTGAGGGCTCATGGTATGCCCCCATCCATGCTGGGTGCTCATGATCCCCCCCACATCCGTGCTGAGGGTTCACAGTCTGCACCTCCACATCCATGCTGGGTGCTCATGATCCCCCCCACATCTGTGCTGAGGGTTCATAGTCTGTACTCCCACATCCATGCTGGGGGCTCATGGTCTCCCCCACATCTGTGCTGAGGGTTCATAGTCTGCACCCCCACATTCCATGCTGGGGGCTCATGGTCTCCTCCCACATCCATGCTGGGTGCTCATGATCCCCCCACATCTATGCTGAGGGTTCATAGTCTGCACCCCCACATCTGTGCTAGGACCTCATGGTCTCCCCTGATCCATGCTAGGGGCTCATGGTCTCTGCCTCCATCCATGCTGAGGGCTCATGATCTCCCCCACCACCACATCTGAGCTGAGGACTCATGATCCCCCCCCCTCCCCGCTGAGGACTCATCCCCCCCCCCCCCCCCCCGGGGGGCCCCTGGGCCCCCCCCCCCCCAATCCGTGCTGAGGGCTTATGGTCTCCCCACACATCCATGCTGACGGATCATAAGCTCACCACCACCACCACCATCTGTGTGGAAGGTGACTGGCTTGATTGTGCCAGCAATCACAGCTGCTTAGATTCACAACCACTAAACAGTGGTTCCACCGTGTCAGAAAACAGTGTTTGCTCCGGTTCTCCCTGACCTCTGTCTTTTCACCCCAAGGCCTGGGCGGGGGAGTGGCAGAGGGGGTGTTAGAGATTTGTGTCTGAGCACTCTGCTAACACATGTTCTTTGAACAACACTAAAACTATTCATTTATTTATTTAGACAAAGTCTGACTGGCTGGCCACACACTCTTCATATCCCTGCCTCCATCACACTATGTTCAGCTGCCTTTTTTTTTTTTTTTTTAGACAGGGTTTCTCTGTGTAGCCCTGGATGTCCTGGAACTCATTCTGTAGATCAGAACTTTTACTGCCTCTGCCTAGGATTAAAGGTATAGACCATAGTGCCAGGCTTGACCATTTATTTTCTAGTAACTCTTTCCTATACATCATTTTAAAATGCTTTAGAAATAATTCAAAAGATGAATTAAATAACGGACAACAGGACAGATAAAAATTAAATAGCCTAATCATATGCAAGCATATCTCAATTAAAAATGAAATATAATTTAACCTGATAATCTGGCCCTTTTCCTTCCTTCCTTCCTTCCTTCCTTTCTTTCTTTCTTCCTTTCTTTCTTTGTTCCTTCGTTCCTTTCCTTCTGAAACAGAGTCTCAACTCTAGCCCTGCCTGACTTATTACTTGCTATATAATCCAGACTGGCTTCAAACTCATGGTAACCCTCTTGCTCCCACCACCTGTATACAAAAATTAAAGGTAAATGCCACTGTTCCTCAAAAAACTTCATTTCTTTGTTTGTGTGGTGTGTGTGTGTGTGTGTGTGTTATGTGAGTACACTTGCCTGTGTGTGTGCACATGTGGACCAGCAAGATTGCTCAGATAAGATTAACAATCTAAGTTTGATACTCAGAGCCCACATAATGGAAGAGAGGACCAATTTTAGAAACAGTCCTCTGACACACACACACACACACACACAGACCATGGCATATGTGTTCTCCCACAATGCACACAAGATAAATCTGAATGTATTTTTTAAAAAGAACAACATCTGGGCATTGTGGCATTAACCTGTAAGCCCAGCGGCAGGAGGATGGCTGCTAGTTCCAAGGTCAGCCTAGCTAGGGCTACATTTTAAGACCCTCCTTTGAAGAAAGTAATAAAGGGTAAAATAGCATGATGTTAAAAGTACCTCAAAGGCCACGGCTCTATTGGGAGGTGGGGCTAGCGGAAGGAAGTGAGGCTATTGAGGGTAAGCTCTGGATGGAGATATTTACCTCAGCCATGTCGCCACAGTGACTGGCAGCTGATACAACTAGCTAAACTCAACTACAGAAAGCCCCAGGAACCTTTCACACTTCCTGTTTTACTCCACGTGCTCTTTTTTGCTTCCTGTTTGTTTTTGAGACGGGGTCTCACGTAGCCCAAGCTGACCTTGAAATCACTACATAGCCAAGGATGACCTTAAGCCTCTGCTCCTCCTGTCTCCACCTCCCAAGTGCTGGGATTACAGGCAGGAGCCACCATCTTGATTTCTGTGGGGCTGGGGGTTGAATCCTGGTTTTTTGAGCATGCTAGATGGGCACTGTATCAGCACACACCTGTTCGGAACACTAAATCTCTAAGTAAACAGCACACATGCTCAATGCCAAGGACTGGCACCCTTTTACCACAAAGGTCCAGATAGTAAATTCTTGAGGCTTTTCTTTTTTTTTCGGGGTTTTTTTTTTTTTTTTTTGTGTGTGTGTGTTTTTTTGAGACAAGGCTTCTCTGTGTGGCCTTTGCTGTCCTGGACTCTCTTTGTAGACCAGGCTGGCCTTGAACTCACAGTGCTCCGCCAGCCTCTGCCTCCCGAGTGCTGGGATTACAGGCGTGCGCCACCACGCCCGGCCTTGAGGCTTTTCTTATCATAAGGGTTCTGCCAAAACTATTCAGTTGCCATTGTAGGTCTGAGGCAGTCACGACTATTAATGAAGGGGCATAGTTGCCTTCAATAATTTATCGCAGATGCAGAAGTTTGACGTTCATAAAAATTATCATATGTAAAATATTTGATTTGGGGGAATGTTAAGGCATTTTTTTAGCTCATAATCTATTAAAATAAGTATTGGAGGGGCTGGAGAGATTGCTCATCACTCTTGCAGAGAACCTATGCTCAGTTCCCAGCACCCAAGTGGGGCAGCTCACAACTGACAGTAAGTACAGCTCCGGGGCATCTGACATCCTCTTCTGGACATCTCAGGCACTGCCAATCATCCGCGAACACACACACACACACACACACACACACACACACTTGAAAATAAAACTAATCTTTGTTAATATTTTCTTTTTCTTTTTCTTTTTCTTTTTCTTTTTCTTTTTCTTTTTCAAGATATGGTTTCTCTGTGCTGCCTTGGCTGTCTTGGAATTTGCTCTGTAGACCAGGCTAGTCTTGAACTCAGAGATCAGCTCGCCTCTAGCTCCCGAGTTTTAAAGGCATGCATCACTACCACTCAGCAAATTAAATCTTAAATTTTTGGTTTTGAGCCTAGCCTTTAACAGGTCCTCTGGTAGAGCAGCCAGTGCTCTTAACCACTGAGCCGTCTCTCCAGCCCCTCATCAAAGTAATTTTCAGATCATAGGTGTCAAAGACAGGCAAGCTCATACAATTGCCAATGCATTAATTAATTAATGGCTCTTATTTTCCATGATTATTCTTTTCAGTTCATCACTTTCTATCCTTGTATATATATCATGTCTTTTCTGTACAAATGTAGGCTGTGTGCCTTTGTCTAGCTGTTAAGGTCATGTTTTGGGGGTTTGGGATTTTCCTTCTTGTGTTTGTGTTTGTTTTTTGAAAGCAGAGTCTTTTTTTAAAGATTTATTTATTTATTGTATATGAGTGCTTTATCTGCAGAAGAGGGCATCAGATCACATTATAGATGGTTTTGAGCCACCATGTGGTTGCTGGAAATTGAACTCAGGACCTCTGGAAGAGCAGGCGGTTCTCTTAACCACTGAGCCATTTCTCCAGCCCCGAAAGCAGAGTCTTATGCAGCCCAGCCTAGCCTTCAGCTGACTAAGGTCAGCAAAGGATGGCCTTAAACATTTACTCTGCCAGCTGCTGCATCCTAAGTGCTAGGGTTATAGGCATGGTTACTATGCCCAGCTTCATGGAGTGTTGGGGGGATCAAACCCAGGACGTGGTACACACGAGGCAGGGACTCTACCAACTGAGCTACATTGCCAGCCACACAGGTATCAATGTATTGTCCAGCAGTGTGTGGCTTCGGGGGCACTTATTTATATGTGGTGACAGACTGTAAATTACATCCTAAGTCTGAGTTTCAACAGACTGAATTCAAGTCACCTAGAGGTATTGTCCAAAGTAAACTAAAACCCAGAATTGTCATAATTCATTTTCTCCCTCCCTCCCTCTGATCTGCCTGGGATGACCTTGAACACACTATGCAGCCAAGGGCAGCCTTGAACTTCTGATGTCTGTCCTGATCCTTAATTTCAAAAGCTCCTACATTTTTCGAGTTCACTGATAAGCAATCTAGAGTTTAGAAGCTATTGCTTTGAAATGTAAAACAGTCATTAAAATCAGGCCACATAAAAGCAATCCAGACGCATTACAGGCTGGGTCCTTCCTACAGATAAA
>OU015746.1:11786557-11808608 GCA_907169655.1 Acomys percivali
CTATACAGCAAGGTCCTGGCTAGCCAAGGCTGCATAAGGAGACCCTGTCTCAGAGAGAAGCATCAACAAAACAAAGACCAGTACTACAAGTGGAGGTCAAGCAGAACAAGGCAACATATCACCGGCATGAGTAACATCAGTTTCTGAAGTTCCCAGGATACATTGATCTTACAGATTTGTTGACCCTGAAAGCTGTCTACCTGCTCACTGCCAGAGCAACTGACTGATGCCAAGGCTGACAGGCCACCACAGCCAGCTTGGCATCCTGACAGGGAGTCACACTCCTTATATTCAAACACGTCACAAAGCAATTAAGTGGGCAAAACATTCTAAGAATAAACTTCAGTGCCACCTATCCCTACAGAATAAATGTGTAAGCACCATTACTAGTTAGCTATAAAGGCCCTCAGACATGACACACAGGTTACAGCTGAGAATGTGTTCTAGCCCCACCACCAGCAGCAGCTGCTGGAAGGGATCACTGCTGAGAAGAGATATAAGCCATTGCTTCCTCAGGGACCGGCTCAAAAATTACCAGGAAACAACAAAGGGCAGCCATGGGTCAGAAGCAGAGGCTGCAGACAGCAAGGATAACAGCCTGTGCAAGCTCGCAGCCCTGGTGACTCACAGGGGAAGCGCCTCACCTCAAAGCAAAAGCAACCTTGGAAAAGTGTCGGTTCACTCCTAGGGCCACACAGTGATTTTTAAAGTATTTATTTATTTACCCCTGGCTTCACCTAATCCTATTGGAAGCGTGGAAAAGATGTGCTCACTGCCACAGACCAGCAAGTGAGGCAGGAGAGAAGGGCAGCAAAGGTTCCATCTTCTTCGAGAATCGGGTTCCGGTGCGGGGAGGTTTCAGAGAAGTTCTAGTCTGTTAGGCAGTCTCAGCATACTCAGAAGATGGCTTGTTCCAGGGAAGCCTCTACTCACAAACACCTAGACCAGTCTTTACCTCCCTGACTCCTGTCTGAAAGTCCTTATTTTTTTCTTTTCTTTTTTTTAGTTTTTTGTTGTTGTTGTTGTTTGTTCTGTTTTCGAGACAGGGTTTCTCTGTGTAGCCTTGGCTGTCCTGGACTCACTTTGTAGACCAGGCTGGCCTCGAACTCACAGCGATCCGCCTGTCTCTGCCTCCCGAGTGCTGGGATTAAAGGCATGCGCCACCACGCCCGGCTGAAAGTCCTTATTTCTCAAGAACAGCAATGCATCTTACTATCCATTCTCTCCAGTCCTTAAAGGCTTCCACAGGTTTCTGCAGGTTCACATGCTCAGAACTATTTTTCGGAGTTGTTCTTGATGCATCGTTAGACTCGTCATCAATCCACCTCAGCAGTGCCTTAAAAATACACAAACACTGCATTTTAACGAATCATAGGACTACACAGAGAAACCCTGTCTCAAAAACAAAGCAGTAACAGTAAACACTCTCAGGCGGGGTGGCTGGCACTGGAGTTGGGTTTTCTAATCTGTGGTTTGTGTCATTGTGACCAGGCTGCATTTGATGGAGTAACTTAGGAGTATGAGACATGAGTGACCCCCAGTGAGACAGCACTGACCAACAATATAGAGAAGTAACGGGTCTCAAAAGGACACAGGGAGCTGGGTTCCTCAGGTCTATGATCTCAACAGTCAGAACAGGCTGAGCCAGGAGGACGCCCACAGCTTCACAGCTACCTTGGGTTACATAGTGAATTCCAGACCAGCCTGGGTTATGGCACGAAACACCACTCTACCTCAAAAAACAACAAACAAAAACAAAACTATACTAATTCTTACACTATTTCAGGATGACAAGATAATTATAATTTCTTTTTTCAATTTGCTTAATATCCCATAAGGCAGGCACTGCGCTGTGCTTTTAGCTAGTGGGCATGTGCACGTAAATGTAACTACGGTCAAAGGCTAGAGCTGACCTAAGTGTATCAAGTGCTGGCCCTGCACAAGCAGGCAGACCACAGGTACCACGGGGATGCGTCCTATTGAAGAGTCTTTGCTCTTCCTTCTTAAACACATCCATCCTTTTCTAACAGACCAGTGTGTCTGTCACAGATTTGGGAAAATACAGCCACACTTATATGCTTATACAAAGGAACTCCGCCACACAAGTCAGTATGCATCCTGCTCTGCAGAATCAAGCCCTCCTAACCCAACTGGACAAAAATCAGAGAAATGTGTCTTGTACTGTTTTTCGTTGAATTCTAAGAGTAAGACAGTCATTATCTGGGATGGAGAGATGGTTGAGTAGTTAAGAGCACTTAACTGCTCTATCAAAGCATCTGGGTTTGGATCCCAGCATCAGAGCCACATCAGTGACTCACAAATGCTTGTAACTCCAAGGAACCAGACAAGCCCTTCTGGCCTCAGAGGGCGTCTACACACACACAGGCACACGTACACACATCTTTTAAAAAGGCAGTCATTGTCAAATGGAAGCTTCTTTTCTTTCGCTTTGTTTTATATTTAGGCATGTTCTATCTACACACACACACACACACACACACACACACACACACACACACACACACATATATATGCACCACATGTATGTCTGGTGCCCTCTGAGTTTAAGAGGGTGCTGCATTCCTTGGAACCGGAGTCACATATGATTGTAAGTCACCATATGGATACTGGGAACCAAACTCAGGTCCTTTGCAAGAGCAGCAGGTGCTCTCAATGGCTGAACCAACGCTTCAGCCCCAAACTAAAGTTTCTTTTTTGTTCCTTTTGAAACAGGGTCTCAACCTAGAGACCAGGCTGTCCTGGAACTCATATGCAACCCAGGCTGGCTTCACATTAAGGGCAATCCTTCTGCCTCAGCTTCCTGAGTGTTGGGATTACAGGTGTGAGCCACCATGAGAGAACTTTTGTACTTTTTTGGGCTGTACTGCCATTGCTGAGAGGGAGGGATGCCATGGCAGGAGCGGAGGGCAGTCTGCAGCAGTCAGTCTCTCCTTCCACCATGGACTACAGGATTTCACTGTCTTCACACTGCAGGGGCTGCGGGTTGGGCACAAGGCACCTTTATTGAAGAGCTGTGTCTTCCACCCTAAATTAAAGGGTTTAAAGGGGGCATTTCTCTGCATGTTTTGTTTTTACATATAGCATGTGTGTTCAGTGTGTGTATGTCTAGGACCAAGGTTGACCTCCGGTGTTTGTTTCCTTAACAGCAAAACAGGGTTTTTCTCTCGACGACCCCAAAGCTTGCTACTCTGGCTAGCCAGTTTGCTTCTGGGAGTCTCTTTCCACATCCCACGCTCCAGGATTAAAGAGGGGCCCTTCTGTGGGTTCTAGGGACCCACTCTCTGCTCCTCATGCCTTCGTGGCAAGGCAGGCAAGGATCTACCCACTGAGCCATCTTACCTGCCCTCTTTACATTTTTTTTAAAACCACAGTTTCCTGCTTATCTTTACCTAATTTCCTCTGAGAAATCATAGCTCTAAAAGACCTAATAGAAATGCCGTTTGCGATGTAGCTTACCACTTCCCCCATCTCTGCACCCCTCCCCACTTACTTTGTATCTCTCCACAATATTGAAGCCAATGGCACACTGCAGCTTGCGTAAGCAGATAGGACAAAGGTTTAGAGGACGCCGGTCAGATTCCTCCAAGTGATTGGAGCCTTGCATTAAGCATGCAAGCCACTGGCAGTGTCGTAGTCCAAAGATGTGTCCAATCTCATGGGTTAAAGTCTGCAAGACATTTACATTGCTGCTTATGGCACCACCATCAGCAATTACACAACAGTTTTAGTTGGGTTTTTGCTGTTGCTTTTTCTCCAAGAAACAGATTTATAAGAATCAACACCATTACCACCATCAGCAAAACTTGTACCCAGATCTACAGTTAACAATGGTTGTTTCGTTACTTCCCCTGGACCAAGGTTTCCCCTTTGGTGCAGCTGATGTGTTGGCTGGCAGATTCCATGTGTGGGAACCTTCATGAGTGGGTTCTACCCACTAGATGACAGGATCATGACCTGTGACTGTCAAAACTTGGTGGTGCATGCCTGTCATCCCTGTACTGGCAGCAGAACAGTAAGTTGATTTGCATGCTAAGGAGCACACTAGGTAACAGTGACGAGCACAGAGGGGCCCTTTGAACACATAGTTCTAAGGGGTACAAAGAGTCCTGGGGAAGGTAAAGCTTCTATCTAAACATAAAAAAAAATAAAGGACGATTCTTCTAAGCACCTTACCTTACAGGATCGCCACAGCAGAATACTAGTGATTTCAGGGTTGTAATAGTTATCAAAGATGGAATAGTCACTGGAAGATGTTCGTTGTGGAGTCTTCACTCTGCCTTCGTATCTTGAGCTGTAGAAATCCTTGCCATACCTGGCAAAGCTGAATATCCCCACACCTACAAGAGAGGTCAGGCAATTGCCGGGTAAGATACACAAGGCAAAGACCAAGCAAGCCTGCTCAGACATCTGTCAGTCAGTGCACACCTGGACAGATTCCACTGGAACCACTGGAAACACTTAAAACATCTGCTCACACAAAGAACTTTTGTCCCAGACTTCTCTATCAAGGCTACCTGCAACTAACTGCCCCTGCTCACCAGGTGCAGGCCGCTTCCTGAGGAGCTGCTGGAGGACGGCGAAGACATTTTCTTCACTGAGGTAGCCACAGTTGAGGTGCTTGTGCTTCTTAACCCCTCAGTCATGCTCCAGTAAATGATCATACGTGTACGCACGCACGCACGCACGCACGCACGCACGCACGCACGCACCGTGGGTGAGAGTAGGAGGGGACTATTTAAGAGGAAAGGAATCAACAGGAGTGGGAAGGGCACCTGAGAGAGGACCAGAGGATGTGGAGGTGAGCATGAGCTAAGCACATTATATTCGTGGGTAAATAAGGCAGAATGAATCCCACTATTACACATAACTAAGATATGCTAATAAAGCCAGGCATGGTAGTGCATGCCTTTCATCTCAGTACTCGGAAGGCAGAGGCAGGTGGATCTCTTTGAGTTCAAGGCCAGCCTGGTCTACAAAGTAAGTTCTAGGACAGCCAAGGCTACACAGAGAGACCTTGTCTCAAAAAACAAACAAACAAAAAAGATATGCTAATAAGCCGGGTGTGGTGGCGCACGCCTTTAATCCCAGCACTTGGGAGGCAGAGGCAGGACGATCGCTATGAGTTCAAGGCCAGCCTGGTCTACAAAAGCAAGTCCAGACAGCCAGGATTGTTATACAGAGAAACCCTGTCTCGAAAAACCTAAAAAAGATATGCTAATTAAAAAAAAATATATATATATATATATACACACACACACACACACATACATACATCAAAAGATGGTTGAAGCTGGAAGTTTCACAGAGTTTCTCCTAAAGAGACTTCACTCAGAGACAGTCCAAGACAAGTACTCCAAGAGAGCCAAGATGAACAGCAACGATTTTCCCATGCAGCACACAAGGGCAGACCCCTGCCTCACACATCAGTCAAGGTTCTGGCTCGCCCTGTCTGGAGACTCTATCTTTAAAGAGAAGAGTCTCTTCTCCACCCCCTACTTCCTTTTAAAAGTGCTGACAACTCTCTCAAGAGGCTGGTGACCGACTTCCTGTGTGTGGTAGCAGAGGTGTACCTGCCCTCTCTGTGTGAGTGGAGAACGTTCTGACACCTAACTCCTGGCCCAAGAGCTGTCTCACAACTCTGCTCACCAACACGGCACGACTGTTAATGAATGTGTGTCAGTTACTAGGGCTCAGGCCTAGAGACTCAAGCACACAAAACACCTTATGGATGTTTGTTCTGGTTTGTGTGCTAGGGAGCAGAGCCGGGGCCCTGACTGTGCGCACCAGGCAAGCCTTCTACCACTGAGCTCATGAAACTTCTATTTGTAAGTAAAGGAAGTCACAGTAACTCTGTCCAATCCAACTTGATCACCCTCAGGAACTGAAGGCTGATACTTGAAATTTAGGGAAAGAGTATTCCTAAAGAAAAAGCAAATCTAATCATGTAAGTGTGAGCCTACTGCACGTGATCCCTTCAGCCAGACCATTTTAAATGTTTCTCTGCTTAAAATATAATCTTTAATCTTGAAGAAAACCAGCCCTCTTGTGGTAAATACACTCATTTCATGTCAGATCAACTGCTACCCTGATATGTCTTGTTTTATGTCATATAATATGTTTAAAACTTACACCCCTCCCCCTGCCAAAAAAAAATAATTAAAATAGAAACAGTTTGGGTAATGTTTCTTGGCCCACTCCTCTCAAATGCATATAAAAAATTAACTAGTGGTATCTAGGTCACTGGATAAATTGCTCTGCATTTCTTAATGTTTTCGTCTCTATCATGTTAATAAAAGGGGACATCCAATAAAAACATACAGCAGGACTGTAACCCTGACTTCAGAAGGGCATGCTGAGGGAATCCAGGGTGAGACGGAGGACTCGAGGGATGGAGTGCTGAGGATGGAGGCATGACAGAAGATCTACCCAGCCCCACGTCTAACACAAACATCGGCTGGGGAACCCCTTGCTCCAAAGCCTCAGCCTGGCAAACGTCCAGGCCACTGTCAGCTACCTCCAACCCTTGGTTCTCACTGCCCCATACACGTGTGTGTGTGTGTGTGTGTGTGTGTGTGTGTGTGTGTGTGTGTGTGTGTATGTGTGTGTGTGTAAAGTTAGAGAAGAGCAAAAACTAGGGGAAACAACAAAGTTGAGAAATGGGAAAGAGAGAAAAGAAAAAGAAAGAAATTGGCTCGCTTTCAGACCCTTTCTTATATTGTCAGGCCATTTCTAATGCATTAACGATTAGTATGTCCCCAGTTTAGGGTGGCTTTCTCTCTTTTCTTTGTCATCTTCTCTTCTTCCTTCCTTTCTGATGGGTAATAATGCTCAGGCTAGCCTCAAACTACGATCTTCCTTCCTCTGCCTCCCCAGTGCTGAAATCGCATGTGCCCCGGGCCCAGCAAGAACATTGGTTTCTTTCTGTGGCTGTTTCTGTTTGGTTGGGCTGTTTTGGACAGGGTATTTGTAGCCCAGGCAGATCTTACACTCCTGACCCTCTTGCCTCCACCTCCCAAGTACCCTGATTATAGGGCTACGTTTCCACATGTAGCCCAAAGACGGCTCTCTAGGCAAGTGCCAAATAAGCCACATCCCAAATTTTTTAAGGAAAAAAAAATAAAGCCATGTGTAGGTTGAAAAGAAAATATGTATGTATATATATATTAGTGTATGGCTAGTCCATCTGTGCTAAATCAAAAGTGCAAAATCAACCAGCAGGGACTAGGGATGCATGTAACTCAGTATAAGAGCCCTTGCTTTGAACTAGGCCTGGGTTCAATGACATGTACTGTGCATGCACACTTATGCACATGGGAGCATGCATTTGCATGCACGCACACATACACACACTCACACACAGAATTAGCAAGAGGTTTACATGTGTTAATAATAGCGCAACTTGGGCTGGAGAGATGGCTCAGAGGTTAAGAGCACTGACTGCTCTTCCAAAGGTCATGAGTTCAAATCCCAGCAACCACATGTTGGCTCACAACCATCTATAACGAGATTTGTATACATAATAGATGAATAAATCTTTAGAAAAAAAGTAATAATAGCGCAACTCTTTGTAAGCTGTTTAATAACTGCCGCTTCATAACTCAAACTCCCCGTCTGCTGAGGTGAACGCCTGTGTGATGTCTCAGGCATCTCACGCATTACTTATGGATAGGAACTGTTACACAAACTCTCTCCAAATGGCGGTCAAGGTCAGGTAAGGAGTACGTGGCCCCCTGAAGAGGATCCACTCCATCAGTCTTTCAAAGCACACTTCCCACTATGGCATGCATCGCACCCACGGAAAATGCCAGCTCTAAATATTGAAAATATTACTGGTTGGACCCTCCCATCGCCCTTCCACCCCCATCCCCCCACCCCACCCCCACCTCCGCTCTTTGTATAACTTCAAATACTCTCAAGCTGACCCATATCAAAACAGCATCAAAAAGGAATACCATCTGTCAAAGAGGCCTGTCCAAAGACAAAATTCCAGGAGTCCCGTGGGTAGAGATCGATCATGGTGATCCCCACGATGCAGAAGGCATCTGTGGGTTTCTTCTTTTTCAAGAATGCCAGGATATGCCCTATTTACAAAGAAACTCATTGTAGTATCTACTTGCACACATACGCCCTTTCCGCTACATCCCAACTGCAAAGGTACGTCACTGACCTGCATGAATCTGTAGGTTTTGTGTGTGCTCGTTCACTCTAAAGGAACACTTCGTTGCAGAGACTGGAATTGGGTCTAAGAACTTTACCGTCAATCCGTAGAAAAATGCCTCACAGTAGCCCTGGAGCCATTTCACATACTCTTCACTGATAACTCTGCTGTTGCCTAGTGAGCCTGTGGGATGGGCGGGAGATTAAGACAGACTTCAAAAGGACAGGAATAACGCTTCATCTTACTCTATAAACTGCCTGCAAGTAGAAACAGAATCCACTATAAAACCTAAGTACATCTTATCCAGTCATTGCCGACAACAAGAAGTCAAAAGATAAGAATTTCCCTGTTAAGTCGGCGTGGCTACAAAACTCCTCCCACTGGGACAGGCATCACTAGCTATCATCCACAGGGCCAACTAGACGGCTCAGCAGGGGAAAGTGCTCACTCTACAGACCGGAAGCAGAAACCAACTCCACACCACCTGTCCCTTGCCGTACTCTTGATATAGCATGTGTGCCTCCTCCCTCACCATACACACAATAACAATAGTTTTAATTATCACGTATGATATAATACCTAGGATGCATAGAGCCCTCGGTTCAATTCCCAGCACTGGGGGGGGTGGGGGGGTGGGGACGGGATGGATTAAAACTTGCTGGTTTGAATTAGGTCACCAGCCCAGTTCCCCAAGTCTCCCCAGCAGTGGCACCACAGGAGAGTCAAGACCACGCCCTCACATTCCCAGCACAAACCAATGGACTGTATGTAGATAATGCGTTTCTCTGGACATGGCGCCTTCCTGTAGGGATTCCTGAAAAACTGTTCGAAGTCTTGGGGAGCCTCAGGGTGGGAGGTGATCCAATCTGACTGTGAATGCACAGTAATGGGCCCAAACAGGTTACTGGACGGCTGGAAAGCTTCGTTCAGCAAACGCTGCTCCCCGGCACTGAACTTCTCATACTGCGACACAAGCCCTGGGTTCTTTGAGATGAGAGCTGTTTTTAGCGTGTGCTCAGAGTGCTGTAGCACCTGCATCTGTCAAACAAGAAGGGGGAAAAAAGCTCACAAGAAGACAGATATAAAATTCCTAGCCGGGTGTAGTGGCTCACGCCTTTAATCTCAGCACTCTGGTGGCAGAGGCAGGAGGATTGCTGTGACTTCAATGGTAGCCTAGTCTACAAAGCCAGTCCAGGACAGCCATGGCTACACAGAGAAACCCTGTCTCAAAAAAAAAAAAAAAAAAAGCAAATAATATTATTTCATCTGTAGCAAGGATGACCTGTCCTTCAAATAAATCATGATTCTCTCAGGAATAAATGACCTGTCGCTAAAGTCTACAAATGTCACACTTAGGACAAGTTTCCCCACGTCCTATTGGTGAAGAGTACCTAAGGAATTAGAAGGGGTTTTTGTTTGGTTGGTTGGTTTAGTTTTTGTTTTTTATGAGGCGACGTTTCTCTGTATAACAGCTCTGGCTGTCCTAGACTTGTGGACAAGGCAGGCCTTGAACTCACAGAGATCCACCTGCCTCTCTCTGCCTCCCGAGTGCTGGGGTTAAATGCGTGCACCAGCACACCCAGCTTAGAAGGGAAATTATTAAATCCACTCTTTCATCTCCCACAGAACCTGTTGCTTCCACCCTAAAAGCTACTGGTAAGTTGGGCATGGTGGGGACACTTGTAAACGCAGCATTCAGGAAGCAGAGGCACGTTTCAAAAACAAGACACTAAAAATCATACAAAAGCAAAGAAAAAAAACCTAGTGGTAACCCCAAGAGCCTAACGTGATGACCAACATTCTCTGTCACTTGACAATAACCACAATATTCTGAACTGACTCACTTGGGCCACCTAAACTCATCCCTTCCAGTGTTACTCAAGGAGACTCAATAATAAAAAAGAGAAGTAACATAAATGCCCAGTTCTGTCAGTTAACTGCAGCCTCTTAAGCTTATCGTGTCAGTTATGAAACTGTGGGGAAGACCTAAGATGACTAACCTCTGAGATGCCAGACTCACGGTGACAGGTCTTTTCCATTCATATCGAGTCCCTATGTGGCGCTTCCATCCTTTCCCGGACCAGGTCGAGCAGGTGTTCCACCAGGAGGCTTTTTGAGTTAGAAAAGAAAAAAGATGAAAATTTCTGTCTAGTCAGTCTGTGTTTTCTAGTTAAATAAAGGGCCTTTTTATTTCTTTGTTTGGTTTGGTTTGGTTTGGTTTCTCTGTGTTTTTCAGTTTACTAAGACCTGATTTTTTTTCAATTTGAAGCTAACGTCTATGGTCACTTAACTCCTGAATTCTGAAGCTCAGGAAGGTGGCACAGACTAAAAAGGCCTCTATAGACTAAGTTGTGACTGTAACTCAATCTCAATACTATACATCTGGGCTGAGATTTTGGTTTTACAGGATGAAATTGCAAAAAAAAAAAAAAAAAAAAAAAAAAAAATGTGCCTTTCCCTCCCACCCCCCGCGGTCTCCCTACCTTTATAAAAGAGAAACCTCCAGCTGTTGTTTCCCACTTAGGTTTTTTTAAGGACAGACATGTCTGGCAAAGGGTTGTGGAGGGCGCCTTCACCCTAATAAAAAAGACAGAGTGGAAGGTCAGATCCTAGTCCAATGAGGATGGTGACGCCGAAGGAAGGATGCAGGGAAGTATCGTAGAGTCATTGCACCGAGCAGGGAGGGAGCCTAGGATTCTCTATAGGTTCTCTATAACCAGAACATCCTACGCAAACTGGGTCTCGTCAGACATGCTAGCTGGTTGCCCATAGCAACTTGTACTTCGGACTCGGCCCCTGCAGACGCCACCCAGTCTCCGCTCGGGTGAGTGAATAGGGGCCTCCCCGGAACTCAGGGTTCGCCTCTTCTCCCCGGGGAGCAACCGGAAAGGCCGGCGTCGTTCTCAGGAGACATCCCGCCCCCGAGGTCCCCTCTGCTTCCGCCGCAAACACCCCTCCCACATCCGCCCCTCCCCAGCGATCAAGACCTTCCTCCTCCACCCCTGCTTGGCCCCGACGGTTCCATCCTTCCACCCTCACCCGGACAGGCCCTTTGGCCGCCCTCCCGCTCCCACGGCGATCCTAGGGCGCATGCGCCTCGCGCCGACGCACCACGCATAGTCACGCATGCCCCACCGGCCCCGCCCACAGAATGCGACTCCCCGCCTCTCGGTCATTGCCCCGCCCCCTAACCGCTCTCTTTCCTCCTCCAAGCACTGACCCCGCCCCAAGAAGGGCCCGCCCATCTACCCTAGCTCCTCCCCTGACGGCGTGGCCCCTCCCCATTCCGCAGCGCCGACTACCCGACTCCCAGGGTGAAATGTGTGTAGCGAGAGGGCGACTTAGTGCCAGCCAGCCCCCAGTCGTCGCTGTTTCCAGCCGGCCCTCGCGGGGGCGCCGCGACCTGCTCCTCGCGGGCGGTGCAGTGTCGCGGGGCCACTTGTTGGAGATGCTCAGTGGCCCACGGCTGAGCCTGAGTAATTTAACCACCGAGTCCAAATAAGTCAGCCGTGTCCGCGGCTTGACACATCACCCGCTGGACTTTCCCTTCTTGGTGGGTTTACCGAGACTGCTATAGCCTCCCCGGTTGTCAGGAAGCAGGGCCTGCTCCCCAGGGCATGGGGCCTAGGGTAGGTAGCCTTGCGCCCTTGGGGAACTAAGAGCTTCCAGCGGGGACACCCAGGAGCCTTAGGCCTTGAAAGGGGAAGCCCCGGAGCCCAAGGAGATCGCCGCCCACCCAGCATATATCTGTTTCAACCCTTCTTGCATCTCTGGGAGCTTCAGGCACCTTGGACGGTGAGACCAGGAGATGCAACTGCCTTGTCAACATCCTCTCATCCTTGGAACTTAATTTAGGGACCTCACACTCCACATCTCTGTACCCTTCCTCTCCTCCTACCCAACCCCCAAACTTTCTGCGCTCTTCCCACCTTGTGCATGCTGCTCCAGTTTCCTTGTCACAGTTATTACAACAAGGTTCATACGTGACGTCCTTTCTCAGCCAAACTGCCCTTCCTTACCAAGCTGACAGCTGTTTAATTTGGGAGGGTCTTACGTGACCCAGGCTGGCCTTAAACTCACTATGTCGCAGAGGATGACCATAGGCTCCTGTCTGTGACTTCTGAGCACTGAAATTACAGTGTGAGTCATCAGGCCCATCCATTTAGTTTTAAATAATTTAAGGCCGGTTATGGTGGTATATTATCTGTTATTGCAGCTCTTGCAAAACAAAAGTAGGAAGACCTTTAAAATTGGAGGCCAGTCTCGTCTGTATAGCATGTCCCAGGCCAGCCTGAGCTACGAATTAAGGCTTTCTCTCTCTTTTTTTTTTCTTCCTTCCTTCCTTCCTTTCTTTCTTTCTTTTTTTTTTTTTTTTTTTTTTGGTTTTTTGAGGCAGGGTTTCTCTGTCTATCCTAGAACTGACTTTTTAGACCAGGCTGGCCTCCAACTCGCAGAGATCCACCTGTCTCTGCCTTCCAAGTGCTGGGATTAAAAGCGTGCACCCCCACCGTCAGGCTTCCGGCAGCATTGTTTAAAAAAGAAAAAAGAAAAAAAAAACTTCAGCTTCACAGAAGAGTGGTGAGAATGGAAATTTAAAAAAAAAAAACTTTATATAGCTGGTCATTGATGGTATATGCTTTTTAATCTCAATCTCTGAGTTTGAGGACACCCGGTCTACATAGAGAAACCCATCCTGGAAAAGAAAAATGTCTGAACCTCTAGAGTTCCCAAATATGAACATTTTCATTGCATCCTTCCATTCTCTCTCCTCCAACACTTAAAAAATATTCTTTCAAAAGTTCATATCTATACAAATGTACTTTGCTCGTTTTTTTCCCCACCATCCTCTCTCATCCTTTTCTTCCTCCCCTATAACCCAATTAATACTTTCTTTCCTCCTAAGACACTTTCCAATCAGACGTAAATGCTGTGCCCCTTTACTTCTAAATACCCCAGAGTGTATTTCTAAACAAGCAAAGTTTCCTAAGTAGTCACAGGATGCCTGCGTTGGGAATTCCTGCTGATCTCTCCGATTCCAGTGTAATACCACAAGATAACTGCTTTCCGCTTTTCCATGCGTACTGCTCCCTCCCCTAATAATGAAAAGTCTGTCTCCGTTATTCATAATTTACTTATGCGCTTAACTGCTCTGTGGTACAGCACACACTGAGAATTATTTCAAAATAACTAATCCATATCACTGCAGACCAACAGTCCTGCCAATAAGCAGGAATTATTCATGGTTCCTCACAGGCAGAGGATACATAGTATACTGCGCACTTACTTCACATCACCTGGGTGAGTCCCTCCCTACTCCTGCTAGTATCACACATCTGACCTGGAACTTCCTATGTAGCCCAGGCTGGCCCCAGACTCACAACAAACCCCCTGCCTCAGCCTCTTGGTTGGTAGGATCACAAGTAAGTGTCATCACACCCATTTTAAAGTATTGTTGTTATTATTATTATTATTATTATTATTATTATTATTATTATTTTATTATTTTATTATTTTATTATTTATTCCATGGTATGTCAACATATCTATTAAAAAGTTGCATTTGGTTGGTCAGTGGGTGATCCATGTCTTTAATCCCAGCACTCAGGAGGCAGAGTCAGGCAGATCTCTGACTTCGAAGACAGCCTGATCTACCAGAGTAAGTGCAGGCCATCCAGAGCTGTTACACAGAGAAACCTTGTCTCAAAAAAAAAAAAAAAAACCAGCAGACCAAAAACATAACCAAAGTAGCATTTGTCCAGGTGTGGCAGTACATGATTTTAAGTCCATCTCTGCAGCGGGCCGAGTCAATCAACTAGATACCCAGTTGAGAATCCCCTTTGAAACACACCTCTGGGCATGCCTGTGAGGGAGTTTCCTGGTAAGGTTAAATGTGGCTGGCACCATCATGTGGCCAGAGGTCCCGAACTGTGAGTAAAGCCAAGACAAACACCAGCATTCATAGGTCTCCGCTTCCTGACTGTGGCCAGAATGTGACCAGCTGCCTCTGGCTTAAGCTGCCATGCCTCCTCTGCCATAATATGCATTGCGTCCCCTGGAACTATAAACCTAAATACGTTTTTTCCTTAGGTTTCCGCTCATCAGGCATTTGGTCACATTGAGCAATGTGACTAGTACAGCAAGTGACTGGGTGATGGTAGGTGGACCCCCCCCCCATGATTTGGATTGGTGACATGATGAGAGAGACTCCAAACAGCTGCATATTACCTACGAACCAAAAAGTGGAGCCAGCCGACAGACAACACATACCGCCAGTACTTTGATCTTGAGTGAGAAACAAACTTCTGTTGTCAATAAGCCATCCAGCCCACGGTATTTTGTTACAGTAGCTCAAAACCACAAAGACACACCCTGCCTCATTTTACAGGTTAAATGTCTTATCTCTCTTTGCATATGAACCATGTTGCCTTTCTACTGTTCTCCCGTGTCCTTTTTGTGTCTTTTTCTTTCCTGCTATAACTTCTTATAGGCATGTGGAGAAGCTTGTCAATCTGTTAAAACACCATTCGGAAAGCTGGGTGTGGTGGCGCACCCCTTTAATCCCAGCACAAGGGAGGCAGAGGCAGGTGGATCGCTGTGAGTTTGAGGCCAGCCTGGTCTATAACGGGAGTCTAGGACAGCCAAAGCGATACAGAGAAGCCCTGTCTTGGGGGGGAAAAATACCATTTGGAGGCAGAAAAGGATGGTGAAAGACTCCATGTGCAGGGTTATGTACTATTCCCTAGTTCTTGGAGGCGTGCTGGCAGAGGGCCAGCTCATCCCCTGAGAGGAGGCCCCACGGTGGGAATGTGGGAATGTATTCCCTGTGGCCATCTTGGGCTTCCCAGGAAAGAGCAATTTCCCAACTGTCTTCTAAAACTGACGCGCCGTTAACAGCCCGAGAACTCCACAAATATGGATGACGTCTGAAATTTTTTTTTTTAAGATTTATTTATTTATTTTGTATACAGTACTCTGCCTGCATGTACACCTGCAGGCCAGAAAAGGGCATCAGGTCTCATTATAGATGGTTGTGAGCCACCAAGTGGTTGCTGGGAATTGAACTCAGGACTTCTGGAAGAGCAGTCAGTTCTCTTTAACATCTGAGCCATCTCTCCAGCCCCGAAGTCTGACATTTTTGTTTTTAAATTTGAAAATATTTATTTGGAGTTGGGCGGTGGTGGCGCACGCCTTTAATCCCAGCACTCGGGAGGCAGAGGCAGGTGGATCGCTGTGAGTTCGAGGTCAGCCTGGTCTACAAAGTTAGTCCAGGACAGCCAAGGATATACAGAGAAACCTTGTCTCGAAAAACCAAAAAAAAAAAAAAAAAATGTATTTGGAGTGTGTGTGTGTGTGTGTGTGTGTGTGTGTGCGCGCGCGGCAACCAAAGGAAGGTGTCCAATCCCATGGACCTGGAGTTACAGGTGTTTGTGAACTGATTGATGTGCCTGGAACCAAACTTATGTCCCTTATAAGATCAATACATACTCTAGACTGCTGAGCCATCTCTCCAGACCCCTGCCTCCCTGCTGGTTCCGTTTGCTTGTTTTGCTTTTAGTCGTAGTCTCTTTCTTTTTTTACCATTTATAGTTCCTTTTTTAAATTACAATTTATTCAGACTACATCCTGATTGTTATTTCCTCACTCATATCTTCCCCACCCCACCTGTTCCCCTCCCCTAGACCTCTGACAGGAGAGGACCGCCTCCCTCACCACATGACCACAGCCTATCAGGTCTCATCCAGATAGCCTGCCTCCCCTTCCTCTGACTGCCACCAGGCCTCCCCCACCAAGGGGAAGTGATCAAACAGCGGGTACCAGAGTTCATGTCAGAGTCAGTCCCTGCTCTCCCCACAACCGTGGAGAACGTGCTGTCCATTGGCTAGACCTGAACAGGGGGTCTAGGTTTACTGCATGCGTTGTTCTTGTTTGGTAGAGCAGTTTGTGCAGGCCCCTCTGGGTTCAGATCCTCCAGCCTTGGTGGTCTTCTTGTGAGGTGCCTCCCAGCTTTTTATCTGCGTTCTGCTTCAGAGCTTTCAGGTCTCACACCCAACACATTTTATGGTGTTTGGGTTTTTTTTTGTTTTGTTTTGTTGTTTTTGTTTTGCTCTGCCTTGCTTTTTGGTTTTGAAGGTTTTTTGTTTTATTTTATTTTTTTTCTTTTACCTTTTCCTTTCCTTTTTTTTCCATTCTTTGAGCCAGGCTCTTATTCTGAAGCTCATACTGGCCTGGAACTTACTAGAACGCCAGGTGGGCCTTGAACTCAAGGCAGTTTCCTGCCTATCTCTTCCTTGTACTGGGGTTATAGGCATGAATCATTACACACAGCTGGCTAATCTATTTTAACATGAGCTTACACTAAGGAGGGCTAAGAGGTTCTCAGCCGTTCCCTCCTTAGTACGAACTCATGCCTGCTGTGGTTTTTCTTTTTTGCCGGCCCTTAGCTGATATCCACTGTCCTGAGGAAATGATAGTGTGCTTGGTCAGCAAACAGGAACAGGTGGGTAGTTTAGGGTTACAGACTATCCAAGCAGGGCAGCCAGCCTGGAGGAGGAGGGTACAGCAGATAAAGGGAGGATGTTGCAAAGCAGGAAATAGGACCCTGGGACCATACACCAACAGGGAGGCAAGAAGGCAGAAAAATAATTATTTGATGAAAATTAACTTTAACCTATGTCTCTGTTACGCCCAAAGCAAAGGCTGTGTACAAAGGAGTGGGAGTCGACCGTCTTCTCCCTCCACTGCAGAGAACCTGCCCTCTGAGGCTCAGAACTCACAGCCCATAGGGGCCAAACGGCATGATGCAGAGGAGTCATAGAACCCAGCACAGCCCAGTCTTCGTTCTAAATGGCTGGCTTACAGCTAATGTCTTGGGCCACGTCCTGCTTGCACACCAAGGCCAGATTCTTCCATAATGGGCTAGCTCCGAAAGTGCCTAGGGAGAGGGACCATTAGCAAAAATGAAAAGCAAGATCTCTTTTAGTCCATTAAGTTAAAAGAGGACTTCTCTCTCCTTTATTATTTATGACTTGGGACTTCAGTTACTGTTTCCCGGAATAAGTGTTATGGTTCTGCTTCAGGCTTTGTTTACTGGAGCAAAACAGATGCTTATCAGCAGGCAAGCTGCAGATTGCTGAGCAGCCAGGGAGCCCTTCAGTGCTGTGGTCTCTCGTCATCCTTTGATGTCTTAGGAGCCAAGTTATTTGTTGTGCCTCTGACAGTTTCTAAAACCTGCCACCATCTGATGTGTGTAGAGGCGCACATATACACGTACATGTCTGTGATCTATATATAAATTCAGAAATATATACAAACAAGCTACATATGAATACGGTAAGCCCAAATTGAAAAGGTCAGCCTCTAGTTTTTACTTTAAGAATGTCACAGCAACCCGGAGTGGTGGCGCATGCCTTTAATCCCAGGACTCAGGAGGCAGAGTCAGGCAAATTGCTGTGAGTTCAAGGCCAGCCTAGTCTACAAAGCAAGTCCAGGATAGCCAAGGATACACAGAGAAATCCTATCATGAAAAAACAAAAAATATAATAATAATAATAATAATAATAATAATAATAATAATAATAATAATAATAATAATAATAAAAAGAATGTAGCCTCCAAGACTGAAACAGGAGGAGGTTGAAGTTACCTGAGCTACACAGCAAATTCAAAGCTGTTCAAGACCCTTTCCCCTGAAACAAAAGAAAAGAAAAAGTTAGTGGTTTGGTGTACGGGTGGGTGACTGGAGCAGTTTCAGGGCAGTGGCCCCTGTGACCACTGGAGGATGTCCATGATCCTCCAATGACTTCCCCAGTCATGGCTCCAAATGACAGCACAGTGCCCTGTGCTACACAGCTCCTTCTGAGGTTCAGTTTTTCATTTGAGTTCCTCTTTTTCAGTCTCTAAGGTGTGGAGGGAAGGTGTTGGCCTGAAAGAGACGCTCAAATGAAAGAGGAAGTGTCTTAGCACTCAGCAGGCGCAAAGCAGCCACCCACTCTGTCTGTGACCTCTATGGAAACACTGCAGACGTTCTCCTCCGTGTCCTTTGGGACTTTTCTGGGGGCGGGTGCAGCCTGCTGCCCAGCAGCCAGCAGCCAGCAGCCAGCTGCCAGCTTCCTTTCGGTTAGGTCGGTGTAAAGCCCATCCAGACCACAGCACCTGCCTGGAAGGCGGGCAGGCCTTCTGCGCTCGCTACCCCTGGCCACACATCCTCCTCCTCGCTGCTTCTCCTGCGCAAGCTGAGAACCACTCTGTAGTAGTGACGTGGGACCAGGGATCCTCTTGCGTGTTGTGCTGTCTGAGAAGGCCACGAACCCCACCCCCACCCCCCCACCCCCGCCTCAAGCTCTCTCTCTAGGCAGTGTTCTATGTCCCCATCGAATGCGTGTGTGTGCGTGTGCGTGTGCGTGTGCGTGTGCGTGTGTGTGTGTGTGTGTGTGTGTGTGTGTGTGTGTGTCAGGGGCGGGGGGGAGGGGGTTAGGGGAGGACAGAGGGTGTCTGTCTCCGTTTTGCTAAATCAGACACCACACCGGGCTTCAGGTCCTGAGCACCCTGGGTCAGGGGATGGAAACAAATGTAATGAAGAGGAAACCAGAAAGTGTGTCACCAGGTGCGACGTTAGCATAGTTTTTATGTCTTGTGCAATGCAGAAAATTCATCTCTATTCAACGACTTGAGGGAAGAAGTCCGTACAGACGAGCAAGCTAAAGAACAAACAGTATCGCTCCTGGTCGGTCGACCCAGAAATAACCCTTGTGAATGTTGGCTACGCTTACAACTTCCGTCTGCTGTGTGTTTTTATTGTTTTGTTTTTTTGGGACAAGGCAGGACCTCACAAATCACACATTGTACGTTTTCAGTTTACTTCTTACTCCAGAGAGAGCAAAGCTCTTCAGTTTAAGGATGCGCGCTGTCACTACAAATTCAGTGAAGTCATTATGTCACACAGACTGCAGCCGTTAGGAAGATAAATTGATTCATTTCATACTGCTGTAACACAGAGGGGTGTCTCCGAGGTCTTCAGTTTTTGTTGGTTCGGTTTGGCCTCTTGATGCAGCATCTTGCCACGTAGCCTGAGCTGGTGTAAATTTAGGACACTCTGGCTTCAACTTCCCTGGATGAGGGTATTACAGGTGCTTGGCACTATGTTTGGTTCAGAAAAAAAAAATTCATTTCAAAACAATATATGACTTTGGTATTGTTTATATAAAAACATGTATATGTATGCATAATGTTTGCTTAAAACATCTGTCTAAAAGGTAGGCTTTCTGTGCTATTTTCCATTTTTTATTATTTTACATTTCTTCAACAGTTAGCATTCACTGATTTCATATTTTTAAAAACGTGTTCACTTTCAATTTTGTTGTTTTGTTTTGTTTTTTGGGACGGTTTCTCTGTACAGCCTTGGTTGTCCTAGACTCAATATGTAGACCAAGCTGGCCTTGAACTCACAGCAATCCACCTACCTCTACCTCCCGAGTGCTGGGATTAAAGGTGTGCACCACCACGCCCGGCTCTCAAAAATCATTTTAATCTCTGCTTATTAATATAAAGTATGTCCATTATTTAGTGAGTGTCAATGAAGGCTACAAAAAAACATACATGGTATGACACTATTTTCCTATTTTGTATTTTTTTAAATAAATGAACATATTTTAGGACTGAGAATATAGCTCAGTTGTAGTGTGCTTGCCTAGCACCTGGTCAGGCCTCGCTTTCTGGTTCATAGGTAATGCTTAACTGTCACTGTCTGGGTCTTTTATTTATTAAAATTTTTGATTTTTAAGATCTTTCTTTTTAGCTGGGCGAGGTGGCACGTACCTGTAATCCTAGCACTCTGGGAGACAGAGGCAGGCCAATCTCTGGGTGTTCAAGGCCAGCCTTCTCTACAAAGGGAGTCTGGGACACAGAGAAACCCTAGTCTTGAAACAACAACAAAAAAAAAAAAAAAAAAGAAAAGAAAAGAAAGAAGAAAGAAATCTCTATTTTTAACTCTGTGGTGTGTGTGTGTGTGTGTGCGCGCGCGCGTGGGCAGGTGCTCATGGAGGCAGCTGGAGGTGTCGTATCCCCAGGAGCTGACATGGGTAGCTGGGAATCAAACTAGGGGATTCTTATTGCATGCTTTTTTTATTTGTTTGTTTGGTTTTGGTTTTTTGAGACAGGGTTTCTCTGTGTAGCTTTGGCTGTCTTTGTAGACCAGGCTGGCCTTGAACTCACAGCGATCCACCTGCCTCTGCCTCCCGAGTCCTGGGGGTTAAAGGTGTGAGCCACCACCACCTGGCTTGTATTTTAAAAAATAGTGATATTTCCATGTCAGTGAGAAGAAAGTAATCTTTGGAGTTGAGTTGTGGAAGAGCACAGGCTGGCCTAGGGCAACAGCCACTCAGGGAACAGCTAATCAACACCTGATGGCGCGACACAGTGTGGATCCTTGGCTGGCACCATTTGCTCTGTCATTTGACACTACGCCTTTGGATTTTCTGGGTCACTGTTCTCCCCAGGCTCCCAGCCAGCTAACCAGGAACCCGCAGGGGCCCCTGAAGGAGTAAGGTGCAGGTTCCCCGTGGTTTGTTGTGTGGGGGTTCTGTGAGGAGTAAACCAGCCTATTTCCCTGTGTTCCCGAGACTCAAGTCTCTCAGCACCGGGAGAATCTGGAGTCAAGCTGAGACCCTTGCGGGTCCTTGGTGGCTCATCTCAAACAAGGTACTTACCTCTGGGCCACTTGGGGGCTTTGTTCCCCCAAATGAGGACAATAAGAAACTCTGAGGAAACAAGGTGACAGAGAAAAGTCAATAAGATCTGAGACCAGCATGTCACAGGTGTGTATGAGTCATGACCCAACTATGGTAGGAACAGTAGCTTGGCAAAAGCCCGTGGCCTGCCAGGCGGCAGGTCCTCGTTAGCTAAAAAGCCAGCAGTGGCCACAAGGCGATCATAACATAGTCTCGTGGCTGGACACATTGGTCACAAAGTCTAATTACAGAAGTACTCTTTGACAGAGACAGCCTGTAGATGTGAGTCATTGGGTGGCTAACCCTCGGGCGTGGGGTGTTCCCGGGAAGGAGCTGAGATACACACATCTGAATGAGACAGAAGGACCGGACCCGGGGAGTTTTCAGTTACAATCCACAGAGACTTGCTGTTCTAACAGTAGGTGGTCAAATCACTTCCCACCCCCACCCCCACCCCCACCCCCGGGGCTGTTTGTGCCTTCGCTCCTGCTTAGGCCTCCTTTCATACTTACACACACCTCTGATGATGCCAGGGTCTGGCCTGTAGCCTGGGGTGGGGTGGGGTGGCGAATATCTTAAATGGTAATTCAGATAACTTTAGGTTCTACACTACACCCAAACAGGAGAACAAACGCTGTTTCACATGAGCAGCCACGGCTGTAAAGTGGCTTTGGCCCTGATTAGGTTTCTCTGTACAAGGATCCAGGTGGGAGAGGGGCTGATGACACCACATTCTTCCTCCTGGATATTTGGATTTCTTCTCTGGAGTCTCCTCAAACTTACTTACTTGTCAAAGTGCTTGTTGGCATTTTAAGCTCTTTCCAGTCTGTCTCTGTAGCCTGGCGGTTGGGGTAGCAGAAAGGGGCCTCCAGTTCCCTCCCGGGTGTCTATGATGAGGGGATTATGAAACCTAAGTCTGTATCTTTACCTCTGGCGCTGGCATGGAATGCTGCTATGGGCATTACATTAAGTAGAGGAAGCCCCCTAAGAAATGCTACGTAAAATTTGTACTGTGCACTTAACACCCCAAAGAAGTGGGTTCTGCCATTTGTTGGAGTAGAGATGCAGAAATGCAAAATGTACTCTCTGGCTGTGACTCTTTCTTCTTCTTCTTCTTCTTCTTCTTCTTCTTCTTCTTCTTCTTCTT
>OU015746.1:11808618-11827966 GCA_907169655.1 Acomys percivali
CTTCTTCTTCTTCTTCTTCTTCTTCTTCTTCTTCTTCTTCTTCTTCTAAGACAGGGTATCACTGTGTAGCTCTGACTGGTATAAAACTCACCATAGACCACCATGACCTCAAACTCATGAAAATCTGCCCGCTCCTGCATCCCAAGTGCTGGGACTAAAGGCATGCACAGCCATGCATGGCTCCAAGTGGACTAGTTGGAATAAAAGTGACTTGTTAACTCTGGGTGTAACCAGTAGTGACCCCCGGCACAGCAAGGACAGACAGCTTCATCACAGAGAAAATGGTGTTAAAGAGACCCTGATGCCATCTGTGCCCCCTGACACACACACACACACAAACAAACACATACCAGAAGTAACAAAGGCAGCTGCCAAGGCTGCCTTCAGTCAGTCAACCTAGGACAGAAAACAGGACTTATCACTCAGACATAGGAGAGCGACACAAGGGCCACACAGGAGCAGTTCAATAACGGACCTAGAGAGGAGCCAGGGCTGGCCTCACAGGCAGAGACAGACACTAAAGACTGTCCAGGATTCAAGGGGATGGGAAGGCCAGGGCATTCTGACCATCTAGGACAGTACCCTGAAAGTGCAGACATCTAGCGGCAGTGGACACAGGCTGTGAGGGGCTTCAGAGGGCTTGTGTGGGCGGCAGGAAAAGCAGGGCAGACGCATGCATGCCAGGCCTCAGCAGAATACACAGCAGGCTGTGGCGGAAGGGCTGGGTCTGCATCTGGCTCATCTCCCAACACTTAGCACAGAACATATGCTCAGTAAAGGGTCTCTGAGCTGGTGGCCTTGCCTCTTGGTTACCGGAAGAAACTGAAACTGCCCCACAAGAGGTAGTCAGGATGCAAGCGATGCAGTGGGTGCAGAGAGTTGATGGAGGATGGACCAAAAGGAAGGCTGGACAGTCAACCTGGGAGCACCATCCTCAGTCAGCCTGCCTGGCCAGCGTGGTGGGAGTGGGTTGCAGGGGCCTGGGCTGTGATCCTCCTACCTTGCCCTGAGTAGCTGGAGCCATGTGTTGTTGTTTCTCTAGGACTTAGCCTCATCCCTGGGAAGGGAAGAAGGAAACAAGAAGCTTCCCTTCTGCTCTGGGACTGTGAGGCTGAGATTTGGTGACTCATGGGAAGGAGGGCGGGTAGGTGGGTGGCGTCAGGGAAAGGAAGGGGCCTGAAAGGTCAAAGATAGGCCTGAGAAGGTCGATGGAGAAAATGATGTGTCTGGGGGGGGGGGGGGGGGGGGGGGGGTAAAAAAAATAGGAAGTGGAGATTGCTGAGCTAAGAGCGGGACAGTGACGTGTTTGATGTTAGGGAATTTTGGAGCCATGAGGGCATGTCTTCACAGCCAACAGACAATAAAGTCACGAAGCAGAGCTTGGCAGGCTTTCTTTGTACAGCTGAAGGTGATGGGGTACAAAGATCTACATCCTAATCCAGGACCTGTGGGTTGCAATCACACGTGAGAGTAGATGGTGGGTGTCTCCATAGGTGTGGTTCGGTCAAGTCTTGAGAAGGGGAAAATAAAAAGCCTGGATGGTTACGGGAACACTGTACAGGTATCCTATGGGAGAGAGCTTGGAGCAACTTGGCACATAGAGAAGATCGTACTGAGCAGAGGCAGGACACCGCAATGCCAGGCATCCCAAATCTGTAACCCTAGCATTCAAAGGGCTGAGTCAAGAGGAGCTGACATTTGAGGCCATTCTGGACTAGACGGTGAATTCAGACTAGCATGATATATATATATAATACTTTATATATGATATGTATAAAGGAAACGCTCTCTCTCTCTCTTTCTCTCTCTCTCTCTCAAAAAAAAAAAAATGCAAACTGGGAAACCCAGCATTTCCCTTTCTTTGCTTCCTGGTCTGCTAAGATACAAGCAGGTTGCCTCATGTTTCCTTTGTCAGATCAGGAGCATGCCACTTGCTGCACCTTCCCTACTGCAATGGACTGTGTGCCTTTGAACAGTAAGCCCAAGCAAACCTTTCTTCCACGCACTGCTTCTAAGGTTTTGTATCCACCCCCCAACTCCAATTTGTGCTGTTACTATATTTCCGGGTTCAGGGCCATCCACTGGGGCACAGTCAACCTAGCAGGAACCATACCCTTACAGAAAATGAAATCCCCCACCCCAGTCCCAGAAGCTACCAACTGTCAATAGTTCCTCAGCCAGGGGGGTGGGAATTCAGGAGTCCTTTCCCCTGTAGGTCTGGCGCAGGCAATTACGACTGTTGTGAGCTCATGGGTGCAGCAGTTTGTTCATATCCAGAAGACACTGTCTCAGTCGGCCCCTCCCCAGCCTCTGGCTCTTACAATCTTTGCACCATTGTCTGGGATCCGTGGGGTAGGGAGTGTGATATAGATGGCTCATTTGTGGCCGCCCACGCCAAAGACGCTTACTCTCTACATTTTGAACAGTCCTGAGTCCCTATGTTAACTAGTGTCTACTGCACAAAGGAACTTCTCCTATGAGTCTGAGAGCTTTATTAGTCTATGAATTAAAAGCATTTTATGCAGCCTGGTGTGGTGGTGCACACCTTTGATCCCAGCGCTCGGGAGGCAGAGGCAGGTAGGTCTCTATGAGTTTGAGGCCAGCCTGGTCTATATAGTAAGTTCCAGGCCAGCCAAGGCAACATGGTAAGACCTTTTTTTTTAAAAAATACACCCCCTAGGGGGGCTGGAGAGATGGCTCAGAGGTTAAGAGCACTGTCTGCTCTCCCAGAAGTCCTGAGTTCAGTTCCCAGCAACCATATGGTGGCTCACAACCATCTATGACGAGATCGTGTGCCCTCTTCTGATGTGCAGGTGTACGTGGAGGCAGAGCACTATCTAATAAATAAATAAATAAATAAATAAATGCACCCCCTAAAAATGGTACTGAGAAGTGTGGCTATTGCTGTGGTAAACTTGACCGTGTCTTTTTAGGCCTTTGGAGACGGCTTGTGGAAGGAATAGAGAATTTGGTCACGTAGCTAGAGAACTCTCAGAATGCTACAAACAGCTTAAGGAGCCATTCTGTTGAGAGTGTGAAGACTAGAATGCTGACAGAAGTGCGGGCAGTGGGGGGGGTGGGGGTGGGGAGATGCTCAGACGTGTGGACCTGAGTTTGTAAAAGCCAGAAATGAGGACACACACGTCTTGGGGGCAAAACCAAGTGGATTCCAGGACAAGCCGAAACTGCAAAGTCCTTCGAAAGATCATATCTAGGAAAGCAAAACAGTGAAGAAGCAACTGAAACAACATCCCATCGACTTTTAGCCTCCATAGGCATCTGCATGGGAAAACATACCCATGAGCACACAAACACACACACACACACACACACCACACTACACACATACACCACACACACATACACACACACCACACACATCAGACACACACCACACGCACACCACACATACACACACACACCATACACACATACCACACACACACCACACATACACACACATGCACACACACACACATCACACACACAGAGATAGGTAGACAGATGGATGGATTGCTGACAGTGGAAACTGAGTTCATTAGGTCTCAGAGGGAAACAAGCAGTCTATCAGGAATTGGACTGGAGGTCATGTGTGTTATATTCTGGTAAAAAAACCTGTTGAGCCTGAATCCTGAACACTGAGTGAGACTGAATCCAAAAATAATGGACTAAGCTGCTTGGCAAAGGGAATTCAAGACAGTATAGTATTCAAGCTATTGCATGGTTACTGCTCATTGCTTTCAGCCAGATTAACACTAGGACAGAGCAGAAAGATATTTAAGAGATGCGTAGCTTGGCAAGGAAAGGGGCTCAGGCCAGTTTGAAGTCTGTGAACAGAGCACTATGGAGAAAGCAAAGATAATGACCGACGATAATAAAATCACTCTACACTAGAGCAGTAAGAATGGAGCCTTGGGGCCAAGACCTCCACCCATTCTATGCCCCATCCAAAGTGGAGAAATTCATTTGAAAGGAAAACAGGTTTAAAGAATCCCTTGCTCTTTAAAAAATTTTCTAGGGAAACATTTTCTCAGCTTCAACCCAGGCACCAAAATCATTGCAGCTGTGGTAAATGGAGCAGGCTACCTTTTGAACTAGCAGCATCACTACCCACACGGTACTGATTTTGCAGGCATGAAAATGCAAGAGTTATAGATAGGGTCATAGCACTTGTACCGGGTTCTGGAAAGCCCCTGAAGAGTGGTAATACGTGGCATTATTGAATTTCTTCTAAGGAGGCCTTGAGAGGCCACTGTGTGGAGCAATGAAGGTAAGGCCTAAGATGCAACAGAGACCCACGATGTTGGAGATTCCAGGACCATAGGACATCTGCTAAGGAAAGCAGAGGTCATGAAGTGGAGCCAGCCCAAGACAGAGGCTACATGCACATAAGGCAATGAAACTAAAATGGATGATGAGCCAAGCTCACTGGAGTCCAGAGGATGCCACCAAGAGCCTAGGATACTGGACATGAACTACAAGGTTTTTTCCCCTGCTGGGTTTGGTCTTGCTTTGGTGTCGAATGGTTCTATTGCTGTGATGAGCTCCGTGACGTGGGTACTGGTAACCAAAATTAAGTCCTTAAGAATAGCAGCAGTGGTTCTTAGCCACCGAGTCTGACCTTTGATATCTGGTTCCTCTCATGTGGAGTGGAATGTTTACTCTGTGTCAAAATACGGGAGAAGGGCTCACAGTGAAGGGATTGCCTGAGACTCAGAGGAGACTGTGCACTTTTTTTTTTTTTTAAAGATTTATTTATTACGTATACAGTGTTCGGCCTGCATGGAACACCTGCAAGTCAGAGAGGGTACCAGATCTCATTATAGATGGTTGTGAGCCACCATGCTGGGAATTGAACTCAGGACCTTTGGAAGAGCAGCCAGTGCTCTTAACCTCTGAGCCATCTCTCCAGCCCGAGACTGTGTACTTTTGAGTGGTATTAGAACTGCTGCTAATAGTCAGGTGTGGTGGTGCACGCCTATAATCCCAGCACTCGGGAGGCAGAGGCAGGAGGATCGCTGTGAGTTCCAGGCCAGCCTGGTCCAAAAAGCAAGTCCAGGACAGCCAAGGCTACACAGAGAAACCCTGTCTCGAAAAACAAAGAAAACAAAAAAACAAAAAAAGACTGCTGCTAATGTTTGGGGCCCTCTCAGAGACCATACTAAATGCATTTTGTGTTATGAGGACACATCTCTTGCTCACTTCCCCAGCTCCCCCCCTCCCATTGAGACACTATCATAACCTTATATTCTGCTTTGAAGGTGAAATGTCCATTGTAAATTCTCATGTTTAAATGCTTTGTCCCCACCTGGTAGGACTCTTTTGGGAGACTGAATACCTGTTGAGGGTGCTGGATCCTCACTGGGAGAACTGAGTCACTGGGAAATGGCCTTGAGGTTTGGTAAGTGAGATCCACTTCCTTTCCCCTCTGTGTAACCAGTCATCTCGTATTCCTGCCACCATGCCTTCCCCAGCACAAAGGACTGTAGCCCTTCAAACTGTGAGCCAAAACAGACCCTTCCTCCCTTAAGTGGTTTTTGTCAGATATTGTCACAGCAGTGAGAAAAATACATCTTCCTACTTTTCAAAAACCAGTTAGAGTTCTTGCTTTGACCTCTCATAAGCTCCACAGTGCCTCTGTACCCACACACATGCTGACCCCTCTCCATAGAGCTCTCTTCCCTATCTGTGTCTCTCTTTTCTCTTGTCACAGCTCTGTGTGTGTGTGTGTGTGTGTGTGTATGTGTGTGTGTGTGTGTGTATGTGTGATGTATGTATGTATGTGTGTGTATATGTTGTCTGCTACCTTGTGAACTTCTCTGGTGAAGCTGGCACCGTCCTCTATAGACTCAGTGCCTTGCAGAAGGTTGCTCCATTAAAGGTCCCTGCCGAGGCAAAGCTCCACGCGTGATAAGCTTTCAGTTTTCTCCTTGTCATACTGGCCCATCTACCTGGCATGCAGCCTGTGCTGTTCCTCACATCCAAGCATCTTTGTTGTGGTTGTTTGATGCTACTGTGGGTTTTGAGACAGGATTTCGCTCCGTAGCACAACCTTCTTACCTCTGGCCTTAGCGGCATGATCTGCCACATCTGGCATGACCAGGTACCTTTAAAAGCATCCTCGCTGGGCGTGGTGGCGCACGCCTTTAATCCCAGCACTCGGGAGGCAGAGGCAGGAGGATCGCTGTGAGTTCGAGGCCAGCCTGGTCTACAAAGTGAGTCCAGGACAGCCAAGGATACACAGAGAGACCCTGTCTTGAAAAACCAAAAAAAATAAAAAAAATAAAAAAAAAAAAAAGCATCCTCAAAGCCTGGCCCCAATGCCTTCTCCTCCACCTAAGTGTCCCTGGATCCACCTAGGTGGAAGCAAGTGCTTTCTGGTCCTTTCAAATGTCTCTTAGCTTAGCAATTATTACTACATGCTTAGCTTCTGCCTTTGTGCCTGGCTATGAGCACCTTAAATTCCATTCCACGAGTATATCTTTTTGGTTGTTTTGGTTGTTTGTTTGAGACAGGGTCTCACTATGTAGCCCTGGATGGCTGGCCTCAAACTCGCAGAGATCTGCCTTCTTCTGCCTCCGGAGTATTGGGATTAAAGGCGTGTGCCACCATGCCTAGCATGCAGATCATTTTATCACTAATGGCATCCATCACATAAATGACACAGTAAACACTTAGTAAATTCTGTTACACTCTACAGACTTTCAAACTCTTACATGTATTCAGCAAGCTATTAGATTCTGAGGAGTCAGGCGTTGGTTGGGGCAGAAATTGACAGGTAGAGAAGGAATCACACCTTTTCCTCCCCCCAACCGTGTTCCCTTCTTCCTTTCCCTCCTCCCTTCTCTTTTCTCTTCCTTTCCTCCTTTTCCCTCTCCTCTCCTTCCCTTCCTCCCTCATTTCTCCTTTCCCTCCTCCCTTCATCCTTTCCCCCTCCCCCTCTCTCTTTCCTTCCCTCCCCATCCTAGTCCAGTACTAGAAAACAGACTCGACCTTGTACACGCTAAGCAAACACTCTGGCCATGGAGGTTAGCCCAGTCTCCAAATTATATTTTTAAAGTAGCCTTGATGAGGTATGATTTGCATACCATAATATGCACTCGGCAGGTAGTTTTTAGTATAGTTACAGAGTTGCACAACCGTAGCAATATGACTACATCTGCCTCAAAGCCCCCTCCACTGCCGTTTGTCCTGTTTCCACTGCGGCCTATATATTTGCATACTCTGGACATCTGCTGCAGATAGGACCTGATGGTCTGATTGTGAGGGTGAATCATTTTGTAACTCGCTTCTTTCACTTTGCATAGTTGTTTTTTTGTGCTTCAGCCATGTGGCAACATCTCTAAGTACTTCATCTCTTTTCATCCTGAATGCAATCCACTGCATGGCTACACCATGTTTTATTTAGCCGTCAGCGATGGAACACTTAGGGTCCTGGCGCTTTTTGACTATTGTAGATCATATTGTTCTGAACACTTGTGCACAAACTTTTGTGTGAATGTTTTCATTTCTCCTGGGTCTAAAATGACCACAACACAGGTTAATTGTCTTGGTTAGGGTTTCTATGGGGTTTCTATTGTTGTGATAAAACACTGTGACTAAAAGCAACCCTCAGGTCACACTCTCATGGAAGGAAAGCAGGGCAGGAACTCAAGGCAAGAATCTGGAGGCAGGCACTGAACCAGAGGCCATGGAAGAGTGCTGCTTACTAGCTTGCTGTTTATGGTTTACTCAGCTTTTTTTTTTTTTTTTTTTGGTTTTTCGAGACAGGGTTTTTCTGTGTAGCCTTGACTGTCCTGGACTCACTTTGTAGACCAGGCTGGCCTCCAACTCACAGCGATCCGCCTGCCTCTGCCTCCCGAGTGCTGGGATTAAAGGCGTGCGCCACGACGCCCGGCTGTATCCATTTTTATTTGCTTATTTTATGTGTGTATGTGCACGCATGCCTCCATGTGTCCATATTGCACATGGAAATCAAAGGACAACTTTCAGGAGTTGGTTCTCTCCTTTTACCATGTGGGTTTCAGGAATTGAACTCAGGTCCTCAGGCTTGTGCAAAAAGTACACTCACCTGCTGAGCTAGCTTGATCTTTTCTTGTTTGTTTTTCTGTTTGTTTTTCTTTTTCTTTTTCAAGACAGGGTTTCTATGTGTAGCCCTGACTCTGTCCTGGACTCACTTTGTAGACCAGGCTGGCCTCGAACTCACAGCGATCCACCTGCCTCTGCCTCCCAAGTGCCGGGATTAAAGGCGTGCACCACCCCCGCCTGGCCATGTGCTTTTGTTTTTAAATAGGATCTTGGTATTGTATAATTCAGGCTGGCCTCAAACTCACTATTTGCCTGAGGCTGGCCTTGAACTTGTGGCATTCCTCCCTACCTCAGCCTCCTGAATGCTGAGATTATGCATAGGAGTCACCTTGTTCACTTGAAAACTTAATTTTTTGTTTTGTTTTGTTTCGTTTTTAAGACAGGGTCTCGCTACATAACCTTGGTTGCTTACATAGACCAGGCTGCCCTCAGACTGCTTCTTCCTCCTGAGTGCTAGAATTAAAAACATGAGCTACCACGCCTGGCTGAAGGCTTAGCTTCTACGGAGTCATTGCCACATAAATCTTGGTTGCTTGAAAACCATGCTAAAGCAAGGATCAGCATTCAGGAAATAAAGCCTGTGTTTTGGAGGCCGAGTGTCCTTCCTGACGCTGGGTTCACTGATGATCTTAAGCTGGTTTTTGTAAACAATCACAGGAACGTCTTCAGAGATAAGCCATACACTGCCAGAAAATGTCCCTGGACGTCCAGCTCGCCTGCGACCCTAATAGGGAAATTGTTTTCTTGGCTCCAAGCACATCACTCGTCTGGCATCTAAGCCAGGGAATTGATTGACCTTTTAAGGCCCATACTTCTCAGACCCTATAGGGTTTTGTAAACAGCGCTGAGCCCTAATGCTGGCTTTGGACTTGACTATCAAAGAGTGCAGGCCACTCCGTTGAGAGTCTCAGATGGGCCCAAGGATGGCTCAGGGCTAAGATCACACTCACCAAGACCACAGGACAAAGACCTTGCGGGGACCCTGGTTCAGTTCCCAGTAACCACATGGCATCTAACAACCATTCCAGGTTCACAGGATCTGATTCCCTCTTCTGACCTCAGGCCATCAGCACATGCATGCTGCACATACATACACATAAACAAAACACTCATACACATAAAAGAAAAAGAACTAATCTTAGCTGGAGAGATGGGCCATCAGTTAGGGAATTTAGTTCTTAGAACCCATGTCAGGCTGACTCCTGCTCCAGGAGATACGATGCCTCTGGCTTCCACAGGCACCCTACACAAGTGACATACATTCAGACAGACACATGTATACATACATGATGAAAAGTAAAATAAATCTCCTTAAAAATAAAGATTCTCAGAGCTAGTGAGCTAACTCAGCAGACAGAGGCGCCTGCTGCCAAGCCTGATAGTCTGAGCTCAGTCTCTGAGAGCCACATGTTGAAAGGAGAGAACCGGGGGCTGGAGAGATGGCTCAGTGGGTAAGAGCATTGTCTGCTCTTCCAAAGGACCTGGGTTCAATTCCCAGCCATCATATGGCAGCTCACAACTGTTGGTAGTTCCAGTTCCAATGGCTCTGACACCCTCACTCTAAAATAAATTTAAATAAATTATTTTTTTAAAAAAAGAAAGAGAACTGACTCCTGCAAGTTGTATTCTGACACAACACACACACACCACATTAATTAATTAATTAAAATGTAATAAAAAAAACAAAAAGAAAAAAACAACAAAAAAGAAAATTTTTAAAATGTAATTTTAACAATCTCAGTTGGCAGCTAGGAGGCACAGGTTGTCATCCCATGACTTGGGAAGTGGAGGAGAGAGGCTCAGGAGTTCAAAGTCATCCTTGGATACTTGATGAGGCCAAGGCCAGTCCAAGGTACATGAAGCTCTGCTGAAAAAAAGCACAATCAAATCAAATAATAATCTGAGTTGGTAAAGCTGGGTATGGAGGCTAACACCAGAAATCCCAGTGTTCAGGATGGGCCATGAGTCTGAGCTTAGCAAGACAAGATGGTGAGTTCCTGTGGAGGGCAAAGGTGATTTCCACAGCTGTGCCCCACCTTGACTTCTGAGGCAGAGTCTCTCACTTGAACCCACAGCTCATGGATTCAGCCAGTCAGCTTTCTCCATGGATCTCATGTCTCTGCCCCCAAAATGCAGGAGGACTCACATGTATGTGGGTGCTGTGAGGCAAGTTCTTTATCTGTTGAGCTAGTCCCCAGCTCCAGTGGGACTTTAAAAACATATAGTATAGGTTGAGGCCTGCATTACGGCCTCAGCCCTACTATTTATGGAACCCTAAAGCCAATATATAAATACATACATACACACACATGCATATACACACACATAACATACACAGATACATGCAAACATATGCACATATACACACATACATGCATGCACACATACAAACATTCATACATGCATACATGCATGCATAGAGACATATATATATTCACACATGCATACATGCATGCATATATGCACACATACAGACCCAAACATACATATGCAATACATACATGCATGCATGCACACATCCATGGATGCCCCCACACATATACTTACATACATGCACCTACACACATTACATACATACACACACACACACACACACATACACACACACACACACACACACACACAGGCTCCAAATAACCTAGCCTGCCAAAGATGAGACCAAGGACTCAGTCACCAGTCTCATGACACCAACTTTGTTCATCTGGCTTCCAGCCTCGCTTTCAACTGTTCAGAGATAGTGGGGAGGTCTGGCTTGCCCAGACTGAAGAACCACTCAAGCTACTCATGGACCAGGATGAATAAGGCAGGTGTTGTTTTCAGCCGCTAGGTTCTGGAGAGACTTGTGAACAGCAGAAGCTGAGCTACAATCTGACATGTGACAGTCACTTCCCTTCTAATTGCCGGCATCATCGTCTAAAATGGAGGAGCCGGATCAGTTAGACACAACTGCTCAGAAAATAAACATTTAAAACATCAGATATCAAAATTTTTCTTTCAAAACCATTTTCAAACTAAGAAAAGTATTCTGTCAGCCTTTAATCCCAGCACTCGGGAGGCAGAGGCAGGCGGATCTCTGTGAGTTCGAGGCCAGCCTGGTGTACAAAGTGAGTCCAGGACAGAGTCAAGGCTACACAGAGAAACCCTGTCTCGAAGGAAAAGAAAGAAAGAAAGAAAGAAAGAAAGAAAGAAAGAAAGAAAGAAAGGAAAATACTCTGTCTTTTAGAGATATGTAATGGAAAATATCAGGATAATTACATGATACAAAGTCTGGGATTTGCTCCAAGATAGTCTATGCTAGAAGTAGGGAAAGGTTCAGATATATGAAGGTAACGAGTTCGACCATGAACCAGTGACTTCTTGTTATTTTGTTTGGTTGGGTGGGTTTCTGAGACAGTCTTGGTGTGTACCTCTGGTAGGGCTGGGATTCTCTATGTAGCCCAGGCTAGCCTTGAACTCATGGCAATCCTCATACTTTGGCCTCCTGCGTGCTTGGCTCACAGGTGTGTGTCATTATGTCGTCGTGAGTAACTCCTGAAGCTGACTGGTCTGGTATGTGTGGGCTTATTACCCTAGTCTCTCTTAAATTTTCTTCTTCTTCTTCTTCTTCTTCTTCTTCTTCTTCTTCTTCTTCTTCTTCTTCTTCTTCTTCTTCTTCTTTTTCTTCTTCTTCTTCTTCCTCTTCTTCTTCTTCTTCTTTCCGAGACAGGGTTTCTCTGTGTAACAGTTCTGACTGTCCTGGACTTGCTTTGTGGACCTGGCTGGCCTTGAACTCACAGAGATCTGTTTGCCTCTGCACCCCCAAGTGCTAGGATTAAAGGAGTGCACCATCAGGCCAGGCTTTCTTTCTTTCTTTCTTTCTTTCTTTCTTTCTTTCTTTCTTTCTTTCTTTCTTTCTTTCTTTTAAGATGTATTCTATTGGTGTGTCTGTGTGAGTGGATGTCTATGTGTCTGTATGGGTGCTCACACCACTGGGAACGCTGAGCACAGGGCTTCAGGTAGACTCCAGCATTGCCCTCCACTGAAGTTTTCCCTTTGCAGGCAAGATCTCTTTCCACTTGGGGCTTGTGTTTCCTGGGCTAGGCTGGGAGCCACCAAGCTCCAGAAGTCCTGACTCTGCCTTCCTTGAATGTGGGGTTACAGGCATGGGTATAGCATGCCCCGCTTGCTATGTGGGTGCTGGGACTGAAATTCCAGCAGCAAACACCTTTCACTGCTGAGCCATCTCCAGCCCCATTCAAACTTTTTCTATAAGATGGTTGAAAGAAAGAAAGAAAAAATGAAAGAAAGTCAAACCAAACAGAGATGTGAAAATAAAGACAACAGACTCACTTTGTAGATCAGGCTGGCCTCAAACACAGAGATCCACCTGCTTTTGCCTCCTGAGTGCTAGGATTAAAGGCCTTTGCCACCATGCCTGGCCCCCATATCACCAACTTTGAAAAAAAAACTTCATTGCTTCTGTGTTGTCTTATGGGAAGAAGAAAGGTCAATCCATTCTCCCCTTAGCTCAGTGTGAATTCTAGACACAACTTCTCTTAACATTCTTGTGAGGAAACACACAATGGTGACACAGGTAGCTGAGCACCTAGTTTATATTGAAAACTCATTTGAGCTGCTTTTTTCCTTTGCCTATTTCAAAATTTTAAGAAAGAGCTCTGGCAACATCGAGTTCACAGTGCCCCCTCCTCCGGAGCATTGGATTCAAGGACCTCATTCATTTCTGAGGAAAGACCACAGTATGTATTTTAGGACACTGCCTGAGGTTGTACATTTTGAGAGGACCTGTCTAATTTCCCAAGTCTCCCACACAACTCGTGTTTAACCTATAAACCTTGGGTTTCTTGAGACCAAAAGGATTCCTTTCTCTTCCAACAACCCACACTGGGAAACTGATCAGCTCACTGAGTTCATCTTATTCCAGCATGTCAGTTAACCTTGAACGTGCCAAAGCACTTCTCAGACAGGAGTTGGAGGCTTAGCTATCTCTTTTTCCAGCAGTGAGTTCCCTTGCTTCAACAACAGAACAAAGTTTTAGCTTTGATACGTATGTGTTGGCATGCGTGTGTGTGTGTGTGTGCAATTTGCCATGCATGTGTTAGGGGGAGCTCATGCATATGTGTAGAGGAGGAGTTCATGCATGTGGGTGGGGTGTGCCCATGCATGCACGGGTATGGGAACCCATGCATATGTGTGTATGTGTGTAGACCATCAGTAGACATCTCTCTCCATCACTTTCCACCTGATTTTTTGGGACAGGACCGCTCACTCACTGATCCTAGAGCTTGCTGTTCTGGCAAGGCGGGCTGGTAGCCAGCTCCCTGGACCTGCTTGTTCCCTCCTCCCATGCTGGGTGACAGATGTGCAGCACTGCACCTGTTAGCTGCTGGGGATCTGAGCTCAGGTCCTCATGTGTGTGTTACAAGCCCTTCACCCCCTGAGCCTTCTCCCCGCCAAAGCATTTTCTTTCTCTTTCTCTTTTTCAAGCTTTTTGTTTTGAGGGGAATTCCAATGTTCACATTAGTTTCAATTGCCGAAGCTCTTAAACCTCACCAACAGCCTTTAAGAACCTGTCTCTGAAGTCACACATTTTCAACATTTACATAAAGCCCAGATTCCATATCAGAATCTTTTTTCAGGATCCAGAGCTAAGTTTTACGTGAAAAGTGAGGCTCTGGAGCCAACTGCTGAGGAGTCTTGTGTTGTCGCTGGCCATCTCTTTCCACCTGCTGGCAGGCCCAGCTGAGGGAAACCATGTTCACTTAGGGGAAGAGAGGCATCGGGGAACTTCCAGTAAGTGCCAGTCAGGAACAGACTCTTGAGTTGGGCAGATGCTCCATGGATAAAGCACTTGCCATTCAAGTGTGAGGACGGACTGGAGCTGTGGACCCCAGAGACCATGTAAATAGGGCACGGTGGCCCACCCGTAACTCCAGCCCTGGAAAGGGGACTGGGAGCAAGCCAGCCAGCTTGCTAAGCTCTGGGTTCAGTTGAGAAACTGCCTCAACGAAAAAGATGGAGAGCTGTAACTAATACGCCCAACGTTAGCACCGGGCCTGTGCACACTCATACATACATTTGGACAGATAGTCACATACACAGAGATGCAAAAAAAAAGATACAGGTAGCCGTAACACCAATACTTAGGAGGCTGAGGCAAGAGGATCAAAAGTTCAAGACCAGATTGGGCTACGGAATGAGGCCATCATATCTCTCATGAGAAGTGAAAAACAAAACAGAACAACAAAAACAAAAACATAGCACCACCAGCAGCAGCAGCAGCAACAAAAGAATCCTTGACAACTTGTAACTTAGCTGCTCACAAGAGGTAAGGAAGTAGTTCTTGACCTGTAGGTCACAACCGCTCTGGGAGCTGAAGAACTCTTTCACAGGGTCAGCTAAGACCATCGGAAAACACAGATATTTACATTATGACTCATAACAGTAGCAAAATTATAAAGTAGCAACAAAAATAATTTCAAGGTTGAGGGTCACCTGCATTAAAGGGTCGCAGCGTGAGGAAGGCTGGGAACCATTGGGTAAGTGTCACATATACTTGACATAGTTTCATGAAAACGGCACTTTTGTGTGGTATATTGTATGTGGTTTATGTATACACTTGTCAGTATGGGTGTGTACACGAGTGCATGCAAGCCCATGTTGTGTGTGTGGAAACCAGGTCTTTTATCACGCTCCAATTTTTTGCAACACTCATGCCAGAGCTTATAGATTCAGCCAGGTTGACCAGCCAATGAGCTTCTAGGATCTATCTACCGATCACTATCGCTGATGGTACAGGTGAGACCACACCTGCCTTTTTAACTTGGGTTTTGGGGAGTCAAACTAAAGTCCTCTTAAAGGACCTCCCCAGGCAGAAAACAGTTCTACTATGGTCTCTGGGCTGGCCATCTGTTTTCGTAAATAGATTTATGGGAATACACAACATGAAAATGGTATTTCTGTGGTTCTAAACCCTATCATGGTGTCTAATGAGAAAGTGTCAGAACGTGAGGTGTTAATTGGGAAAGTGGTTTATAGGGCAAAATGCTGGAATCCTTGCTGTCTTGCTCCCTTCCAATTCTTCCCCAGCTCTGTATTCTAAAATAAGGTTTACTGGAGGGAAAAAAACATGAGCGATGATGTGTTAGTTTTTTTTTTTTTTTTTTTTTAAATACCAGTTTGGTTCAACAGGCTTAAGAGCAAGCCTGCTGTAACTGATGACTCTGGAACCGAGAAGCCTTCAGACATCCTGTTTCTGTCTCCAAGAGAAGCTGTGAGCAGGGCACTAGGGCACTTCCCTCTTCCTGCTTTACCCCTTAGGAACCTCAGGACCGTCAAGGCCACATCTCCACCTTCACTCAGGAGCTGTTTCTACAGGAGCAGAGACTTGGAGATGCAGAGATCTCCACACCTTCAGCAGGGTGTGCAAACTTCTGCTTTCAAATGTGAAATTCATCCCCGACTCCACACTCAAGTGTCAAGTTAAAATAACATCATGCTATTAAATCGCTTATAAATGTTTATTAAATGTCAGTGATTTTTACAAAGCAAATATTAATAGTAAAGAGGCAAATTTTGCAAAATATGTACAAAAGTAAGAAGCCTTAATGAATAGCAACTTGGCTTATAAAATGAAAGCATTCTTTCCACTCTTAGACCTCCTGTAGGAATAATTTACTGCTACTCTCCAGCTAACGCACTGACCAAAAAATGTACAACAGTATCAGATAATGTGCTTAGTTCATGGAAAGGTATAAAAAGATATATTAAAAAAAAACAAAACTAAACTTAAGCCACCAACACTTTTATACAAGGTTGTGTACATCATGTCTCCTTAGGGACAGCACCTGGGAGGGTTGCCGGGTGAGCCTCTGCTAAGGCTTCTTGTGTGCCCCATGAGCTCGCCCATGACAGAGGAGTCATCCAGGCTATTTTTCGAATCTGCATTCAAGTAAGATGTAAAGAGAAGGTACCCAGTATGTAGTCTGCTTCATTAGCATATGCCCCAAGCAAGCACACACTGCCTCCTTCCTCCCTGTCATTATGGTACTATCAAACAGGCACCGTTAGTGCCAGAACTGCCACTCACTTTTGGCAGTGTTGTATTTGTGAATGAAATCAGAATCACATTCCGAGAAGGTTTAATATGATCAGCGGTCATCACAGAGTGAGAAGTTATGCCTGGAGGATTCAGGTAGGCCTCAAGGCATCTGGAAATGTCATCACTACTAACACAGCAAAGGTCACAAAAGCCGCATTAGAACCCAAAAAACACTGCCAACATAACGAGTGCTTTATTAGGAAACCAAGCGGTGATCTCTGTTGAGCCAATCAGGAGGATCTCAAATTCAAGACCCACCTGGGGCACACAGGGAACCCCTGTCTCAAAAGCACACAGAATACAAACCAACAAACATAAAACCATGTTCTGTGCCATCCCTGGTGCGCAGAACTGGACGGTTAGACCTGAATGCTACCTATGGGGACGAACAGGTAAATTCAAACGCTGATCTACATTCAGGTGGACGGAAGAATGCTAGTGGATAAACACTGCTTCGATGAATCTGCTACCCCCCCCCCCCCCCCGCCAGGCAAGGCTAGCAGTATCTAGCTGGTAGTATCTGAAAAGCCATCATCAGGGTTTGACACAAAACTCTACCTCTATTGTAAAATGACTAAGCCCTAACCTCGTACCATAAAGGAAACGGGCATCGTGTGCCCTCCTGCTTCCTTTCTAGGCTGAAAAGCCAATCATTTCCCAGCTTTAACAAAGGGGTGGGGCATAAAGTACTTTCATTCAAACATCACCCGAGAGAGAGAGAGAGAGAGAGAGAGAGAGAGAGAGAGAGAGAGAGAGAGATCACTTGTGCCAGGCATGTTGGCACATGCTTTTAATTCCAGCACTCGGGAAGCAGAGTCAGGCTGATTGTTGTGAGTTCAAGGCCACCCTGGTCTACAAAGTGAGTCTAGAATAGCCAAGGCTACAGAGAAATCCTGTCTCAACAAACAAACAAACAAACAAACAAACAAAAATCACTTGACTTGTGAATTCAACATGCTGAAACCACAGGAAAGAGACACAAAACCAAAATCTTATTTCCAAATGAAAAGGACCTGCAAATTTTTATTCTCCATCTTTCGAATAAGATGAAAAGAAATGAAAGCGTAACACAGCGGCTTTCTCTAGGTTTATTAGGGAACTTGTTACAAAGTGGACTGAGCTTTACAGGTAGGATGCATGGGCTCATACAGGAAATTCCGATTTACACCGACATGTGGGTCTTCTCAAAAGAGAAAAATGACATTGCTACAAATTGCAACTTGGAGTTACATTTCAAATGATTCGTTGGGGGTTTTGCCTAAATGTATCATTAAATAATCAAAGCACCAATTTGAGGGTTTTCCAAATAGCTTGAGTTTCAGGATATAACCACATGACTTGGCCATTTTATTCTTCATATAAACGAGGCATAACCGGATGTGAAGGGCAATGCTGAGGAATACATCCCATCCAAACAGAAGCCCTAGCAACTGGGCGTACACTGGAAGGTAAGAGTCACTTAAGGGCACATGTTTCTGCTGCATCGAACAACACTTTTTGTCACTCCTGGCCTAATGTGGTCTTACTCTCTTACTTTAATTAACAGCTGCCACCAACTTAACAGCATTTCTGTGTAGATTGAGGACCCTCCAGGTGTGAAGTACTCACAATACACTACAATAGGGAAAACCAATGTGTTCCTCTTCAGGACATCCTATCTTGCTTGGCTGCAGCTTCCCTCCTTTTCAGATAGAAAAACTGAAATGGAGACTTCAGTTTAATACAGATAGCATTTGGCAGAAAGCTACATTTCAGGCCAGTAAAAATATTTAAGTGGCAGAAGCATGCCTTGAATTAAGACCTCAAAGCATGGAACAAAACCCTTTCCCCATTAAAAAAAAATTAAGGTAAATTTGTGTTGGTTTTTCATTTATAAGGCAACTCTGTAAAATAGAAAAAAAAAAAAAAATCAAAGGCAACCAAGACACTTGTGTGATCATTTGTCAGTATGCAGGATTTCAGAACAGAGAAATCTGTAATTAGGCACAAGTCACTGCACTTACCCCCAAGACATGCAAAGTCCAATGCCCCAAGGAGCCTTAGCTCCAACTTACGGCTTAGGGATTGGGGGAAGTCAGCACAGTGAGGGTCGAGCACCTTTTCAATTCTGTTGGCTAAATTTTGTCTGCCTCTTCACACAACAATACTTCAATTCACAAAAGGACCTGACTTTCAGGATGTCCATGTTACGACTCTTCAAATGGGGACCAAGGCATTTTGGCAGAGGCTCACGGTTCTTTGAATTCTAGAGAACCCTGTATAAGTTACATGTAAGTAAGCCACCACTCAGAATGCATCTAGACTGCATTTGGCTCTGAAATGCTGCATGCTTCAGAAAGAGGGTGCAGATGTCCAGAGATGTTGTCTCTAGTTGGAGGCGCTTGTCATTTCTTGGTAATAGTGACAATGGAGAAAGTCGGTGACCCTGCTTTGTCAGGCAGTAAGTACTTCTGTTCTAATCACAGCGCCTAAGCGTAACTAGATACAACTGCCTGCTGGAGGGACTGGCTTCTGCCTTCACCGCAGTTAGTCTTGGCCAATGCACAAGAATGCTTGCTAAATTAACGTGGAACAAAACAAGTGTTACCATGTGCATGGTCAAATGTTCATCAGCACTGGAGTTATGCTAACCCCATGAACTTAATGACATATTCTTTTTGGCAAAAGGACTAGATGTAGAACCATTCAAATACACATGAACTATGCTGACCACACCTGCACTGTGTTGCTGGAGTACATGTCTTAAGCTCATGTATTGCCAAGGTTAAGGAAACACTGGAATTTATAAACAAAATGACAGTGAAAGTTCAAATCCAAGACAAGTCAGAACACATCACAAAGCCCAGCGCTCACACCTGCCAGCATAAGGAAAGCCAGCGCCTGTGAGCTTCAAGCTTGACCAATCTTTCAGGGCCCCATCTCTTGCCTGAGAAAAGTCACATGGTAAAGTAACGGCACCAGAGTCCTCATGCACTCTCCAGAGAAAGCAGGGACATGCTCAGGCTCTACAAACTCACAAGACAGTTGGAACACGACAAGTGTTTTGGTACATCAGTAACTATGGGTTTATCTTATCACAAAGCTACTTCATGGGCACGGTTTAACTTAGCAGTGTTGTGTGTGTGTGTGTGTGTGTGTGTGTGTGTGTGTGTGTGTGTGTGT
>OU015746.1:11827976-11881223 GCA_907169655.1 Acomys percivali
TGTGTGTGTGTGTGTGTGTGTGTGTGTGTGTGTGTGTGTGTGTGTGTCAGTGTGTGTGTGTGTAAGGCAAACCTCTTTAAGTATGGACCGAAAGAATTACTTATGCTTAGATGCATTCTTAAGACATTCAAATGTACCTCAATAAAGCTGCAAGACAAAGACACCACCAACACGTACAAAGTGTCTACAGAGACACGGACGAGGACTGGGGTGCTCAAAGAATGCTTTCTTGACTATTTCACAGGGAAATACTGCCCACCAAGCTCTCGGTGACAAAAGAATGCCGCAAACGCTGCAGTTCAGAGTTGCTGAGATTCAGCCAGGAGGGCAAAAGAAAGAAGATCCAACAGTGACTCCCTCCAGCAAGGCACAAAATCAAATGAGACAGGACCAAAACCTCACACGTGGCTCTCTGGAAGCGCTATGCTGATCGCTGTTACTGAGGTGCTCGCCCTTTCTAGTTGTTGCTATGGCCAAAATGTTTCTAACATGGCACATCAAGTTACTGACACTTAAATATAGAAGAGGAAAACTGCATGTCACCGGTTACCTTAGGTCAACATAGCACATGTACCATTTGTGAACGCATCAGCGTCAGGCTGAAATCCATATTGTAAACTTAAACACTAAGACATTACCTTTGGGGGGAAAAAGACGAAAACTACTGCTGTGCGTGTAAGCAATTACAAGCACAGGAAGGCTAAGCCTCTGGAGACAGGCTGCTATTCCTTCACCCTTTCTCTAGCAGCCCTCTCAGAACAGGGCGCACTCTAGCTGGGCAGGTCACTACTGTGTAAGGCACTCTCGTGGGTCTCCTCTTAGAGCCGAACGTTCACAGTCCCATCCCTACAAGTACTTGAGGATACTGCCTATTCTTGGCACTGCAGGAGAATTCAGTTCGCAAGCAGAAGAATTTTAAGCCTGAACTATACCTAGTGTGAGGTTAGACAGGAAGTTATAACTGGACTTGAAGGGAAGCCACAGAGAAACCAATCAAAGCCTGAATTCCAGCAAATATTGGCAATGTGTTAATTCAGCAGCTTTCAGCCAAAAACTAAAGGCCACAGAAGAACTAAGATTTCCAAGAAGTTAGACACAGAATTGAGATCTTTCTAACTGCTGTTGTAAACCGCTATTAAAAAAAAAAAAGAGAGACAAACAGAACCATCACAACCACAGCAAGGTCCGGTCTTGTCGTCACTGCAGCATGAGCTGCTTGAGGTTGTCGTGAAGGATCGTGTCCTTCACGTCCCGGAACACAAGGCGGATGTTCTCCGTGTTGATGGCGGTGGTGAAGTGGTGGTACAACGGCCTCTGCTGCTGGTCCCGCCGTTTGCCCCGGAAGCACTCCACCAGGAACTTTTGGACGTCTCTTAAGCAGTGTGGGTCCCCTTCAAATTCTAGGAAATAGTCTTTGATACTCACAACTTGCACTTTCTCCTCAAGCAAGTCTGTCTTGTTTAAGAAGAGAATTATAGAGACATTGCTGAAAACCCGGTTATTGACAATAGTTTCAAAAATGTTCAGAGATTCTGTAAGGCGATTGGTCAGGCGATCCTCCATAAGCACCTGGTCAAATTCACTTGAAGAAACAAGGAAGAGTATTGATGTCACACTGTCAAAGCATTCAAACCAGCGTTTCCGTTCCGACCTCTGGCCACCTACATCAACCATTTTGAAAGGAACATTTTTAATTTCAAAGTCGTACTCATGGATGCCTTTGGTGGGTCTTCTGGCAAGCAGGATATCTTGCTGTGATGGAATGTAATCCTGGAAGAGAAAGGGTTTATACTTAGGAGTCCAGTAAATGGATGTGCAAATTAAATGATGTTAACAATAATAAAAAAAGAGCAGGGCATGGTGGCGCACGCGCCTTTAACACACCTTTAATCCCAGCACTCGGGAGGCAGAGGCAGGCGGATGGCTGTGAGTTCGAGGCCAGCCTGGTCTACAAAGCGAGTCCAGGACAGCCAAGGCTACATAGAGAAACCTTGTCCCGAAAAAACAAAACAAAACAAAATAATAAAAAAAAAAGACAAGGTCTCACTAGTGGTCCAGGCTAGCCTCCTCTAGCTGGAGACTCTCCCACATGCTGGAATCCCAGGTGTTGTGGCTCCACAACTGACACACTACTCACATGTAAGTGGACCTCCCAGCAGACTTCCCTCACCTGCACTACCCAGTAAGGCCAAGCTAGAACAGTGTTAGTGCCCATGTGTCCCCATGTTGTTCCTTGGCCCTAAAAACCGAAGGATCTGAGAATGGAATTCATGAGGCACACTTCTCACGCTTGGTTCTAAGCTACTCTCTAGTTCATTACAGAAGCTTCTTTATCTCACACACACACACACACACACACACACACACACACACACACACACACACCTGCATGACCCTGAATAAGCTCCACACTGTCACCATGTGGAAAACACTTTATCTAGCACAAGTGATTAACCACATGCATTTCAGACCACAGGCCAGTCTGTTTCCAGACGATGGTTCAAGTGTCTCTCACTCACTGATGAAGAGCACACTCTGAGCACTGGCTCTTCTGCTGAGGTATGGGATGCCCTCACCCAGAGGACTGCCACACCTGGCACGCTTGTGCAGGAAGAGCATCACTGCCAAGACTGTTAGCTCTTCCTGAACTCTTTGTGTAAGCACTCATTGCATAGTTACCAGGCTGGCACTGGACTTGTGATGCCCTCCTGCCTCTGTCCCGCGTGCTAGGATCACACATTCACTCTCAAGCACAAGTATGCACATGTACATACGTAGGTGTAAGGCAAAGACTTGCTATGTTGCCCTGGCTGACCTGGATTGTTGACAATTCTCCTGCCTTAGTCTTACAAGTGTTAAGATCCCAGATCCGGCCACCACGCCTGGCTTTCCAGACCCTGTGAGCAGGGAAACGTAAGACCTTGAATAAAGGCAGCTGCTAGTCGAGGGAGTGAGCAACTACACGCCGGCAGCACACTTCCTTACACTCTCTGACTGGTTCTTCCTTCTTAGGCTAGTACTTTTCCACAAGTCAGGCTTTTTGGCTACACTCGAACAGGAGCAGTTTTAATACTTATCTTCATGGTCAGAATATTTTATAGTCAAGGCATGATCCAACCGTGACTTTACAAGCTGCCTGCATGTTATGCCCTCCCAAGGGCTCAATACAGAGTAGGGTTTCCATACATTTAGTAGGAGTTCTTGGCTTGTCCTAAGCTCACAGAATGGGCGATAAACTGCAGCACGGACAGCCTTACTCTCCTTTCCACAGGCTGATTACATAACTGCTTTTCCCTCTAGATGGGGCTTCAGGACTCTACTTACCCTAAGAGTTTAAGCACTGAGTAAGCACAGCTGCCTAGACTATTTACTTACAAGTGTTTCTTGATGGCCTACTTTGGGCCAGGCACTGTTACTAGGCACCAGGGACTTAATTCTTACAATCATTACAGAAGCTTCTTACACACACACACACACACACACACACACACACACACACACACACACTCTCTCTCTCTCTCTCCCTCTCCCTCTCTCCCTCTCCCTCCCACCCCCCCCTCTCCTTCATGACTCTGAATAGGTAGGAAGTCCTGATCCTCATGAAAGAATGGGCAAAAGACAAAGTAACCATCAACTGTGGTCTATGCAACAAAGAAGCAAGGGCTGATTCAGACAGGAAGAGGATGACAGCTGTGTAGGCAAGCCTGACAGCTAGCACTGAGGTGTTCAGGAGGAGTTTAAGGTCATCTCTGACTAGACAGTAAGTTCAAGTGTAGCCTGAGTTACAAAAGACCTTGCCTCAAAAAACCGCCCAACAAATAATAGAATTCCAGCAACAATGAAAAGAGGACATACATGAATGATAAATAGTGTGCTTAGAGAAAAAGTTCCCTGAGAAGCAGAAAAGCAGATCAAATGGGCTCTGCTTAGATGTAAGAAAGCACTCTTGGACATGGGTTTAGTTCCCAACATCCACATGGTATCCAGGGAATCCAACATCCATTTCTGGGCTCCTGGAGCACCAGGTAAGGCTGAGGTCCTAAGTTTGCATCCCAGAACCCATGTAGAAAAGGTGGGTGTTAACAGAGCACTACCTATAATCCTTGAGCTGGAGACAGGATCCCTGGACCTGCCTGCCGATCAGCAGTATAGACAAATGGGTGAGCTCCAAACTGAGGGAGAGACCCTGTCTCAAACAACCGAGGAAGACACACAACATCAACCCCAGTCACCTCTACTAGCATGTGCACATGCTTCCTCCCCCTGCATGCACACATGTGTACACACACACACACACACACACACACACACCCACCCCTAATGCTTTTCTCCAACTGTATGTATGATGTGTACAAACTAAGTTAGAAAGAACTCAAGTTCTGGGAGATACTTATATTAAGGGCTAGAATTACTGATATGTGCCATTACACCCAGCAGGCAAATTCATGAAGGAAAATGTGGAAAATGAATGTGCTAGCATAAACAAATGCCCTTCCGTATGCTCTAAGTCCACAGTGTGTGAATGGCCTCCCTGCTACAGGATCTTCAGTGCCTTCATCATTATGCTGGCACTGAGAGAGCCAAAGGCTCATTTAACACAAAAGAAATCTAAGAGGAAGCAAAGGCAGTAGCACTAGATTTGTGACTAACAAATACCTTTAGGGCAAAAACTCTAAGTAGGGAAAACTCTAATTCCACTTCTTGGACGTTTGCCAATATGGAGAGCAGACAGTAGCATTCACTCTCTGCCTACTATTAGTACAAGAACGCCATGAGCCGGCCTCAGCCCAGTTGAGTCACTAGCTCTGAGGAAAGCACTGGGAAGCTAACAGTCTCCTTCCAAGGGTCACTCTCTTACCACAATCTCTTCAGCAGGGCTCAAGAACAGAGCCTCATTTCCCTGAACTCTCAAAGGAGTTTTCTGCTACAGAAAACCCAACAGCATTGAAAAACAGGAGATAATGTGTAATCTCATTTTCAAACACGAATCTCTTTTATGCCATCAAAACCTAGAACTCTGTCAGTGTTTATAGCTACTAATTATGTTTAAAGAGGATGAATTAGGCCACTGCCACCTGAAGAAAAAGACAAGGCAGGCTGCCTGGTCTTTTCTCTAACTTTCCTAACAAACAGAAGCAACACTATCGCGATTACTGCTTCCAAGTATCAATGATCAGAACATTGTTTTCAAACTTACCGGTACTCCAAGTTTATCCAAGTTATCCAGGAAATACTTCACAGACTCACCCTGAAAACAAGAAAAAACAGGAGGGCTTAGATGTCACACAGTTCATGTTGTACTGTGGGGCTGTATATTTGGTCCAAACGTAAGTTCGCTTAGTCACATTCAGGGAAGCTGAGGCAGGGGGACTACTAAGTGTGAGACCAGGCTGGACTACACAGGGAGAGTTTTGTCCCCAACAACAACAAAAATCACGAAAGCAAATAGGAAAGAAAGAGACTTTGACAAATACTAACTTGAAAGCAGTACTAATGGGACAAGCGACCGACCGACCGACTGACAGTGGAGCTGAGTGGCGCACAAGGCCCTGGGTCAGCCCTCAGCACTGTAATAAACAAATCCAAACAGCCCAGTAAGAAGCACACAGTACGCTATGCATTGGGTATGTCTTGATGGATGACAGAAAGACATTTACTTGCTCCTGTACCTGACCTTCGACAACAGGTTAGCCTGACCGAAAGAAAGAAAGAAAGAAAAAAAAAAAAAAAAAAAACCAACCAGACCAAACCAAACCAATGTCTAGCACTACAGCAATGTCACTGCAAAGGTTTTCAGGTCACTGTAGAGATATTTGTTCTGACATTGAATTTGGTAGGTCTGCTTCCCTGAAGGCTAGTCCCTGTGATTATTAGTAAGCCGACCATGAGCTTCTCACTCTGCAGTCCTGCCATTCTAGAGCCCTGTCTCTCCTGTGCCCAGAATGGGTCTTCACCTGGCCACAGCTCAGTGGCAGCTGACACTGATCATCTGGAACACACTGATCATCTGGAACACAGCAGATCACTAAGTTTGAAAGCAAAGCTTTCAAAGGTTGGCATGCTTTATTTTATAGTATTTAAAACCATATTGCTATCAATTCTGTCAATGTTATCAAGTGGTGCAGATTTGGGTTTCCCTATATTCTACCACCCTGCGCAAAGCTCAGGCTCTATTATCACTAGCAACAGGAGCCAAGGCGATTTCCCTGGAAATAGTGGGGTGACCACACGGTCTGAACGCCAGTCATTCCTTTAGGCAAAAGCAGCATGCCCTGAAAAGAAGCTCCGGAACAGCGGGAAACAAGCCTAGTCATCCTTCAGTTTCTCAGGACAAGCATCCATTTCCATCTCAATCCACGTGTATCAATCAGAAAGATACTCAAAGTGAAGACTGAACCCAAGTTACCATCTTACTGTTCAATCCAGGGCACTCTTCAGTGAAACTAGTCATGGTTCTGGATCATGTGTCATGGCCACACACACTTCTAGCCACAAAAACAGGCGGGTAGAGAACACAACCAGTATGGACTGTCCCTTTTCCTGAAGTACAGATGGCTGTGAGCTGCCCGATGGGGTGCTGGGAATCAAACCTGAGTCCTCTGGAAGAGCAGCCAGTGTTGAGCCATCTCTTCAGCCCCAAGAGTCCCCTTTTCAGACTGGGTACATCCATCCCCTTGAACAGTCTGTGTCGTAGGTTTAGAACCCCTACAACCTCCCAAAACATACAGTGACAGCACTAAGCATCGTGGTAGGTAGAGCAGTTGAAGTGCTTGAATTATTTGCTTCAGGACAGAATCTCCAGGAGGGACCTTTCAATTTTAAGGAGATTTCTACGGCTGAATGAACATAAATGGGGAATTGAGCATAAGCATAGGATGGATCACTTGTAACTGTCATTTACTGTTTTCCCCTCTATCTCTAAATGGAAACACATAGCAGCTTGTGTTCAAGGACCTGGTAAGAGTAAAGTGAAGCTGGGCGTGGTGGCGCAGGTCTTTAGCCCCAGCACTCAGGAGGCAGAGGCAGGCAGATCACTAGAGTTCAAGGCCAGCCTGGTCTACAAAGTGAGTCCAGGACAGCCGAGGCTACACAGAGAAACCCTGTCTCGAAAAACCAAAAAAAAAAAAAAGGAAAAAAAAGGGGGGGGGCAGGGGAGAGTAAAATGAAGTTGCTATAACATTGATATTTTGGAGTAAAGAACAGGGACTGTGCTACAGGCTCCTGACCTTCAGTAATTAAGCACACATACACAAAACAGAATGTGCCAGAATCAATGTGTGTGCACATGTGTGTACAGGAGCGTATGCCTGAGCACATGGACACAAGCCAGAAGATGGTACTGGCTGTCCTCTCGCCCTCTGTCTAGCCCCTTTTGAGGCAGTTTCTTCCTGTGCCCAAGGCTTGCATTTTGTAGGCTTGCCTGGAAGCCAGCAAGCCCCAACGATCCTCCTGCCTGTGCCCCATGTGGAGCTAGAACCTCTGGTTTGTTATGTGGGTGCCGATACAAATTCTGATCCTAGCAATTGTACAGCAAGCATGTTTAACTGCTGAGCTGTCTCTCCGGCCCTGAGTTTCTCTCTCTCTCAAAGGCAGGGTTTCAGTTTTTAACAAATAGCTCTACTACTTTCTTTTCTGCCCCTCCCTCCCTTCTTTCTTGGAGGTGGGGTTTCACTGAATAACCTGGACTGGCTCTGAATTCACAGCAGAGCCTCTCAGCCTCACAGCTTCCTGTACCTTTCCACAATCATGGCCACAGTGATTCTTCTGACAGAGCTAAACATTTTTAAGATGCCTGCTTAAGCACTACTGGATCCTCCTCCCCACACAGGTGAAACCCTGAGCTCACTCTCCAAGAGAGTATAGACAACGATGAAAGAAGCTGACTCGTGGCACAGCCTGTAACCCTGGCACCTGGGAAACGGAGGCAGCCTGGGTTATGTGAGCCCTGTCAAAGAATAAACAAAACCAAAAAAGAAAAGAAAGAAGCCCCGCATCCAAGTCAACAGTAAAGGTTCAACTACAAAAAAAGCATTAGTATAATTTATCTCCGTAGATAAATGGAAGTCAAAATACCCTGCCCTGAGTACATGAGCATTATCTGAAGCAGCAGCCTCCCTTCCTCACAAGTAAATACTTACACTACCCTATTGTTTGAGAGGGTTTACAAAAAACCCATGCACACATCCGAATGGAATTACAGATCCATACAAACCTCTTAGAAAGCTAGGAACATTATGTCCTATAAAACTTTTAATGGCCTTTGTCTGTCCCAAGGAATTTACTCAGGAAAACAAAAGGATGCACACAAAAGGACAGCTAAGCTGGGAGTGATGGCCACACTGGAGGCTCTGGAGCCCACACTAACCACCAGTGTTAGAGTCAGTTTGATGTCAGACCCTGTCTCAAACAGTACCCCAAAAGGAATAAATAAATTGTCATTTACAACAATAAAATTTGGGACATTATTTTTCCATATAGACTTAATAAAGAAATGTGACAAATCTGAGTATACTTATACATAAAATATTGTAAGTTATAAAATACAATTATTTGATATCACTTCCACACACAAAATACTATTAAATGCTAAACTGAAGTAGTGGATTATAAAGTCAAAGCACACAACCTGACCTAATGGAAGGTATTCTTTAGCTTTTGTTCCTGCAAATGGGGCCCAATACTCACATGGTGGCAAAGCCTAATGTCAGGGTCTTTACTTATCCTACATGGCTAAATTATTCAAATGTTTTCATGACCACAAAAACTGTCTGTGGTCATTGTCTGTTGTATGTTCTTGTTGTGTCATTAAAAAGAAGAAAGAAGCTGGGCGTGGTGGCGCACGCCTTTAATCCCAGCACTTGGGAGGCAGAGGTAGGAGAATAGTTGTGAGTTCGAGGACAGCCTAGTCTACAAAGTGAGTCCAGGACAGCCAAGTCTCGAAAAACAAACAAACAAACAAACAAAAACAAAAAAACAAAAAAACAAAAAAACAAAAAAAAAAAGGAAAAAGCCTTAATTCTATAGCACATCTTGATTCTAAGATTTGTAATACTAGTAGCTCATCTATATTTTAAGTTAACTCCTTAAAATATGGGCAAAGGTAACTCTGTACCATTGTAGGTAATATCTTTTTTCTGAAAATGAGAGAGCCATGCATGGTAGCTAATGTCTGCAACGCTGGCAATAGAGAGGCTGAAGTTGGGAGGTTAGCCTGCCTCATGGGGCAAATCCAAGCCAGCTTGGGATATCCAGTGAGACCCAGAGGAAGAAGAGAGAAGGGGAGAAAAAAGGAAAAAAAAAATTATGTCATGTGTCTTTTTTTGGAACTACAAATACTTTAAATGGTTCAGTGTGCATGCTGCTCTTCCAGAGGAGTCAGCTTGGTTCCCAGTGCCTTCATCCAGCAGTTAACAGCCACAGCCAGTGGATCGCAAATAATTCTCACTCCAGTCCAGGGGCTCTGATGCCTTCTAGCCTCTGTGGGTATCTGCACTCACATGCACATATCCACAAGCATAATTAAGAGTAAATCTTATATATTTATTTTTGCTTTACATGTACAAATGTTTGCCCACATGTATGTATATTAGTGTACCACATATGTGCTTTACTCACAGAAGCCATGAGTGTCAGATGCCCTGGAACTGGAGTTACATATGGCTTCAGCTACTATGTGAATGCTGGAAAATGAGCACATGGGTTCGAGGAATTAAACCTGGATCCTCACAAGAGCACCAAGGGCTCTTAACCACTAAGACATCTGTCTAGCCCCAATAAAACTAAATCTTAAAAACAAACAAACAAATAACCCTACCCCCACACCTTTTACCCACCTTCCTGCCTCTGTCTTATTGCTGGGGTTTCAGCAAACTGCTTCCCACACCTGAGTAAAGGACTCATCTGAAATTCTGTTGGTCCAAATTAGTAAAAAATCTCTGGAAAACCAGTGGTAACGACCTCAGAAAAAGGCATGTATCCCTCAGACAAAAAACAAAACAAAACAAAATAACAAATAAACCCAAAAAACCAAACCCTCAAAAGAGACAAAACCAAGACATCCAGGGCTACATAGTGAGATCCTATCTCAAAACGGAGGAGGAAGAGGCACTCGTAATTGTTATCAAAGCTCAGCTTCTAGTGACTCTACCGAGAGTTAGTTTAATCCTTGGTGCATTCCAGACTTTGAAATTCAATAGTTTAAATTCCTTCACACTTAAACATAAGGATGGCTTCTACTATTTCCAGTCTTGCCTTCTCTCCTACCTCAGCCACATCCACTCAAGGACATAATACATTCAGTGTTACTCTTGTGGCAAATATACTTTGTTAAAATTATGCCTCCAATGAAAAAAGGTAAGTTGGAGCTAGAGAGATGGAGCGATTTGGATTCGTTCTTCCTCTTCCTCTCCCCCCATCTCTTTTTTGACAGGGTCTTGCCATGTAACCTGAAGTCAAGATACTCCTGTCAACACCTCTTGAGTTCCAGAAATTTTTATCAGCAGAGTTTACATTGTATTGAAGGGGGAAAAATCCCACAGAGAAGACTCTTTTTTATGATCTCAAAAAAGTTAAAAACACAAAATGTGTGCCATCTGCAGTTTCCCCACAAAGGACAAGGACATGTGGCAGTGGTTCCCTATGAGGGGCCTGGGCTTCTGCGCGTCCCTGTGGATGTACCCAGTGCTGGGTGCCTGGCGTCTGGCATGTGAGCATGTGAGAAGCGAGAATGAACTGCTGCCACTAATACTTTTTCTAACGATCTCAGCAGTCCTTGTGTCTTCTAGTTTTCTTCTGTCTTCTGGTTTTCTAATTCTGATGTGAAGGAAAGAAGAGAATCTGAATTCCTTCTCTAACCCTGTGGGAGTGATTTGACTTAAGTCTCCAAACTTCTCCAAGCCCCAATTTCCCCAACAGGGAAGTAAGGCAAAGAATTGAGTGGTTCAATAACCACTCCTTCTCTGCACAAAGTACACTGACTTAAAGTTAGACTTTCCTGTCAGTATAGGTCACGTTATTGATCTGGATTTTGCTTTTTTGTCTCACTATTCAAGTTATGCACCTTAGTGTCTGTACAAATACAACACAGGACTTCATGGGGTACACAAAAATACTGCAAGCTTGAGACTTGCTGGTCCTAACTTGAAATTGGGGTAGCTTTTCTCAGTCCATTTTTTACTACTGAAAGGAAATTTAAATCGAATTTCAAGTAGCAGTCCACTGCCTAGTTAAGATGAAACCCTGTCTCGAAAAACCAAAAAGACTTAAATCTCAAGGTGCTCTATGCCACCCCTCCTTCTTTTTTCTCTGGAGAGCAGTGAGGTAACTCTGCATCTGTGGTAAGCTACTCGGTGGAGAGCAGAGTGGCGCATGGCTTCTCGTATCTTTCAGCTTGTGGACAGCTAGGCTCCATCTGAGTAATGGCACTGTGGCCTGTAGACCTGGGTTTAGCCCCACACTTCCTGAGGCAAAGTCGTTGTACACCAGTGGGCTTCAGTTACCTGCTGAATTTTCAAATCATATCAATTTTATCAAGGTGTTCCTAAGCTAGAAATAGCTATGTTGTTCCCACTCCCAAGAACCACTTGTTAAAACGTACTTTCTTTGCTTATGAAGACACAACAGGCCAGGAATCCAAAAGCTGAGAGCCTAAGTTAGGAAGGACTCCTTCACATGGCACCTACTGCCCAAGTGAGGGATGACCACTCTACACACCCAAGGCAGCCAGAGGACAGACTGAGTGTGTACTGTTTTCTGAAGAATATTGAATTTTAGCTGGAGAGTCTAAGAATATACAAGAAGAAATTACCTATTTTTGGAGAAAAACATACTGAAAATACTGGCATTTTATGCCAACAGGGAAAAGGCAGAGCGGCTAAGAAGTAGCAGCTTTGCCTGTGATCTCAGCACCCGGGGAGGCAGGCGGATCTCTGTGAGATCGGGGCCAGCCTGGTCTACAAATCAAGTCCAGGACAGCCAGGGCTACATACACAGAGAAACTCTGTGTGTGGGGCGCAGATGTTGGGGGGTGGAGAGTCGTAGCTTTAAAGCCTCAGCCAGGGTTCAGTGGCTAAAAGCACTTGTTGAGGACCCAAGTTCAGATCCCAGAACCCAAGTCAGGTGGCTCACAACCACCTGGAATTCCAGCTCCAGGCAATCTATTGCCTTGGTGGGAATTGCCACATAAGTGACGCAGGTACACACAAGTAAATCTTATTCTAGAATGCAATTTGGCAATATGTAGCAATGTCTTTAAAAGACTGTCATTAGAGTAATACTAACAGAATCTGTACAACTCCAACCATAGTAGTAAATCACTTTTGACAGAGAACCACGGGATTATTTTGTTTATCCAGACTACAGATCAGAGTCTGCCCACAGACGATAGTAGCCCACAGGCCAACTACAACCCACTGCTTGTTTTATGGCTCATTTCTAAATGATTGGGAAAAACATAAAAAAGTATTTTTAACGTGTAAAATGGTATGAAATCAAATTTCAGGGTCTAAAAATAAAACTATACTGGTGCACAGCCACACTCGTTTACTCGTCCAGCATCTCTGGCTGCTTCCACAGCTGCTGTCAGAGCTTTGCAGCACTGCACAGGGCACTGAGGAGCACAGAGGGGGAGTTTTAAGTTGAGAATGCTCCAATGGCACCAGTATTACCACTCTACCCCTCCGCTCCCCTTCCTTCTCCCTCTCTCCGCCCCCCTCAGGTCCAAGCAAGGGGTGCCATTCACTGCTGGGGAGTTAAGTCTTGTTTGACTGCAGTAGGCAGACACCTCTGTCCAGAGATGACAGACTGTTAGCTTCTCGGTGGCAACAGCTACTCAGAGCGGAGGACGGCAGGGACAGCCTAATGACCAGGTGGGCCTCTGTGAGTTCCAGGCCAACCAGGGCTACACAGCAGGGCCCTGTCTCAAAATACAGCCAGTAGTGAACAATAAGGAGCAGACTAAGGATTTCTAGGACTTTCCTCCATTCTTTCTGCATTTACTGTCAATAGTGCTTAGTCAGCTGTCTGTCGAGTTTAAGTACCTGCACGGACTGTACCTGTGAGCAAGACATTCTGCTCAATCAAGTTGAGACAACACTAAATCGGTGCAGCTGGCACTGGGTTCTGATGAGGGTGGGGCGGGGGGAGTATGAAGAGCAGAGAGGGAAGTGGTGGGCAAACACACACAGCTGTGAACCAGCTAGATTCCAAATTCCTCACCAACAGGTTCTTTGTGGGAAACATACACAAAGGAATTTAATTTGCTCTTGCGAACTTGCATATCAATATGTCCAGAAACCTTAGCCAAAAACAAGAGTCAATACTCATCTGGGAAATGCAGCTCAGTTGGTGGAAAGCTTTGTCTAGCATGCATGAAACCCTGGGTCCGACCCCCAGCACCAAGGTGCAGTGGCACCCAGCTGCAATCTCAGAGAATCAGAAGTCCAAGATCATCCTCTGCTACACAGCAAGTACAGGGCCAGAATGAACAAGTGAGACCCAGTCTCAACAGACAAAGCACAGAAGGACGATCGAAGTGAGTATTCTGACATGCCCTATACAAGTGCAATGTCTCAGGATGGAGACGGCTCACATCCGAAACACAAGTTCAGTGGCTCAAGAGTGGACTTTGTGGACAGGAACTACCCTTAACCACTGCTGCTCAACACTGGGTTTTGAAATTAGCTTTGGGAAGAGTAGATTCTATTCTTGAAGGCGTTCACCCTAAAATTATAAGGCACAACAGCCTGTTTTGGAGAAGCTTATACTCCAGAAAACTCATCTCAACAGCTGGCATTATGACTGACTCTCTAGCAACGACAAACTTCATACACTCCTCTGTGGTCAAAGGGAAGTGAAAGCCCATCCACACAAATTTGTGAAGCATATCCAGTTCCAAACTCCCAATTCCTGAAGCATCCTCTGGTCCAGATTCACACACAAACCCCATTTAACTGCAAATTAATGCTTTGCCCCGCCTTCTAGAGAAGTGAAAGCGTGCAATGATGGCATGCTAAGCATAGTAGGAAAGGTCTAGAATTTTTCTGAAGAAAATCTGTGCCCAATGAGATCACAAGCTCATGGTGTCTCATACAGTGTCTGTCTACATTTTCCTGCTCTGAGGATGGAGCCCAGGACCTCACACATGCCAGGCAAGTACACCACCACTGAGCTAAAACATCAACCAAAGACATTTTCAAGGATCTGATGTGTAAAAATGCTGACACATCATCATTAATGGCGAACATTTACAGCATCCACATGGCAACTCACAATTATCTATACTTCTAGCTCCAAGGGATTAGAAGCCCTCTTAGTCTCCAAGGACACCAGGCACTCACATGATGTACAGACATACATAAAGGCAAAATACACATACACATAATATTAAATAATAAAATAAAAAACAAAAGTGCAATTAAAATGCCAAGCTACTACGAAACTGGGCTAGAAGTTTAATTTACTTTTATTTTATTGTAAGAGTAGATTTTAAGCAACACTGCATATTCTTCATAATCCAACTAAGACATACTCACATGCACACTCACAAATCAGGACTCCATCTGAGTTTAGGGACAGCCTAGTCTAAGATGAATGAATGGAGGGCTGTAGAATCAGACACAGGCTTGACATTGAGAAGCTCGCTGACGGGGAGTTGATATGGTAAGGTTTTTAGAGAAAATTCTGGGAACAATGAAGGCTCAAGGGAACAATGTACTTACATTGCTTGGTTAAAATCTACTGGCTAGCTTGTGGTGGGGCATACTGCGACCCCGGGACAGGCCAAGGCAGGAGGGTCTGTGGGGTTAAAGCCAGCTGGCAAGCTGGAACTATACATATAAAGACCTTCTCAACTAAAGAATAAATCCAAAATTAACTGCCTGCCTGCTTACTAAGAATCACCTAGAATGGGAGGACAACACCATCCTCAGTGATAAATACTCAACTAGTGAGCCAAATACTTAGTCCCAAGTAATGAGAGTAGCTCCCATTTTTCTCTTAAAGATGAGCCCACAGGCAGGTATTGTGGCACATGCCTGGAAACTGCAGCACTTAAGGTTAGACAGGAAAGAGGCTGTGAGTTCAGGGACAGCCTGGACCACACTACACAACTGAGCACCAGTCCAACTCAGGAAAAAGAAAGGCTTCCCTGTGATTCTTGCAAGTGCTGTGCTTCTTCCGTCCTGTCCCTGGCACCAGTGCCTGACATATCTCCTTCCAGTCCTCATCTGAGGCCCTCACAGGGCAGATGGAGAGATTCCAAGCTGAAGAGTCTATAGAACAGCTAGCCTTGCCCACTTCGGAAAATCTGAGGGTTAGAGGTTACATGGTTTATCCAAGACTAATTTAGGGGATAGGAACTGAAAGAAAACTATTTTAATAGCAAGAATTGAAAATCTTGTTTGTTTGTTTCCTAGTAAAAATCAGTTCTTAAGCCAGGCATGGTAGTGCGACCTTTTCATCCCAGCACTCAGGAGGTAGAGGCAGCAGGTGTGTCTCTGTGGGTTTGAGGCCAGCCTGGTCTACAAAGTGACTCCAGGAAGCCAGGGCTCTTGTCACACACACAAAGAAACCCTTCTTCAAGAAATAAAGGAGAATAAACCCCTACCCAGATCTAGCCAATGGACAGAACATTCTCCACAGTTGAGTGGAGAGTGGGGTATGACTTTTACATGAACTCTGGTGCCTCATATTTGACCATGTCCCCTGGAGAGGGAGACCTGGTGGCACTCAGAGGAAGGATAGCAGGTTACCAAGAAGAGACTTGATACCCTATGAGCATATACAGGGGGAGGTAATCCCCCTCAGGAACAGTCATAGGGGAGGGGAATAAGGGGAAAATGGGAGGAGGGAAGAATGGGAGGATACAAGGGATGGGATAACCATTGAGATGTAACAAGAATAAATTAACAAAAAATTAAAAAAATAAAAAAAATAAAAAAAAAGAAAGAAAGAAAGGAGAAGCCGGGCGTGGTGGCGCACGCCTTTAATCCCAGCACTCGGGAGGCAGAGGCAGGCGGATCTCTGTGAGTTCAAGGCCAGCCTGGTCTACAAGGTGAGTCCAGGACAGCCAAGACTACACAGAGACACCATATCTCGAAAAATCAAGAGAGAGAGAGAGAGAGAGAGAGAGAGAGAGAGAGAGGAGAAGAGGGGGGGGGGGGGGGAGGAGGAGGGGGAGGAGGAGGAGGAGGAGGAGGAGGAGGTCAGGCCTTGGAAAACCATGAATGAAGCTGTGCCTGTGTTTACTCCTTCTTTCCACTGGCGATGTCCCCAGCTGCCCCTGCCCTCAGGACTATCCTTCTGTTGTTTGCACTGAGGGTTTGTACCTTTCAAAGCAACTTGCTTTGCTATATGGTCCTGTACGAAAACACCTAGACTCAAAACTTTTGCTCTCTGTATCCCAGAACAGGATTATTATCTTGTACATAGTAACAGGAACATCTGCTGGATGCTTTGTATTGTAACTTCCCCTTTCCGACATCCTGTTTCCATCTTGTATTTCTACAAATGTCAGTCACCGAGAGCATAACATGTGGAAGGATGGTTTTTAGAGTAATGACTACTAAGTTACAAAAAACAAGAAATAAACACAAATATACATATGGCTCAGTTCTTCCAAGTCTATTTGTTTTTTCAGTATGTGTGAGAATTGTGAAACGCACTATGGAAAAAGCACAGTATCAAGATGATCTAAAGATAAAATTTAAATTTCTTACGGTGTTAGGGCAAACATTAAATGTTACCATCAATTAAAAAGGCATGCAGGAAAAGCAATAAGGGCTGTAAACAAAGATACACAAGTAGAACTTAAAAATTATATTTATTCAGCTGGGCGTTGGTTGCCCACACCTTTAATCCTAACACTTGGAAGGCAGAAGCAGGTGAATCTCTGTGAGTTTGAGGCCAGTCTGGTCTACAGAGTGAGTTCCAGGATAGCCAGGGTTACACAGAGAAACCCTGTCTCGAAATACAAAGAAGCATGACATTTATTCTTGTGTATGAGCGTGTGCACGCATGTGTGGAGGTCAAAGGACAACTTGCAGAAGTCGGCTCTCTCTCTCCACAGCATGAGACTAAACTCATGACATTAGACTTGGCAGCCAAGTACTTTCCTTACCCCGGAGTCATCTTGCTGGCCCTCAAGGAGGACTTGAAGAGATTACATGATGGTGAATCTTCAGAACTGCTTTTTTCTCTAAGTAAACTTAAGTTTCTGAATATTTGTCTTCTAAGCAACAGCCAGGCAGGGTGGGGCCTAGCCCAGGTCTCCCTCTGCAGAAATTAGGAGGAGTCATAGACCACATGACATCAGGAAGGATTCCTGCCACAAGTAGACATTCTAAACGTTAATACTAGGGCATTTGACAAATGTCAATTCTCACAACAGAACTGCAGGCAGTATGTACTGTGCATGTGTCAACTTCACTGTACTGGACTATTTTATAGACTGTGACAGTCAGAAAACAAACTGAAACCTGCTGCTCATAGAGTGTTTGTTTGTACACTTGGGTTAGCTCAGCGCTGCAGTGCTTAGCTAGCAATGCTAAAACCCTAGACTTGATTCCCACCACTGGGGAGAATAACATGTTTTAATATGAACCATCGTTGATTAACCTCATGAAATGTGAAAATTTTAACTGCAAGGCAATTACATATGTCTTTAAATGGGAAAATAAGTTTGCTTTGAAAAAAATTAAGAGTCTCCTCCCATGAGACAGGGTTTCTCTGTGTAGCCTTGGCTGTCCTGGACCTGCTTTATAGACCAGGCTGGCCTTGAACTCACAGCGATCCACCTGCCTCTGCCTCTCGAGTGCTGGGATTAAAGGCTTGCGTCACTACACCCAGCTCAAAAAAATTAAGGATCACATTTTTATTTAACTGAAGGTACAGCCATCACCTAAAACAGTCTCCTGCTTATTAATCCTGCTCTGCTTGAAAATGTACCGAATGTATCACATCAAGTACTCTTTCCCCAGAGAAAAGCAAAATAATGAAAGATTTAAAAACAAGAAATCAAAAACAATCTCTAAGATAAGAACCAATAAAAGTTCCCAGAAACCAGGCAAGATGAGAGGCTCGAGGCAGAAATAAAACAGACCGGGATTATACTGTGTACCACTGCACCTGCCTCTCCATTTGAGTTAGGATCTTGCTCTGTAGCCTAGGCTGCACTCATTCTGTGGCCTAGATATTAGATATTAAAATTCAAAAGAAAATTCCTTCTACCCATTTATCAATATTAACTTTACAGAGTCTGATGGCATATCAACCAATCAATTAATCAACCATCCAACCAATTAATCAATGAATTTTCACTTTGCAAGGCCTAGTGGCATAGGCCTTCTTGGAAGACTGGGGAGGTGAGGCAGGAGAGTTCTAGGCTGAAGGCCAGTTTGGGCTATAGAATGAGTACAGCCTGGGCTACAGAATGGACATAGCCTGGGCTACAGAGCAGGATCCTAACTCAAATGGAAGAGTCAAGTACAATGGCACACAGTTTAATCCCAGTCCGCTTCATTTCTGCCCTCAACCGCTCATTTTGCCTGATTTCAAGAGACTTTTATTGATTCTTATCTTAGAGATTGTTTTGGTTTCTTGTTTTTAAATCTTTCATTATTTCACTTTTCTCTAGGGAAAAAACACTTGATGTGCTACATCTCCCCCACCCCCGCCTCAAGACGGTTTCTCTGTGGTATCTTGGCTGTCCTGGACTCACTTTGACCAGGCTGGCCTCGAACTCATAGCGATCCGCCTGCCTCTGCCTCCTGAGTGCCTCCTTACCAATTCTAAAAGCCAAAATTAGTTATATCAACTCTTGGTACTTGAAATTTTTTATTATTATTATTTTTTTTTGGTGGGAACAGGAAGTTACAAGTGAGGGGATAACAATCAGGATGTAATCTGAATAATTAATTTTTTAAAGTCAGCTGAAAAAAAAGGAAATTACTTTTTCAAAATATCTTTTTAATAAGCAAAGTAAAAATTTCCTAAAGAATACTATTTTTGGCCTCGAACTCACAGAGATCCACCTGCCTCTGCCTCCCAAGTGTTAGGATTAAAGGCGTGCGCCACCACCACCCAGCCAGTAAATGGTTCTTTATGTCAAGTATTTTAGACTTATCACCAGAATGATTTGTAATCTTGATGACGTAGCTTACCTATTAAATGGTAATTCTCCTGCCTCAGAAGTCATTAAAAAAAATACTGTATTTTATTAAACTGCTTTATCTTGGAGGAACAGAAGATTCAGCCATACCTCAACTAAGCATTTATAGATGCATGTGTGTCCTATTAAGGGCTCAATTCTGCCAGTATCACATAACCTCACTTTACAGGGAAGGACTTTCACACTGCAGCAGTGGGCTAGCTCTGAACACAGGACGGCCTTACGGTAAGATTTATCCCATGTGGTACTGTTTAGAGTTACTACTTTTACTTCCAGCTTAAGTAAAAAGTTCACGCCCATTTCTAAAGAATCTGCTGGTACTGAGGAAAATCACTGCCAGGAAATGCTAATGTTGCAACCATAAAGGAGCAGGACGGAGAGCACAGAAGAGTCTCAGTACCCAACATGTATTCAAATTCCGGAGAAAGATAACCAAAATGTCAACAGAGATGTCTCAGATGATGGTACAGAGCATCACTGCAGGATGGCCCCTACCACGTACAGCTTGAGGACTCAGTTTCATCTCCTATGGACCACGGTTCAGATCCCAGCACCTACATCAAGCAGCTCACCACTCCCTGTGGCTCCCTTTCGAGGGGATCTCACACCTGTTCTGGCCTCCTTGGGCACATGCACACACATGTTGCACCACGTGTATGTTCAGGCACACACAAGTAAAAAAATGATAAATAAACCTTAAAATAAAATTTAAGTCATTCCCTCCAAAAAGCTAACAATTTTCCTCCTCTTCAGTTTTCACATAACACATTTAATACAATAAAGGTTAGAGTTCTGAGCTTTGAAAAATGCTTCAATGTTAGCTATATTTTTGAAACGAGTCAATTATACACAGTCTCAAAACCATATAAAGAACACTGGAGGAGGGCTGGTGAGAGAGCAGTTGAGTGTGTTGGTTAGGGTTTTGTTTTGTCAACTTGGCACAAGCAAGAGTCTTCTGGGAAGAGGGAGATGTGACTGAGGACTGCTGTCATCAGATGCCCATAAACAAGTGGGTAGAACAACAATTGATTAACGTAGGATGGCCTCGCCCACTCTCTGGCAGTGCCACAGATGGTCCTGCATGTTTAAGAGAGCAAGGCAGGAAGGAGCATTCCTCCATGGCCCTTGTTTCACTCAGCTCCTGCCTCCAGGTTCCCGTGCCTTAGCTTCCCTCAATGACAGGCTAACCTGTATGCCAAAATAAACCCTTTCTTTCCCCCAGTTGGTTGTGGCAAGTGTCTTATCACAGCAATAGAACAGCACATAGGACAGTGGGTAAAAGCACTTGTGCAAAGCCCAACAACTAGAATTCAACCCCTGAGCCCACACAGTAGGACAAATCAACTCCACAAGCTGCCCTCTGACCTCCACACATGTGCCCCATACATGTGTAGCTTACACCTCCCCCCACACAGTCTCTCTCTCTCTCTCTCTCTCTCTCTCTCTCTCTCTCACACACACACACACACACACACACACAAAAACAGTATTGCCACAACTAAAAGTCTTCAGTAGTAAATTGGTTTTTGTTTTCTTTCTCTTTTTCAGTTTCCTAAAATTAACCACCTCAACTTCAGGCAGGCAGGAAGGGAAGAAAAAAAGGAAACATGCAGCTTTCTGACATACCCCCTGCAGTCTCCATTGGGAGCGCTGTCAGAGGCTCCTGACACCTACAGGCCCTAGGAGTGCACACCAGAGGGAAGTTTGCCTCTACGATGATCTACTACAAATCCTCAAACACAAAGACTGCACAACAGCAACATTAACTAATATCGAGATGCCTTTTTCCCTTTTATGTTGACTCCGTGTCCCCAGCCTCTCTTGCCAACAGTGAAGTTCACTTAGCCTGCTTGTCTCATCCTGGGATCCTATTAGACAGCAAAGCAAGGTGACCAAAATATTTCAAATACTGCCGAACGTGAAAATTAGCTCAAAATATATCTGGTCACATCAGTTCCTGTCTCCAAGTCATGATCTGATTGCCTCTATTAGCATGAGAGACAGAAAAGCATGGAATTGAGTGCCAGACATGGGCTATGGAGCTCTACTGCCTAGGGTTTAAATCATGAGGTACCTGCTTTCTCTGAGGTACTTTTTAAGCTAAAACAAAAACAAAAAAACAAACAAGAAACCCAACCAACCAACCAACCAACCAACAATCTCTGCACTCCCCTCCACTAGGACCGAGAACTACGAGTAAGGAAAGGCAGCAATTCCTAGGGTCTTGTCTGGGCCCAGAATATGTTCTCTAGGGTAAGTATTCAATGCATGCTTGATGAAGAAGTGAAGGGCATGGGTACACAGTGACCACAACACCGCCCTCACTTTACTAAGTGGGAAGTGATCACCTATGAAACACACCAGCATGGTCTGGATCCAACCAACCTCAGTCTGAAAATATCAGGAAGAAAGTTTCTATCTGGAGCCAGGGATGGTGGCACACAGAGGGCTGCCTAGGCTACAGTAAAGCAAGAATTCCATCTGCACTGAGCACACAGACTCTTTTCTTCTTGTCATTAACCCCGAAACAATGAAGTACAATAGCTACTTAGGCAGCAGCACTACACTGCGTGAGACACTACTAGTATGCTAGAGGAAATTTAAAAGCACACGGCAGGTTGGACCTAGGTTATATGTAAATACTACATCATTTTTATAGCAGAGACTGCACATTAAGAGTCTGTTATCCCAGGGGGTTGGTTGCCAGGCCCCTGAGGTTATAAAGGAACAGCTATACAAAATGGGAAACTCTTATTTATGTAGTATGATAATTATTTTGAGAGCACATGTGCCAATCTGGCCTTGAACTTGCTACAAGGCTAAGGATGAGAACTAACCCTCCTGCCTCTACCTCCTAAGTGGTAGGATTACAGGTGTGGTACTACCATGGACCAGTCACGTGGTGTTGGGAATCAAGCCCTAGGTGTTGGGCATGCTAGGTTAGCACTCTATCACCTAAGCTAGACTCACAACCCTCATTTAGCCTACCAACTCATATTTAACTCCTTGAGAGTGCTATTCAAAGACACTGGTTAATACAAACACAATGTGTTGAACTTTAAAAAGGTCTGGAAACCACAACTTGCTAAGCCAGGTGGTTGAAAGTGTTGCAAAAGGGAAATGAGAACAGCCGGCCTGACTTCAAGTGACTCTCCTCCACTTCCTCACCTCTCCTCCCTCCTCAGGTGCTTCCAGTCTGGCCACTCCTCCCTAGTCACCTGCCAGCCAGCACCCGGAGCCTTCCTGCCGCCAGCTCCTCACAGATAGACTCACTGCTCTGTCTCAAAGCACTGTTCTGAGTTTCTGCAGCATTTCTTCTCTGTAAGAAATATGCTTGGAGCCGGGCGTGGTGGCGCACGCCTGTAATCCCAGCACTCGGGAGGTAGAGGCAGGTGGATCGCTGTGAGTTCGAGGCCAGCCTGGTCTACAAAGTGAGTCCAGGACAGCCAAGGCTACACAGAGAAACCCTGTCTTGAAAAACCAAAAAACCAAAAAACCAAAAAAAAAAAAAAAAAAAAACAAGAAAGAAATATGTTTGCCTTTTTTCAGACTTGATCCTGCTATGACGTAGGTGACTTCAAACAGACAATCCTCCTGCCTCAACCTCCCAAGTGCTGTGCCAGTACATTCCAGGGCACTTCTCCTTTTCATGGTGATTTCTGCCCGACTTTTCTCAAAAGATGCCTAGGTCCCTTAAGACTCCACTATGGCTAGGTGTGGTGGCACACACCTGAAATCCCAGCCCTGGGAGAGGCAAAGGCAGGCAGATCTCTGTAACTTCAAGGCCAGCCTGGTTTACAAAATGAGTCCAGGACAGCCAAAGCTACACAGAGAAACCCTGTTTTGACAACCAAAACAAAATGAAACAAAACAAAACAAACCCTCTACTCTGAGCAGCTCTATTTTATACTCTTATACTCTGAAAAATCATATACACTGCAAACAAAAAGTTCTGGGTATGTGGGTTTGCCTTCAGGGCCTTCTGCACACTAGGCAAATGCACATCTCCAGCCCATTTTCCAACAGTTTGGATTAGGATAACTAGCATTTTGCACCTCTGTGAATACATAGAATTTAATTATTTGACTTTACCAAAAATCAATAAAAACGACTTTGGAAGGCACCATAGGCACGAGCAGCCGTTGTCTGAAGTACGCCCATACACATTTCCTCACTTGTCAGGTCTACTGCAGCAGAGCTAGCTGGGCAAGCACATGCAAGCCACCCCTAGCAACCCGGAAAACGTGGGCAGGGGCTTGTTACTTATAATGTCCACAAATCTTTCTTTTACTTAACAGAGAAGGGATAACAAACTACACATCCTGCCGTCTGAAGTTTAAGTAAAAATCATCTGATAAGAGAAGATAACAGATGATAGACTCGACACAGTTTCTGCCCTATTTAACACATACAAAATTTAAGCCAGAAAGTGGCAGTGTACACCTTCAATCCCAGAACTTGGGAGGCGGAGGCAGGCTAATCTCCAAACTTGAGGCAAGCCTGGTCTACAGAGTTCCAGGACAGCCAGGGATACACAGAGATACCCTGTCTCAAAAAGCCAAAAACAAAATAAAAAACAAACAAATTTTAAGTTGGGAAAGCACACCTGAAATTTCAGTTCCTGGAGACTAAGGCAGGAGGATTCTAAATTCAAGGCCATTCAAACTTAATGTCACACGCCATAACCTGAGCCTGTAACCCAACACTGGGTTGAGACTGAGGTAGGAGGAGAGCTGTGAATCTGAGGCCAACCTGGGCTAAACGGTAAGTTCCAGGCCAGTCTGCACTATAGAGTAAGACCCTGTCTCAAAAGGAAATTTAATGAGATTCTGTCTCAAACTAGAGTAAAAAGCACTTGGGAGGCAGGCACAGTAGCAGAGGGCGGAGGTTTACACGGTCTTGGCCAGGCAGAGCCAGTCAAACCTTCTCTCAAACAAACAAAAGCCCAAAGAACACTGGGGACGGAGTTCCAGGTAGAGCACTCTGTCCATTGTATTCAATCCCTAACATCACAACAAACAAACAAATACATAAGGGCTGGAGAGATGGCTCAGCAGACATGAGCAGTGGTTGCTATTCCAGAAGACCCCAGGTTTGACTCCCAGCAACACAAGTTGGCTCACAATCATCTGTAACTCCAGTTTCAGGAGATCTAATACCTGTTTCTGGCCTGAGGGCACCAGGCCAGCACATGCTGCATAGACATGCTTAGAGCACAGCCCACCCCCCAGCCCCACCCCATATGAGAGTATAAACAAATAAACATCCAGGGTGGTGGTGCATGTCTATTTCGCCATCACTAACGTGGAGTCAGGATTGTTCAATATCCTTGGATGCAGAGTTCAAGGTCAGCCTGAGCTATACCTGCCCTACCTGAAAAGAAAAAGAGCAGGAAGGTAGAGATGGAAGAAAGTCACAGAAGAAAATGTTCAGTTACCTGAAGCTGGAAAGATGGCTCAGTGGTAAAAGCAACGGCTGCTCTCCTAGGTTTAGTGGTTCAAGTCCCAGCACCCACATGCCGACAAGCCATCTAGAACTCCTATCCCAAGGACTATGACATCCTATTGTGGCCCCCATGTGCACGGCAGGTAGGTGGGCATCAACATATACGCACACAAGACACTCATATACAGTTTTTTTTTTTTAAGTTACTCAAAGGCTAGAAAACAGTATGCCAAGATTAAGAAATAAAAGTTCCCTACTCCAGGCCGGGCGTGGTGGCACACGCCTTTAATCCCAGCACTCGGGAGGCAGAGGCAGGTAGACCACTGTGAGTTGGAGGCCAGCCTGGTCTACAAAGTGGGTCCAGGACAGCCAAGGCTACACAGAGAAACCTTGTCTCAAAAAAACAAACAAACAACAACAAAAAAGTTCCCTACTCCATGTATTCATGTCAGCTATTTTTTCTTCTTTAAAAAAAAAAAAGCTCTAACTAAATATAATTGCTCTGCTTCAAAGAACCGAAAGACCTCTGGGGATGTAAAAGTGCGATAGGAGTTTTGTTTATTAACACTGTTTTTAAATGCTACAATCAATACCTGTTTTCTTTTTCTTTTGAGACAGGGTTTCTCTGTGCAATAGCTCTGGTTGTCCTGGCCTCTCTTTGTAGACCAGGCTGACCTTGAACTCACAGAGATCGGCCTGCTTCTGCCTCCCAAGTGCTAGGATTACAGGCGTGCACCACTGGCCCTGGCTGTTTTCTTTTTCTTTTTTCTTTTTCTTTTTTCTTTTTTTTTTGGTTCTTCGAGACAGGGTTTCTCTGTGTAGCCTTGGCTGTCCTGGACCCACTTTGTAGACCAGGCTGGCCTCGAACTCACAAAGATCCACCTGCCCCTGCCTCCCGAGTGCTGGGATTATAGGCGTGCGCCACCATGCCCGGCCTGTTTTCTTTTTCTTTAGGGAAAACAAATGTGAAATTTTTTTTTTAATCAAGAGAAAGTAGACCCACAATTAAACTTTTTTAAAAAAAAGTTATTCTTGTACAAAGTGTTAAGTTTATCCTACAAAAAGCAATAAAAAACATTTTAACCTGAGTATTGAAAAAATAAGAATGTAAGGAATTTTTTTTAAACCTTGGAAATGAAGGCTAATTATCCTCTGTAACCTGGGAACTCATGGGACCTCCGCCAAGTCACAGGCAGGGAAAGGGCAAAGCAGGAAAGGGTAGGCCTGTGTGCATGTGTAAGGGCCAAAAGGAGGGGACAAAGACAAAGGGAAAGAGAGAGAAAGCTTCCAAAGGGACGGCAAGCAAGGCGCCTGCACCTGTGCCGACCTCCAGCAGCACACAGGGGATTGAGCCCTTCTCCCAAAACAGCTAGAGCTACATAAAAACAGTTTCCAAACTACATAACTCTGCCTAGAAAGGCCACAGTGAGTCAGTTCCACCAAGTATCTATACAATGCTTTATTATTTAAGTCATTTTTATTTTCAGTGTCAGCTGAGTGTCTGAAATCTAGAGTCTCCAAAACACCAACTGACACAATGCCACAAGTGGAAAATCCCTTGACTAGCATCATGTGACAAGTCTCAGGCAAAACACAGGCACACTTACAAACACTATATAGTTGCCTTCAGGCTATGCACATGAAGTGTGTATGAAATACAAGTGAAGTCCATGGGTAGGCTTGGGTTTCATCCCTTACTATATGTATGCAAAGATGGAAAATCTGAAACCCGAAACATGTCTGATCCCAAGATTTCAGACAAGGGATATTTAACCTGAATTACATTTGATTCTTTAGGACACACACCTTTGATCCCAGAACTCGGGAGACAAGGCAGGCAGATCTATGTGAGTTCCAGGCCAGCCTGGTCTACAGAGTGAGTTCCAGCCAGAGCTGTTACACAGAGCAACCTGTTTCAGAGAACCAAAAAACAAAAACAAAAAAACCAACCAAACAAACAAACAAAAAAAGAATTTATTTTTAAAACCACTCACAAGTATGCATGAAACAGCAGTTTACAAGTGCCTATAAGCTAAGTTCCAGGGGGGGTCTAATGCCCTTTTCTGATGTCTGTGGGCACCTGTGTGTACATGGTGTATGCAATCTGTACACAGGCACACACATAAATAGTCTTATCTGAAACATCAAGCAAAGTGCTACTAAAAGGCAACAAGAGACAATGCATGGATGATCACCTGGGAGCTTGTGGGTGTGTGGTTCTCGTGGAGATAGCATGGTGTGCCAAGATAAGTCACACATTTTACTTCATTCAGAATCCAGGATGGTTATATATTAGCAATCAAGTTCAGAAGAGTAAAAGCAATCAAAGCTACAGTGTTTCTTTTATAGCTTCTGAGGCACACATAGCATAAAAGGAATATTGATAGCTAGTAACAGCATTGCCAATAATGCCAGGTGTCACCATAAGGTCCTTACGGGATCATCCCTGTAGTCCTCACAACAGATAATAGATCCCACAGTCATCCCTATTTTATAGTCATGGAAACCAATTCAGAGAGGCTGAGCGCCTTGTCCTAGCTCACACAGAGACTGACAGCCAGGGAAGCCTGGTTGACTAGCCTCCTTGCTCTACTTTTAGCTCACCAGCCAGACACCACCTCAAAGTATCACATTAACACCTGTGTTAAAATGTTTCATACTTTGACAGTAGCTCACTTTTTAACTAGTATGAGAAAGAAAAGCATCACCAAGTACATAGACAAAATAAGTCAACAGAAATTCTACCCAGGGGATCTATGCCCATTACAGCCACAGTAAGGATGAGAAAATTCACCCACTGTACCGATTGAAAATCGTGAATTGAAGCCAGGCATGGTGGTGCACGCCTATAATCCCAGCACTCGGGAGGCAGAGGCAGGTGGATCGCTGTGAGTTCGAGGCCAGCCTGGTCTACAAAGGGAGTCCAGGACAACCAAGGCTACACAGAGAAACCCTGTCTCGAAAAACCAAAAAAAAAAAAAAGAAAGAAAGAAAATCGTGAATTGGGGGGCTGGAGAGATGGCTCAGAGGTTAAGAGCACCGACTGCTCTTCCAGAGGTCGTGAGTTCAATTCCCAGCAACCACATGGTGGCTCAAAACCATCTGTAATGAGATCTGGTGTCCTCTTCTGGTTTGCAGGCAGGATATTGTATACATAATAAATAAAGAAATCTTTAAAAAAAACAGAAAAACAAAATCGTGAATTGGGATGGTGTGATAAGCCTGAGCTCCCTGCACTAAGGAGTCTGAGCAAGAGGATCACAAGTTCAAGACCAGGCTGGGGGTATCCCAAAAAACAAACAAACAAAACAATGCATTTTTTTCAGAAGAAGAACAATTAAGTGTGAAAGATTAACTACCTTCCCTAAGCTCTATCATCCACCAAAGTTCAGTTCTCAAAACTATTTCCTTTGATGCCTATCAGCCCACTCAAATACTGCTCTGCTCCTGTGGCTAAAACAAATTATTTTGAAAAGAAGCATCTTATAAAAAAAGATGGGCTTACAACACAGTCAATCAAAGACAAAAGGTATCATGAGGCTAGAGCTAAGAATGAGGTATGTTCAAGCAAGGAAATAAAAGTGTCTGTAAGTACACAGAAATAAGGTTTTTAAATTAGGTCATTTCTGACTGAAACACAATTTGTGACAACAAGCAATCTGGAGGCTCCCACGCACACAGTATGGGCGGGTGGTGCGTCTGCACAAGAAGCATGTCTGTGAAAACAGCCTGACCTGCGAGTCCTCTCTCCAAAACAAAAGCCAGTCTGAAAACAGCCAGAAGACAGGCACTAGTCTGCAGCAAAGTTTCCACAAGAGGCAGCACCTCGGATGAGAATTCCTGTCACAGCAAGGAGCCAGCCCTGGGATGAACCATGCACACAGTGAGCACCCTAAGTAGGTGAGCTCAATATCCACGTCATCTAAGAATACGTCTATCCCACCTGCGAGCTAGTTAGCAGAATAAAAGGGGAATAAATAGGAACGTTATGAGCACTGAGAATATAAAAAAGGATATGTGATTATCACTGCAACGCAAACATTAACAAAACCTTCCACATCCGCAAAATGATGTGCTAGACCTTAGTATAGGAGTGCTGGCTGTCTGGGAAGAGGGAGTTCAGAACAGCTGAAGATGAGAGTCCAGGAAGTGATGGGACAGAGCATGCAGAGACACTTTCCAGTCTACTATCACTTACGAGGTCTATGAACTGAACCTGAGCATCACAGAACCTGTGCCCAGGCCTCATCTTTCCCGTCTGTGAGCTGAGAGCAGCAAGGGTCTCATCACAGTTTGTCGTTGAGAAGCTAGGGGATAATATATGCAGTAGTGACCGCCCCAAACATAAAGGCTCTAAACAGGAATTAGAGTTATCCGCACTATCAGTTAACGCTCTAGAAAAACAGCAGACACCCCAACTTGTTCAGGCTCTGGCCTATTTGTAAAAGGGGGAATGGGAACAGTCCATCCAGGAAGTGCTTGGGCTGCTGTTTTCTCTAAAGTGAGCTCATAAGCTTCTGTCCTGGGTTAGGTCCACACAGGAAGTAGAATTCTGAAGCTAAAGCCCAGTTCTCATGATGAGACAGCTTCCTTGCTACACAGCTTTCTTATTTAACAAATCTGTTAGCACCAGCTTCTTTCTGGTAACTTTGCTTGCTGTCAAAGGTGAGGCAAAAGGCACTGTACTTTCAAAGCACCTCCTGGGGTTACTGGCACAGCAGCTCGCTTCTATGCTCCCCCCCACACACCCCCACCTCCTCTCTGTTCTGGGTCTCTAATACAACCCTTTGAGCTCCCTATGCAGCCCAGGCTGGTTTCTAATCCAAGATCCTCCTGCCTCAAGCCTTGTAAGTGCTGTTATTAAAACAGGAGAATGAGCACTTGGGAGGCAGAAGCAGGCGGTTTGCTGTGAGTTCGAGGCCAGCATGGTCTACAAAGCAAGTCTAGGATAGTCAAGGTTACAAAGAGAAACCCTGTCTCGAAAAACCAAAAAGAAAATAAATATAATAAAGTAAAATAAAACAGGAGAATGCTTCAATGCCTGGCCGCAATCACCTTTTAAAGTAAACCCAAAGCTAGGCGTGGTGGTACACACCTTTAATCCCTGCCCTCAAGAGGCAGAAGCAGGCGGATCACTGTGAGTTCGAGGCCAGCCTGGTCTACAAAGCAAGTCGAGGACAGCCAAAGCTACACAGAGAAACTGTCTTGAAAAACCAGAAAAAAAAAGTATAAAGCAAACCCAAATTTGTGTTAAAGAATCAACAAAAGACTCAGATGGTACTCTATTTCCAATATATCCTGTAGTGCAGTTAAAAATATTTTACCAGGCCGGGCATTGTGATGCACGCCTTTAATCCCAGCACTCAGGAGGCAGAGGCAGGCAGATCTCTGAGTTGGAGGCCAGCCTGGTCTACAAAGTGAGTGCAGGACAGCCAAGGCTAACACAGAGAGACCCTGTCTTGAAAAACAAAACCAAGTATTTTACCAACCACGACACAAGTTCCTAGTTTTACTTAGTTGAGACTCAACTCCTTTTACAGATCACCCATGAAACAAAATGGTTATTCCGCTAGAGATTGTAGGGGAATGTGTCTTCACCAGTAACTCTCAGTCAGAGAAGTTAAGCTATCATCCAGTACAAACTGTACCAACTGAGCAAGAAATCCAGGGTCCACTGAAGGGACAAGGCATGATTAACACGGAGAATAGTTTTGGTTTCAAGAGCTGCAAAGGCAGACTGGCCATTACAGGAAGCTGAACTAATGCTGACAAAGTTAAACTGTTTACAGAAACTAGGAAGCTGTCCCCTGTTCCTCCCACTATCACACACCCTGTCCTGTCCTCTATGGCCAGTGTTGCTTATACTGCTCAACTGTAACTGTAAATTGAACTAAGAAACTTGTAGGCGGTGACTCCCAGGCATTTGCTAGTCTGAGTGTGTCGCCAGCTGCATCACACCCAGCCAACCTCACCGAGGCAGGCAGTCATCCACACTACAAAACACCCAGCCACTGTCATCTGAGAAGCTTTTCAAAGCAAGATGCCTCACAAGCACGGTTGGAGGCTACCAGGGGTGACAGCCAAGGTGAAGTGGATGGAGACTCTGCCAATGCTGGCTTACACCTGGGAAGGCACCTGACATTTGGACAGCAATGTGATGCTGAGATTTTTCTTTTCCACATAAGCTATTTAGTTTACCCACAACAGAAATTAACCAGAAAAAGAAATGTTTAATGTGAGAATTTTGAGAAATATCATCTAGCACGCCAAAATTGCAACTAATAAATGAATGTTCTGCTGTAGCATTGCTTTCCTTGTCCCTTGTCTGAATAGCAAGAGGCACTCACTCATCAATCTTAAGCGAACTGAAAGATGTGAAAGTATCTCTAAAAATATCAGTAATTTTCCTTGTTTCAGTTTATAGTAGGTTAATATAAGCAACCAGTGGTTGAAATAAAAACTTTTAAAAACAGCTTTTCTATCCATCCATCCATCCATTCATCTATTCATTCAAGAGGAACCCATACCACAGCCTGACTGTGGAGGTTTTAACAATCTGTCACTCCAGCTCTAGTAATCCAACACTCTGTTCTGACTTTCATGGGCATTAAGCATATATGCAGGCAAAACACATTTTAAAAATTTCTAAGCCAAGGGCAGTGGCGCAAGGGTAATCTCAGCACTATGGGAGGCAGAGGCAGGCTGACCTCTGTGAGTTTGAGGTAAGTTCCGGGATAGCCAAGGCTACACAGAAAAACCCTGTCTAAAAAAAATAAAAAAACAACAACAAAAATGAAAAAATTGTTCTAAAAAATAGAGAAATATATTTAAAATATGATTACCATTGCTCTAAATAAAGGAAGATTGAATGAGCACACATGGCCCAGAAAAACCAAGCAAAAGAACTGTATAAAGAAGCCAGGGAAGAGGAAAATCAGGACACACACATGGGAATTAAGAGGTTCTACACTATCAGGTCTACTGCTGAAATCACAGGGAAGCTAACTTCACCCACAGCAAGACGTGTGTCTACACACAGAGGAAGCCATCAGAGCTCGCTGAGTACCCATGCTGGTTCAGTAAGGCCACTTCTGGAGTTTAAGAGGAACAAAAAACATAAAAAGAAAGGGGATGAGTTTATCCAACCTTACAGAGGAGGAAAGATGCACCTGGGTATCTGCTCTATGTGGGTACTGTGTGGACAGTGACTTTAAACAAGCAATGTGCTTTCTTAGTGCCAAACACCAAAGCCCACTCAAAAATATGCAATAATCAAGTACCCATCATGGGCCAAATCCTACTGACAGTGCTGAAAAGACACACAGGGTAGGAAAATCCTTGCTTCTGGTTTAAAAGCAGATCTCACTTTACTAGAGGCACAAGAACCCGCCTTTCCCTGTTGATGGTAACATTCTTCTACTGAAACATTAGTTAACTCAAGGTAAGAATACACAGCTCTTCCCCTTGAATGATTTTGTTTATTCTTAAAGTAAAACATACACATGCACCTTTCTCAACAATGACACAGACCTTGCTATGAGACTAAGATGTCAAAGTACGGGCTCAAACCCTGTCGGTGGCACCCCAACTTCAACTAGATAGGCTTAGGACAAATAGAGACGTTTCTTTCCCACAGGGAACTCTTCAGATACACTGTTGTTCGTTTATTCATGCAGGGCGTACTGACTGCTTACTGTGTAGGTGGTTGTTTTTTCCCTGGCCTTGGGAAGATAAACATTGGAGAAAACAGTGGAAAGTGTGTCTATTGAGAAAATAAACCAAGAAAGATAATAAGCTGCCCTTAAAAGAGAGCAGTAAGAAGGGATGTGTGGAGAGCAAGCAAGTCCACAGAAAATACAAGGACAACAGGGACCAAAGGTCAAAGTTAACCAGAAATCTGGTGACTCAGTGAATGTCATTTTTCAAGTTAGACTCACAGTTTTCGATATATTGCTGGCAGACACTCAATCTGAGAATTTGACATTATGCATACATGGATGCACTGTACCAGCCCAGCACACAATGCACAATACAGTAAGGAGCATAAGGCACAGGTTTGCAAAAATGGTTTCATAAACCTTTCTTGGAACTTTTCTGGAAGTGCCTAGACTGTTATGACTACAGACCAAGGGAGACTGGTGCGCACTTGTGTAGCCACACCCACGAGGATCATCTGAACCTTAGTGACATCAAACAATTGAAGCAGTTTTACTTTAACTACTTGAATTGAATTAGAGGACAGCACTTCAGAGCTGGGCAGTCTCCACACTGCACACGGCTACACAGCTACAGCTGCCGGACCCTCTCTGGTCTTCCCCAAAGAGAACCAAATGCATACACTGCTCACAACTACATTACATTAAAAATCATTTGATTAAAAATTCTGAGGCCAGGCGTGGTGGCGCACGCCTATAATCCCAGCACTCGGGAGGCAGAGGCAGGTGGATCGCTGTGAGTTCGAGGCCAGCCTGGTCTACAAAGCGGGTCCAGGACAGCCAAGGCTACACAGAGAAACCCTGTCTTGAAAAACCAATAAATAAATAAATAAATAAATAAATAAATAAATAAATAAATAAATAAATAAGTAAAATTCTGTCTCAGGCCAGGTGTGGTGGCGCACGCCTTTAGTCCCAGCACTCGGGAGGCAGAGGCAGGCAGATCACTGTGAGTTCGAGGCCAGCCTGGTCTACAAAATGAGTCTAGGACAGCCAAAGCTAGCACAGAGAAACCCTGTCTCGAAAACAAAAACAAAAACAAAAAACAACAACAAAAAAACTGTCTCAGTTCTTGTTTTTTGTTTTTTTTTTAATCTTTGTTTTGTAAATCTGGGCCTCTTTGTGTCACACAGGCTGGCCTGGGACTTGTGACCCTTCTGTTTCTGGCTTTCAAGGAGCTAAGATTACAGGTATGAGCCACCAAGCCCCACTCACACTGCATCTTTAACCCTGGGTTAGATCCCACCCTTCCCATTCTCTCGTCAACAGTGTAGAACAGCTATGAGGTAGTTTCTAATCCCTAGGATACAGGAGGGAAAACAGATGGAAATTATTTCCCATGTGAAACAACAGCACAAAAATAGTATTTTCTTTCTTATGAAATATTTTAAGGAGTATTTACTATTGAAGAGTTTAGTCTCTCAGCTAGGCACAGGGACACATGCCTGTAATCCCAGCAGTTAGGAGGCAGAAGAAGGCAGGCCATTCTAAGTTTAAGATCAGCCTGGTCTACACAGCAAGGAAAAAAAAAAAAAAAGATTTTAATCGCTCTATCTCAAGCTTGTCTGTGTCATTAGATAAGTGCCTCAAAGGCTAACAGGCACATGTGGACAACCAGACTCACTCACTAGACTTACTCACAAGACAAAGGTCATCGTTTTAGAGGAATATGCTACTACAGTTGTGAGAAAAATATTTTTTAAGAGAGAATAAAATTAGAATGGCCTGAGAAAAGTCACTACAACCTTACTTTCTAACCAGTAAAACAGCTTCATTAAATCTACAGAGTTGACATTATTTTTGAATCGTACTTAGTGAAAGGCACACAGAGCCTCCCAAGTATCTGAGGCTACAGCTTTGAACTGAAACATTACACTGTACAAGTCTGTCAGAGTGTGCTAAGCCAGATATTGCTAAATGTCATCAAATAAAAGTACCCTTCAGGGCCAGGGTGGCTCAGCAAGTAAGGGCACTTGCCACCAAGCCTGAGGACGTGAGTACCCACATGCTAGCGGAGAGCCAACTCCCACAAGTTGTCCTCTGATGTCCAAATATGTGCTGTGGCATGCATGTGCCCATAAATAAAGATGCAAAAATATAAAAATATATAAAAACACATTTTAGAGAAGTGAATGTCTTACCAGCTGGAATTCCCGCCGCCGATCATAAGCATTCTGTATGCCGCTATCGTCCCATAAGGCTCTGATAGCAGGAAGATACTGCAAAAAAACTCGAGTTTCGACCATCCCCTGGGCGGCCATGGGGGCGCGGGTATCAAATGCCATCAACTTGTCTCCATGGAGCTGGTTTTTGTTATCTCCCCAGGGAATATGAAGCTTCTCTCGGGCATCTACCAGCACCCTCATACCTTTGTTAAAAAAGAAAAAAAAAGTGTGTGAGGGAGACCCACTAAGATACCATCGGACACTTTCATCACCCCAGTGTTACTCAGTATTGGTGCCTTTTAGCTATTACAGAACCCCCATTTCCAAAATGGAGACCAGAATCAAAACAAAACCTTAAATTTTCTCAGAGGTTTAAGAAACAATTGTTCACAGTGTTAAAATTAGAAGCTTTGGAAAGTAAGTATTAATAACAAAATCACTCTTTTGGAAGGACCTTCTTAATATGCTACAATTCATAAAGTCATTTCTGGTGTAGTAGGTAGTCAAAACCGGAGACGGAAAAAATAAATAACACTGCCTAACCCGAAGCCAGGCTAAAGACAGCCGGGCACACGCTAAGAATGGTTCAGTGTGGTTCCCTACCAACACTGTCTTCTAGGACAAATATCAACTCAAAGCTCCCCCAGACCAAGCTACAAATCAGTACAGTCACACACTGGCTTTAGATTTACCTAAGGAAATGATACAAAAATGCAAAATGATGCAGGGCAGTGGTAGCACAGGCCTTTAATCCTGGCATTTGGGAGGCAGAGGTAGGCGGATCTTTGTGAGTTCGAGGCCAACCTGGTCCACAAAGTGAGTCCAGGACAGTCAAGGCTACACAGAGGGACCCTGTCTCGACGAGGGAAAAAAAAAAAAAAAAAAAGGAAAATGATACAAAACAGAGGCTTCAGCTTACACAGGTTAGTTCAAATTCCACACTCCTGTCACTAAGCTGTTACTTCTGTCATTAGGAAGTCATTTCTTTCTTTTTTTTTTTCTTTTCTGTGTTTTGTTTTTGTTTTTTCGAGACTGGGTTTCTCTGTGTAGCCTTGGCTATGCTGAACTTGCTTTGTAGACCATTCCGGCTTCGAACTCACAATGATTCCCTGCCTCTGCTTCCCAACTGCTGGGATTAAAGGTGTGTGCAACCACTGCCCAGCCTAGGAAGTCATTTCTTTGGCTAAATGAAGAAGAAGAAGGAAAAAAAAAACCTGTTTTGCTTTCAGTTGTCTGACCATGCCAATTCAAGAAAATAACATGCCTAGTTAGACTTAAACTTGATCACACAATGATACTCAAAGTAATTCTTAGGCCCAGTGTGTATCGAAAAACAGGTGGTTTACCTTACTGACAGCGAACACGAGTCTATTCATTAACATAATTCTTTAAGTTCAACTGTATCAGGATACAAAGGTACCTTCAATTAAGGGCTGGCAAGGTACAGTTTACAGCCTTAGAAGAGACTTTAATTAGTTTTGTGCTGAACATTAGGGCAGACTAAATACAACCATCCTTTACAGTTTAACTGCAGAGGTACCAGGCTAAGTAGCAGCCATGGACTGTGAGCTCTTGGCCTAGCCCATCAAAGCCTCCCTCGCTAGTTTCCCCTGACTTGAAATCCTGAAGGGGGGTGGGGGGAGAATAGACATGAAGGAGCTTGCTTATGTATTTCCTGAACAACAATAACAAAAACCACTGGGGGGGGGGGGGAAGGGAAGCAACACAACTCCTTGCAATGACCTACAAACTTAGTTTGCTTCCAATTTCGTAGAAAAAAAAAATAAGGTCAAACATTCAGTGCTGTGCCTCAACTCTGCCGATGTCTTTTCTATGTATATGACACTTGACAATAAAAAAAAGTGATCCTTTTAAACGACAAAATAAAAGCCACCTCCGCAATTTATACAAACACTAAGCAATAAAGACCTTGTGTATTTTTCACTTAGGAACACTATTTCATTTTTAAAATACTGTCAAACAGGACTTGTAAAGCCCACCGTTCCAACTCCACACATATTCACTGCCTGACTTCTCCTCTACGGTCTCCTATAACTTTTAAGCCAAAGGGTCTTTGTACTTAAACATAATTCATTTAAACATTGGAAATGATGCCGTTTTTCTCCTGTCCCGAACTATGAAGAAGAAGAAGAGGAGGAGGGGGAGGAGGGGGAGGAGGAGGAGGAGGAGGAGGAGGAGGAGGAGAAGAAGAAGAAGAAGAAGAAGAAGAAAGTGTGCAACATGTTGAACTGTGATTATAAACATCCTGTAGCATTGAGGTGACAAAAACCACTCGCACTTATTATTTTTTTTCTAATATACTCTCCTGATGCCAGTTCAGTTAACGCGAGTTTCGTACCCTTGCCTCCAAAAGGCACTAGAGGCTGTCTGTCACTCTATGCCCTTGACAAGAGTCTCAGGGTAAAAAAAAAAAAAAAAAGTTTCCTCATTGCGACCGCTCCAGAACTTGCTTAAGAGGTGGCCTAGGAAGCTCAGAGCTGGCAGGGTAACAGACTCGGTTACTAGGGTCACCCACAAAGACGGGAAGATGAGGGAAGGATTGGGGGTGCAAGACTTGGGGCAGCTGATGGGTGGTCCTGGCTGAAGTGCAAGGAGGACACAAGTTGTCCCGCTGCCCCGAGTCACCCTGCCCGCCCCACTTCCCTCTCGGAGGGGGCGAGGCCAGCAACGGGGTGCGGGGCCCGACCGTGCCCCTCACCCGGGTAGTACCGGGGACAGCAGGGCGTCTGGGATCTGAAGGGCTAGGGCACAGCGGCACACAGGACCGTGCCCGAGGCGCGCCCACCCGCTTGCCCGCCCGATCCGGTCTCCTCAGACTTGGGACCGGAGGATGAGGGCGGTGCCCGGCCGGGGTCCCCGGGTCCCCGAGCCCCGCCGCGCCCCCGCACCTTTGATCACGTTGCTGTAGATGGTGGGGCGGAACTCCTCGCGCGCGCGCTGGTCGAAGTCCTGGCCGTGGATGATCCGCATCTGCTTCAGGAAGGTGGACTTGCCGCTCTCGCCCGCACCCAACAGCAGGATCTTCACCAGCCGCTTCACGTAGGTCTTCTCCCGCGACAGGCATTTGTCGATCTCCTTGGACTTGCGCTGCTGCTCGGCCTCGCCGTTCGTCAGCACGCAGCCCGGGAAGCACACGGACAGCACGGAGCGCGACGGCAGGAAGTCCGCCATCTTGCCGCCGCCGCCGCCTCGGCGGGCCCCTGCGGCTCCTCCACCTCGTCCTCCGGCAGCGGGAGGCTCCGGCAAGGCAGCTGGAGGGCGGCGAGCGCAGCGGCGGCCCGAGCGCGCCCGGGGAGGGAGGGAACCCGAGAACTGACTCGCCAGGGCGGGCCGCGCCGGCCGGGGGGAGGGTGGGAGGGTGGGAGGGAAGGAGGGCGGGCCCGGGGAGGGGCGGCGGCCCCTCTCTGGGCCCGCGCGCGCGCGCGCTGCCCGTCGGACACGCGCACGCAGGCACGCAGCGCTGGAAGGCCGGCGGGAGTCCCGCGCTCGCGGAGGAGGCTGAGCCCGGGAGCGCGCGCGGAGAGCCCGGGAGAAGAGGGAGGAGGTGGGGGTGGAAAGCCCGGGGTCACGTGGGCCGGGCCGGACGCGCGCCTGCGGATCCAGAGTTTCTGTTTCCCTTTAATGCAACTGCTTTCCCCGAGCCCAGAGGCGAGTAAGCCCATCCCGACACCATTCTATTAGAGATGCTTCTCTCTACTGTTCCCAGTTACTCGCCCGCCGCCTGCCGTCACCTCCACGCGCCCAATTTTGAGACCATTGGCTGGGACATTACCGCACCGACTAGTGCAAGCCTGCAAAGTTCCCCCAGTGCCTCCTCTTTCTGCTCTTCCTTCGTTACGTTTTGCTTTTTTTTTTTTTTTTTTTTTTTTAACCCGAGGCAGGATCTCATTCTGCAATTTAAGGCGGTCGTCCTGCCTCAGCCTCCCTCTCAACTGCTAGGATGACAGGCAAGCACTTTACTCCAAGGTCCCGCGTTTAATTATCAGCGACTCCCTTGCTCTGTAACCATCCTGAGTCTAGAAGGATAGATAACTAGATGTCAGGTGTCATTATTGATCACCACCCCTGTCTAGCAATTCTGGGCACTGTTGATAACATGGCCTGTTTGGAGGAGAGTTGGAGTTGATGCTCACGTGAGATGTGCTTGGAAGCCGGGGCTGTGGCTTGGGTAATGCCTGCTGAGGTCAGTGCATGGTGGAGAGGGTGAGGTCATGGTGAAAATCCCCCTAAACCGGACACTGATGCACGTTCTTCCCAAGGAAGCAGATAAGCAAACAGCCTAGGATCGCAGCGGGCACATTTTAGGTTTCCTGCCAGATTACAGAGGATATGACGGGCAAGGGACTCTTCCCCGCCCCCCCTGCACCCCCCTCCCTGTCCTAGCAGCAGATCAGGGCAGGACACCCGAAATGACTCCTGAAGAACACATGTGACAAGTGACATCTGAGTGACTGTGTAGCAAGGACCTCAGAAGCCAACTTCTTCATTTTTTGTCAGTTTCAAAGGGGAAAAGCAGTTGATGCCTGTCTGGTTTTGTCTCAACGTTTTTTTGCTCCTGGGTCCTGGCTGGTGCAACTCTGGAACTTCCTATGTGTTGGGGGAGCTGAGAGTAAGAGTGAGAGGCCCGGTAAATCAATCAGTTACCGTCAGTTTGGGCCGGTGACTGAGGAGCTCATGACTCAGTACACTGGCTGTAGTAAACACTACCTGTGGTGGAATTATCTCCTGTGACACCCACTGAGACCATGAGTGGACCTGAGCCCACACAGTAGACCGTCTGCAAAGTGGGCTGAGCTCACGTCCAACATCTGTGGATTGCTAGGGTCGGGGCCTGATGTGTGTAACAGAGGTCTTGCCGTAGATGGAGGAGCTCTATGTAACCTTGACCACTGCCCTGGGCTGGGCCCACGGAAAGAAAGGCTAGCTTCTACCCAGGACAGGCAGGTTGTTCAAAGGCCCTGAGTTACCTCCAGCTTCTCCTCTGAATCCTTTAGCAAAAACAGAGGAGGGAAATGCATGCGTTAGGTGTGCACAACATAATGGAAAAGCAAGGGTGCCCAGGAGGCAGGAAGGGATTTCCTGCCTGGCCAGTTCTTGTTGGGACATGTAGTACGGGAGAGAAGCTGTTCAAAGTCCTCAATGGAGCCTCGCCTTGGAACACATTTGGCCTGGGTTGAGCCTGGCTGCTCTAACCAGGGTTTCTGAAAAGAAACATTTAAAGCCCCCCTGGGCTTTGGCCGCTGCTGGAAACTGGTGATCAAGAAGACACTTTGTAAATCATAAGCCTAAAAGTGAGTTTAGTGGTTCTTCAAAAGCTAAACATAGGATTGCCACGTGACCCAGCTGTTCTGTTCCATTCCTAGGTATCTACCCCCCCAGAGAACTGAGACCACCAGTCAGGCAAAAACTTGGACACCCATTTTCATGACAGCACTGTTAAGAATAACAACAAAAGGAAGCAGAGGCAAGTGGATCACTGTGAGTTCGAGGCCAGTCTGATCTACAAAATGAGTCCAGGGCAGTCAAGGCTACACAGAGAAACCCTGTCTAAAAAAAAAAAAAAAAAAAAAAAAAAAGGGACTGCTGGGTGGCCTGGTCTTAAAGTGCCTGTTGTACAAGTGAAGGCTGTAGGTCCGATCCCTCAGAGCCCATGGGAAAGCCAAGCGTGCATGGTGGCTTGGAAGACAGAGACAGGATTCCCAGAGCATGCTGGGAGATTAGCTAAGTCAGCAGGCTCTGGCTTCAAAGTGAGAGAGACTCGGCCTCAATGAATAATGTGCACTCACATGCACATACATGTGGCCATACACATGTGAGTGTACACCACGTGCATATGGTGGTGGTGGTGAGACACTGACACATGTCACATGGATCAGCTTTGAACATACTGCCCTTTGCATGGGAAGCATATATTGTATGCTTTGCTTTCTGCGAAATGTCCAGACTAGGTAACCCTACAGAAACAGAAAGCAGAATAGTAGCTGCCAGGGGCTGAGAAGCAGGAAAGAATGGGGAGTGAGAGCTGAATGGATTGTTTCCTTTGAGGGTGATGAAAGTGTTTGGAAACCAGATAATGGCGATAGTGACAGAACATGGCGAATCTACCGAGTGCTGAAATGCATATGTGAAAATGGCCAAAGGATAGCCTGTATGTTAGGTGAATCTTACTACAGGAGAAAAAAAAAAATGAATTAAGGAAGAGCTGTTTTTGTTTTTTTTTGGTTTTGGTTTTTTGAGACAAGGTTTCTCTGTGTAGCCTTGGCTGTCCTGGACTCCCTTTGTAGACCAGGTTGATCTCGAACTCACAGCGATCCACCTGCCTCTGCCTCTCGAGTGCTGGGATTATAGGCGTGCGCCACCACGCCCGGCTTAAGGAAGAGCTGTGTTACATTAATGACATTTGGCATCATTTGACATTGAAGTTAGGAAAGTGCCACAGTCTGTAACATTAGTGAATGGAAGGGCCACTGTGCAGCATCTAATGAATGAAAACGCTACAGTGTGCAACCTGTCGGAGTGGAAGTGCCGTTGTGTTTAAACTAATAGGGCTTAAGTGATTTGCAACAGAGGCAGAAGGCTACTTACTGTAGAAGCTGCCTCTGCTTATACTGTCATGGCATTAGGGAGATTTTCAGTTAGGATGTTTTTCTTTTCTTTTTCTTTTTGTTTTTTTTTTTTTTTTTTTGAGACAGAATTTCTCTGTGTTAGCCTTAGCTGTCCTGGATTCACTTTGTAGACCAAGCTGGCCTCGAACTCACAACGATCCACCTGCCTCTGCTTCCAGGGTGCTGGGATTAAAGGAGTAATTTTTTTCTTATTATTATTATTTTATTATTTTTTTGTTTTTTGTTTTTTGTTTTTTTTTCAAGACAGGGTCTCTCTGGCTGTCCTGGACTCGCTTTGTAGACCAGGCTGGCCTGGAACTCATGGTAATCTTCCTGCCTCTGCCTCCGGAGTGCCGTGCGCCACCACGCCTGGCTGGATGTTAAGAAAAATAAAATACTCTAACTCCTAAGGGAGGGCAGCAGCTACCTGTTAGACTAAAACCTGCTGGATGGTGTCTCTAACAGATCCAAATGTTAATTTGTTGGAAAGGTCGCTATCAAGGCCAGCCAGTTAATCCATATGCAAAAGAGTGGTTTGGGCCTGCCCTGCCCTGTCCTCGGCCCCACCCCCCCCCCCCCCCCCCCCCCCCCCCCCCCCCAGCTGGGTTACAATGATAGGAACCAGTTGCAAAGCTCTTTCTGGAAGGTCAAAGTTTAGTGGCAAGACGAAGGAAGGAGCCCTTCCCAGTCTGCTGTCAAACTCCAGCCCTTTGGGAGCTGAAAGACTTCTGTTTTGTAGTCATGGTTTATTTTTAAATTTTTAAAAACAGTATTGCTTAGCTTATTTACCAGTCTTTGTGCCAAATAACTTTGGCTTGTTTACAAAAATCAGGATTATCCACAAAGGACAAAAATGTGTCACCCTCAGACATATTCAAAAGAATGTGCCAGAGGCTCCAGCAACAGCTCCAAAGAAGAGTTAGGAAAAAAAGAAAACAAAACAACAACAACAAAACCTCTTTCTTTTGAATGATGGCAAATATAATTTAAATAAACGCTTTGCTTGCCAAGATGACTACTTACTAGTCAGGATGGGGCAACACCCATTTAGATGTGTTTATTTAAAACTCAGTCACATCACTTGGTAGTTAAACCTTGAGTTAATTTTCTAATGGGGACAATGACACATCCAGCGTTTGCCTTGCACAACTCTGCCGTCTCACCAGCAGTGTGAGATAAACGAATGCTAATCTTTTCTTACAGATAAAGCAGGCACGAATTCTCTCATGTATCCCCTTTTCCCTTCCAGGAAAGGAAGGGAATAGGGAATTCCTGAGTGTGCCTCCCCGTGGCCCCCTCCCCCCTCCAAGCCTTGCAGTGTGTAATGTTTAAAATGCCTGCAAGCACTCTGACCTACTTTATCGCATTCAGTACTCACAATAGCCTGACTAGGAACACTCAGCCCTAGCCTCATGCTCTTTGGCTACTGCAAGAGGCTGCCAGGAGAAAAGGCTTAAATGACTCCTTCAAAGTTTTGCTTACTGCGGCCAGTTGCAGAGCCGGCCAGAACTGAAAGCAACCTGTTTTGATTGGAGGAGAGCAGGTGGGTGTGAGACAGGGTCTCTTGTAGGGCGAGCTGATCTTGAGCTTTTCTTCTTGTTGTTGTTTTAACTAATCGATCAAAACATGTTTTAATTGATTTTATGTTTGTGAGTGTTTTGCCTGCATGCATCTATGCGCTGCACATGTCCTTGGATCCTGTAGAACTGAGGGTATATGTGATTGTGAGCCATCATGCGGGTGCTGGAAACTGAACCTGGATCCTTTACAAGAGCAACAGGTGCTCTTAAGTGCTTGAACCATCTCTCCAGCCCCCCATCCCCTACCTTGTGTGTGTGTGTGTGTGTGTGTGTGTGTGTGTGTGTGTGTGTGTGTGTTGTAGCCCAGGCTGGTCTTAAACTCTGTATGTAGCTGAGGATGATTTTGAATTTCTTTTATTATGTGTGTGTTACAAGCACACATGTGTATAGGTGTTTACAACCATGCTTATGCATGTAAAGGCCAGAGGAGGGCTTTGGGTATCTTTTTTTTTTGTGGCTCTTTGTCTTATTCTCTTTATTCCTTGAGGCAGGGTCTCTCACTGAGCCTGAAACTAGGCTAGTAGCCAGTGACACCCAGGAATCCTCCTGTCTTACCCCTCACAGCAAAGGGCTTTAGGCCCATGAGACTACAATGGACTTTTGAACATGGGTACCTGGGATGGGGTGCGGGGGATGGGGTGCGGGGGATGGAGTGCCGGTCCTCATGCTTGTTCATCGAGTGCTTTTGCACACTAAGCCATCTCCCCAGCCTCTGGCCTCGAACTCTTTATCCCTAAACACTGGGGTTACAGGCCTGAGGCACTGGGAATCGGTCCTGTTTTGACTCTTAACGCAGTGCTCTTTCTAGTGCACCCAAACAGCTCTGATGCTCAGAATTCCTGGGTGGGTGAAATTCAAGCCTGAGACAAGAAGTTAAGTGCGTTCGGCTTTAAGGCCCTGTGGTGTTCTGTAGTTCTGTCTGTGGGTTGGTCTGTCTGCTTTTCCAGCCCCTTCCAGGCTGCCTGCCATCTTGAAGCTCTCCAGCTGTTAGACTGATTCTAGTAAAATGTTCCCTACTTTGAGCTCAGGCTCTGGTTTGTAAATTGTTCCAGGTGGCTGATGGAGGGAGAGAGAGAGAAAAAAAAAAAAAAAAAAGGGAGGAGCTGGGCTTCTGTGGCAGTATTTACCTGGGATGTAAACCCCATGCGTTATCCTCTTAGCGTGAGTTAGCTCTAAAAAGGCAATGCTTCTGACTCTGTGATGCAATTTGATGTGGCCCTTCCCAGAATAAGCTCCTCATGTGGAAAGATTTAGATGAAATTAGACACGTGGAATTGAACGGTGGGTGGTTTTGTTTGTTGTTGTTAGTAATGGAAAACATGACTTTAATTCTCAGTTGTATTTTTCTCAGCCTCTAAAAAGCATCCATGAGCCACTGATGGCCAGCCGAAACCTCAGCTCATCCTGGGCCAGACGCTGTTCAAAGACACGTGTCAGCGACCGTAGACTCACCTTGCTCTGAGGTGTCAGACCCATTCGCAGGCTATCACATCTATGGCTCTACACACACACACACACACACACACACACACACACACACACACACTCCTGCCTGCCCATCTGAGACTCTTTCTGCAGTACCCAAAACACGACACTCACAGTGTGTGTGTGTGTGTGTGTGTGTGTGTGTGTGTGTGTGTGTCTGTCTGTCTGTCTGTCTGTACCCCCTTGGTGTGGATGCAGAGGCCAAAGCAGGCTCTCCCATAGAAGCGGAAGTTCCCCCCCCCCCCATTTCAGCTACACTGGCTGGCCAATGAGATCTGGATATCCAGCTTTTTTTGTTCTCTGATGGGCACCTCAGCTATGCCTGGCTTTCATCTTATTCTTTTTTTTTTTTTTTTTTTTTTTTTTGGTTTTTCGAGACAGGGTCTCTCAGTGTAGCCTTGGCCGTCCTGGACTCACTTTGTAGACCAGACTGGCCTCGAACTCACAGCGATCCACCTGCCTCTGCCTCCGGAGTGCTGGGATTAAAGGCGTGCGCCACCACGCCCGCCCGGCCTTTCATCTTCTTCTTCTTCTCCTCCTTCTCCTCCTCCTCCTTCTTCTTTTAAATATGGGTGCTGTGGATTTAAACTTCTTGCAGAACAAGCATTCTTACTCATGGAGCCATCTCCCCAACTCTCCTCTGCGCCCTTCTCCCCCGCCCCCACCCCCAGCTTGGAATAGGGTCTCATAATGGAGCCCAGGCTAGCCTCATACTTGAAATCCTCCCACCTCAGCCACCCGAATACAGGGGTTATAGGTGTATGCCACCATGCTTGCCTCTCTCGTCACTTTGAAAGATGAGAGCTATTTGCCTTCTTGCCAGAAACAAGAATTGTTTAAACGCGAGTTCTGCTTCCCCAGGGAAATTCAAATCTGCTCCCAATCTGGTGGTAGCGGCTTTCCCATGGAACGCTGGGTTAGCAGGCTTGGACCTGCCGCCACTTCCGGCAACCACTCTCCTGTGGCCGGCCGGCTGGCAGGCTCAGTTGTCAGGTACCGTCACATGTCACAGCCTGCTAAGCTGGCCTTTGCCTCACTGGAAAATGCCGGGATGGACTACGTCAGCTGGTTGTGTTTGTCTCACAGCCTCAAAGGCTCATCCAGAGGTGCTGAGAAATGGCCCGTGTGGCTTTTGTCTGCCTGTGACAAGGTTCCTGGAGCAAATAGTGTCATCAGCTCATCCTTCGGATTCCAGTGTCAACTGCTAAGGAAGCCGGTGAAGAAGGAAGGATTCGGGGTAAGGCAGAAGCTGCTGAGCCAGAATGCTGGTGCTGGAAGGCTTACAAGAGAGGCTCTCAGGCCAGGTTCCTTCTGTTTCAGTGTTAGCAGCCTTCTGCTGCCCTGCCAGGATCCAACAGGAGAGGAGAGGAGGCAGCAGAAGCCAGGGGGAAGTGGCTCAAGATGCAACCAGGAACCTTGTGCCGACAACTGCTTGAGCTGTACTAGGGAGCACTCCTTTAGGGAGAGAGCTCAGCCACTTTCCTTCCTAGTTTCGAGAAGGAATGGACTACTGTGGGGGGACTTGGGAAGAACTCAGTTGAAGCCGGGCGTGGTGGCGCACGCCTTTAATCCCAGCACTCGGGAGGCAGAGGCAGGCGGATCGCTGTGAGTTCGAGGCCAGCCTGGTCTACAAAAGTGAGTCCAGGATGGCCAAGGCTACACAGAGAGACCCTGTCTCGGGGAAAAAAAAAAAAAAAAAGAACTCAGTTGATGGATCCTTTCCTTGCCTGCCTTGTCTGTCAATCAGGAGTCATTGCATGTAGAGAGGTGGAGATTACATACGCGTTCAGCGTCTGTTCTGTAAACGGGAGGCGTTGGTTTTAGACCGTTAAAGGAAGAAGTAAATCAATGGTTTTCAAACCCCTAAGAAACTGAACAGTATTGTCCTCGTCAGAATGTTGTCCTTGGGGGCCAGAGAGATGCCTCAGGTGTGTAAAGGTGCTTACCACCACGCTGATGACCCCTACCCTAGTTTGATTTCCAGAACCTGCACAGTAGAAGGAGAAAACTAATTCCCACAAGTTGTCCTCTGACGTCCACAACTCGCACCGTGGCACACACGCAGTGCACATATGAACACACAAAATAAATACATGTAATACATGTTCTTGGATCCTTTCTAAGCCTTCCTATCGGTGGTTTAAACATTTTGGGGTTCCCCCCCCTTTCCCATGCTCAAGTTTAGCCACAGCTGCTCTTGTGTCCCCGGTAGGATCCATTTCTGTTTGCAAGGGCCTGAGAGAAGGAGAGAGGGGCATAGGAAGGGGGCCACCCCTGCAAATCCCAACCAAAAACCAAAACAAACAACAACAACAAAAAAAAGAGCTTGGGCTTTAGTCAGCATGGTAGCACACAAAATCTATATAAAGGAGGCTAGCATGTGAGTCTGCTTAGCTAGTGAGACTTTGTCTCAAAAGAAAGAAAGAAAGGGAAGGAAGGAGGGATAGAGGAAGGGAGGGAGGGAGAGAGAGAGGGACAGAGGAAGGAAGGGAAAAGAAAAGTGATCCAAATAAAAGGACTTTTTTTTTTTTTTTTTGAGACAGGGTTTCTCTCTGTAGCGTTGGCTGTCCTAGACTCACTTTGTAGACCAGGCTGACCTTGAACTCACAGCGATCCGCCTGCCTCTGCCTCCCGAGTGCTGGGATTAAAGGCGTGCGGCTCCACTCCTGGCCTCAAATAAGAGGACTTTTTGAGGGAAGAAGGAAGACAGGGAAGGAAGAATGGGGACAGAGTTTTCCCACTAAGTGGGTCATTAACTTCACAAAGCTTTTGTAGCAGGTTTAGAAGATGGCCGAGCAGACACTCCATTCTGCTGGAACTGCCCAACTGATGAGCTGGCATTTGCCGTAAGGTCTCGGGTAATAAGGACACACTTCTTTATCCCACATCCGCATGTTCAACAGCCAATAGTAGATAGCCCTTAGTGTCCCTCCAGCCTGCATTCCCAGGGAAATGGACTAGGCCTGCTTGAAAAAGAAACTTCAGGGTCTTGGTTCAAAGCAGGTTAGTGTGGAAGGAAGCATAGATCCTGACAGGTCCCTTTACCTTGGTCCGTTTGTAGGAGCAGCATCAGGAGACTGGCTGAAGTGGACCCGCTGAGTCACAGACAAGTGGGGGCCTCCCTTGCCTGGAGTGAAAGGTGCTGCTGGCTGGGAGGCTGCTCCTTTCCCAGAGGACAGACTAGACCTCAGCAGCTTCCAAGTTCCCAGGCTCTCAAAGTGGAGCTCAGCCCAGGCACTCCATCTCAGTCACTCACTAGTTAGTCCTCAGCTAGGAGCTGTTAGTGCCCTTCCCACGGGACCCTGGGGACCTTGGGGAGACCCTGGTTGTCCCCACCCTTCCCAAGGCCACCCTGGGCAGGGAGCCAAAAAAACAATTTATGGAAAAGCAGAGGCATGATAGAATTTTTTTTTTTTTTTTTTTTGGTTTTTCGAGACAGGGTCTCTCTGTGTAGCCTTGGCTGTCCTAGACTCACTTTGTAGACCAGGCTGGCCTCGAACTCACAGCGATCCGCCTGCCTCTGCCTCCCAAGTGCTGGGATTAAAGGCCGCCACCACCGCCGCCACCACCACCCGGCTAGAAATTATTTTTTAACTAACCCTCAGTTATCTGATCACCCCGGGTTTCTTTCTTTCTTTTTTTTTTGGTTTTTCGAGACAAGGTCTCTCTGTGTTAGATCACCCCTGGTTTTCTGCTCTGTGAAGAAATCCCAAGAGTCAAACACACTTCAGGAAGAGGTAGCTTCAATTCTTCTTGGGGGTGCAGCCAAGATGTGACACCAAAAAGACTCTTGCTCCTCTTCTGAACCACGTGTGTAGTGAAAAGGATGGAGAGGCTGGGCGTGTATATGGCTCACTGGAAGAGTGTTTGTCTAGCCTGCGGCAGACTCTGGATTTAATCCCCGCCCCCAAAGGGATGGACCAAGAAGTGAGGATGAAAAGAGCGAAGTAGTTAGAGTTAAAAAAGAAGAGCAAATACTACCCTGGTTTTCTTCCTAAGAAATGAGTGGGTCACTGGGACTCCTGACTCATTTGTTTTAACAGTTAAGGAATTGGGATTGGAGCCAGGCGGTGGTGGCGCACGCCTTTAATCCCAGCACTCGGGAGGCAGAGGCAGGTGGATCGCTGTGAGTTCGAGGCCAGCCTGGTCTACAAAGGGAGTCCAGGACAGCCAAGACTACATAGAGAAACCCTGTCTCAAAAAAAAAAAAAAAAAAAAAGAATTGGGATTGGGGAAGCGCGCACATACACACACACACAGACAGATACCAGATTAATTTGCCAGGGGACGCACAGCAAGTTCCAAAGAAAGGGAAGGCTAAAACCAAGTGCCTTCAACTTGGATCTTGTTTCCAGAAAAATTTGCTTCCCCATGCCCTATTGAGAATGATGAAATCTAAATAAATGGGGAACTTTGTTAATAACCAGGAACTATGTGGTGTTTCTGAGTAGTTTTCCTGCCAGAGCCCAGTGTAGTCTTCTCAGAAAGTAATAGCATGTCCTTAGGGAGAAGTTTCTATTAACGAATTCCTTTCTTGGTTAATCTTTTTCCCCCGTTTCAGCAGTTATGGCCATTTGTGTATGTTGCTTTAATATATATGTTATATATGGTGTTATAACATTTTTATTTTCTGTATATATATAGTTGGTTGTCTTTGGGTTTTTTTGTTTGTTTGTTTGTTTTAAAGATTTTATTTAATTTTAATGTGCCTTAGTATGAGTGTGTCAGATCTTGGAGTTACAGACAGTTGTGAGCTGCCATGTGGGTGCTGGGAATTGAACCCAGGTCCTTTGGAAGAGCAGGCAGTGCTCTTAACCACTGAGCCATCTCTCCAGCCAGTTGGTTGTCTTTGTATGCATGATATTATGTGCCCACATGCATGCAGGTACCTGTAGAGGCCAGAGAGCATCAGATCCCCTGGAGCTTGAGTTACAGATTATCTTAGTATTTTTATTGTTTTGATAAAACACCATAACCAAAAAGCAAGTTAAGGAGGAAAGGGTTTATATACCTTACACTTCCATAACACTATTCATTGTCTAAGGAATTCAGGGCAGGAACTCAAACAGGGCAGGATCCTGGAAGCAGGAACTGATGCAGAGGCCATGGACAGGTGTAGCTTACTAGCTTGCTCCTTGTAACTTGCTTTACCTGCTTTCTTATAGAACCCAGGGACAGCACCACCCATATTGGACTCACTGCCCCCCCCCATCAACCACTAATTAAGTAAATGCCCTTACAGCCAGATCTTATAGGGGCATCTTCTCAATTGAAGGTCCCTCCTTTCAGATAACTCTAGCTTGTGTCATGTTGACCTAGAACCATGCAGCACAGAAGTGGTTGCGAGCCTTCTGGTGTGGGTGCTGGGAACTGAATCCAGGCCCTCTGCCGGAGCAGTAAGCTCTCCTAACCACTGAGCTAGCTCTCCAGCCCTTGGTTTTGTTTTTGAGGCAGTGTTTTCACTATGGTAACCCCAGATGACTAGGAATCCTCTTTCCTTAGCCCCCTCCCCACAACCCCCTGGGATAATAGAAGTGTACCATCATGTCTGTCCTAGTGATTCCAGTAGTATGGCCGTTAGCATTGGAAAAACCACGTGATTCTCCCTGCTCTGGCCTCTATCCTACCCTAGAATGAACAAAGTATCCATGGTACCTTCTTTCTCTCTGTCACAGCACTCACCACACTATGTTATATGCTGCCGTCCCTTGCCTCCCATGCCAGAATGTGCCCTCTTTGAGGCAGGGGCATGGTCAGTTTTCCTGTGTCCTTAGTATCTGTTGTGGAATATAATAAAGTCTTAGCAGGTGAGCACACATTCAATAAGGCTGTGCCGCCAGCTACAGGCTGCCTTCTGCTTGCACTTTGGGGGGTAAGAGCTGGATTTAGAGAACACGCGTGGATGAAAGTGGGGGCACGGCTGCTCCAAGGAATGCTTGAGAAAGATTTTATTGTAGAAATAAGGGCTGGAGAGATGGCTCAGTGGTTAAGAGTGCTACCTGCTATTCCAAAGGTCCTGAGTTCAATTCCCAGCAACCACATGGTGGTTCACAATCATCTGTAATATGATTTGATGCCCTCTTCCAGCCTACAGATGTATATGCAGAGAGAACACTGTATACATAATAATAAATAAATCTTTTTTTAAAAAGGAAGGGGGGAGAGAACAGCCAGGAGCATCTGGAAGAGTCCAGACTGAACCAGGCTCGGAGAGGAGAGGGGAGGGCGGATCCAGGAAGGAAGAGAAGAGAGAGGAGCAAGAGAGGGGACTAGGAGCCAAGAGCACAGGACCACATGAATGCATGGCAGGAATGGCAGGTTTTTATAGGAGTGAGGAGCTTGGGGAAGGGAAGGGAAACCCAGGCCCTGGGCTAGAGAGGGTTAGGATAGGGGCAGGGTGAGTGAGCTGAGTGAGCCTTGTCCTGGGAGTGCCAGGAAATGACTGGGGCTTGGGGGTAAGGGGCCATGACTTTTGGCTCAGACTCATTTGTCAAACCCAGGGTTCAGATTTTGCTATATACTTATGCCAATTTGGGCTATGTAATCTACATTGTGGGTTACTCAGACAATTGAGGGTACATGCACATTGCCATGGGATTGGAAGATCGGGAACCAACAGCATCATGCCTTGTCTAGATATTATAAAACAAAGTTGAGTCACAAAAACCAAGTTGTTTCAGCTGGGCAGTGGTGGCACATGCCTTTAATCCCAGCACTGGAGAGGCAGAGGCAGGTGGATCACTGTGAGTTCGAGGCCAGCCTGGTCTACAAAGAGAGTCCAGGACAGCCAAGGCTACACAGAGAAACCCTGTCTCGAAAAACCAAAAAAACCAAATTGTTTCAAGCAAACATATTTACATGTTTTCTAGTAACTGGACAGGGCATTAAAATGTGTCACGTTAAATAAAACTGAGAGTTCAGTTACTCTGAGCCACATTTCAGGTTGCCAGTAGCTACATGGAGCTAGTGGCCGTTTCCCAGGCCGTTGTACAGAAAGCGGACAACAGGAGCCGCAAGTGACTGGATGCAAAGCAGGGCGCTCGCTCTAGGCAGATGGGATAGCCCAAGAGGCAGCGTGTACAAAGCAGAGTGGTTTGCTCAAGTCCACGTAGCGGAGGCTGAAGAAGTGCGGTTCTGTTCCAGTGGAGGGAGTTTGGATGGCAAATCGTGACATCAGGATCCTTGGTTACTACTTGGTTACAGAAAGACTTGCCTACACAACACGAGATCACTCCGGTGCCAGCGCCTGAGAGATGGTGGGGAACAGGATGGCAGCAGCCATGGGGGAGAGGTCCGGTGAGTGCTGAGATAGTGCCTGACTATGTAGAGAGACCAGGACCCTTTGGGGTTATCAGGACATAGACACCAGCGTGGCTTTTTAAGGAGGGTGCGGAAGGGGTGGGAACTGCGAGGAACGGGGTGGGGGATGGCTATGGGGACTTTGCTCAGGGAGGTGGCTCCCTTAACCTTAGCAGTTCTGCCCATTACCTGGGACAGACAGCTGGGCTGAAGCCTTCACTGGAACCTGGGTTTCTTTTTCTTTCTTTCTTCTTCTTCTTTTTTTTTAAATTTAAAACAAAGGTGTGATTTCTAACTCCAGCCCCACCCTCTGAACCACCAAGGGCGACCCTGGACTTTACCCTGAGTCTGAGATTACAGAGAGACACTCCTTAGCCCTTGGGAACTTTGAGTGCTGGGTCCAGACTAAAGCAGAAGTAAAGGCCCTTTGTTCTCAGAAGCCAGGGCACCAGAAAGCCCCCTAGCTTCCTGCCTCGCTGGCCCTGAGCCCTTTCTCCCTGGGAGGATCTTCTCTCCTCAGATGAGTTGAGGTTTGCTACAATGAAAGGGAAGGCTCTGCTCACTTACCCGGGTTCCCCTCAGCCTCCTCGCTACTCCTTCTGTCCCGGGTCCCTGTGATCCCATCTTTATGCGTGTGCCATCCAGATCAGAGACAAGCATCTGGGGGCTGCTGGCACGATTGGGAACCGACTCACCGACTGTGCTTCCTGCTACCCACCTGGAGGCACAAGCTTCAATGTGACAGTGTCCAGAAGTGCGAGGCGTGCCTGCCTCGTGTGAGGTGGTGTGCCTGTGGGAAAGAAGTCTAAGAGGAGTTTATTGTGTGCAAAGGCAGACAGGCCAAGCTGCCATTACTGGGCTCAGGGCTCTGTGCCGCAGTGGCAGCGGGGACAGCTGCCCAGGCAGTGAGAGTTAGACAGTCTGGATCATCTGGGAGGTGGGTATGAGCTTCCTGGGCCGCGGAGCAACCTGGGGTGAAGGCGTGGAAGGATAAAGCGCTGATTGTATTAGTCCATGATGGTGGCGCTTCCTTGTCTGCTGCTTGTTTGTCTTTTGGGGTTTTGTTTTGCTTCATTTCAAAAGGGGTGTGTGTGTGTGTGTGTGTGTGTGTGTGTGTGTGTGTGTGTGTGTGTGTGTGTGCGCGCGCGCGCGCGTGCAAGTAAGTCCCCATGATTCTGTCTTGGTCCCCCTATAGCACCGGGGTTATCAGCACATGCAGTCACCTCTTGCTTTTTCCATGGGTGCTGGGAATTTATCTTCAGGTCCTCACACTTGTACATCAAGTGCTCTTGCTGGGTGTGGTGGCGCACGCCTTTAATCCCAGTACTTGGGAGACAGAGGCCGGCAGATCTCTGTGAGTTCGAGGCCAGCCTGGTCTACAGAGCAAGTCCAGGACAGCCAAGGCTAACACAGAGACACCCTGTCTCGAAAAACCCTACCCCCTTTCAAGTCAAATCTCTGTTCTTTTCCCAGGTTCCTTTTGTTATCTGTTAGCAAAAAATTTAAATCTCTTTTTTAAAACGTTTTTTAAAAAATCATGAAAAATGTTCATATTCCTTTTATATTGTGTCCTACTTCCATCCTTTGGATGTTAACTCTTTTACTATTGCAGCTGCAACATCTTCCTCGTGGTGGTTTATTTTACATACGTTTTACTCCTTTTGTGTTTATCTTCTGCAAGAGCTGACTCTTCCTGCAGTCTCCTAGGGAGTCCACTGTGGGTCGTGTAATAAGTTACTTGCTACTTGCGAAGGTTGTCTCTCTCTC
>OU015746.1:11902797-11914564 GCA_907169655.1 Acomys percivali
TGTCTGTCTGTCTGTCTGTCTGTCTTGGGGAGGCAGGGACAGATGGCTGCATCGGAAGGTGTGACCCCACAGATGGTGGCTTCCCCTGGACACCCCCCAGGTGCGGAAGTCCTCTCCAACAACCATGGTGGTCTCTTCACTATGGAGCCCATGGCTTAGGCTGTGGCCCGAGATGAACTGTGACATTTTTGGAAGGGCCAAGGACCACAGCTCTGCATGGAGCCACAGTGAATGGTTTCTGTTCCAAACAACTCTGCGAGCCAAGGAAATGTTCCTGTAGATGAGGCATGTAGTAGTCAGTCTTGCATGAGGAGGCCAGCCGGGGCTTGCGTGCCATCTGAGGGGCTGGTGCTGTGTTGGAGAGCCTAGGGGGGGGGGCAGTGGGTGGGGGGAGGTGTCTGTCCTTTGCAGCTTTCCCTGACTGACCATGTGATTTTTGGATGGTTTCTCAGGACTGCAGTTAGCTGCAGATGCTGGTTTGACAGGAAACGAAGCAAGAACTCATACCTCTTAGTGCTGACATAGGGTAAGCCCCCCCCGTCCCACTCTTTGCTTCCCTTCTGCCTCAGGAACAAGCTACAAGCTGGCTGAGGCAAAGGGGGCAGGTGAGATTTGCCCCACTAAGCTCTCTGGTTCATTGTGTTGCTCTTTCCCTCTGACTGGCGAGGTCAGTATGCATCTCCTTCCTTTCTTTCTTGGTTTCATGAATTGCCTTCGGAACCCACCTCCTCAAGGAAGTGCTCCTCGGCCTTCCTGTGCCCACTGCGCCCTGGGACCTCCTGTGCAATCTGGAATGTCTCCTGGGGGTACATTGATCTTGTGCCTTAGGCTTTGCCATCCCAGCTCAGGGAGGACAGACATTATATTGCTTATTTCCAGCAATCCCAGTGGTGGATCCACAGAAGCATTCGGTTAAATCTCTTTGGATAAAGTTGTCTAGCTGAGACTTTTTTTCCCCCCTCCTTTTTCCTTCCTCTCTCTTTGTCCATCTCTTCCCTCTTTTCTCTCTTTTTTCCTTCCTCTCTTCCTCCTTCAATCCTTCTCATTCCATCACTCCCTCCTCTCTTTCCCTGCCCTACAGGGTGTTACTATGTAGCTCAGGCTGGCCCTACCTCCCAATCCTCCCATCTCAGCCTCCCATCACCATATCTAGCCACATTTATTATTTTCATTTGTCCTTCACAGCCACCTTTTTGAAATGTGGCAGGCATTAAATTTTACTGTGCCTCCCCCCCCCCCACCACTGTGGATGCAAATACTGAGGTTCAGTGTAGTCAGATGACTGACACTTTCTATTTCTCAGCCCCACCGAAGCTGGGAAACCATTGATTCCCTTCAGCCCACAGGTGCACGCGTGCGTGTTAAAAGGACCCTGGGGAGTGGAAGGTTCATGTAGTGCTCTGTGGCAGCAGCATGGTGAGCTAGAAGATGGGCCGCTTACAACAGTGAAATCAGAGGGAGATGACCTTTGGCCAGGTAACTCTGCTTTCTTGGCAGGAGCCAGAGAGCTAGCTGCATTTGAGAAGCCTTCCTGGTATAAGTAGCCTGGTGCGCCCATCACTTGCGTAAAATCCACCAGAAATCGGATTTGTAAGCTGGGCTTTATTCCGAGAGTTGGCAATCTGGGAAGCCAGAGTGAAATTTGCAGAGACCCAGGACAGAGGCAACACATCAGTTCAGAGTTAACCCCTCTGTCCTGGGGGGGTCTTGTCTTTATTATCTATCCAGCTCCTCTCCTCATAGCAGGAGAAAGGTTTGCATACACCAAAGCCACTCAGTCTTGCATCTTTTCCTCACCCATTTGGGTGACATGGAACAACCAGGCTGCGAGCAGTGTGCATGGGCTAAAATGCTTCTAGCATGCATGTGTAGAAAGACTCTATCCTACAAGCCGGGAGTGGTGGTGCACACTTTTAATCCCAGCACTTGGGAGGCAGAGGCGGGTGGTTCGTTGTGAGTTCAAGGCCATCCTGGTCTACAAAGCGAGTCCAGGACAGCCAAGGTTACACAGAGAAACCCTGTCTGGAAAAACCCAACAACAACAACAACAAAAAAAAACAGAGTGGTGTGCAAATGTGGTGCCCATCGCTGTGCCTGCATCACAGGTACAGGCAGGTATCAGGTCTTAGGGAGTAGCTCTGGGAGACTGCAAAGGACCGAGGCTAGCTTCCTTGTGTACTTCAACAGCGTTTATCTTTACCCTTTTGTGTATGCTGTGTCATCCTGGGCGGCCCTCCTTCCCTCCCTCCCTCCCAGGAGCTCAAGCTGTGCTTCTAGTAAGATTTCCTAGACATTTCAGTAGATGTGGTCCAGCTACAGGCCACGCGCCGATGGTTCTTTCCAAACAGGATGTTTCTCTTGCATAACCTGCTTTGGCTGCTGTTACCACTGGCGGCTTGGCAGGGTGGCAGTAAACCCTGAAGTTGTGTCCTCTTGCTTTCCCCAAATTATTTCTAGTCCCCAAGTCCGAGGGCACCCACATGTTCACGTCCTCAGACATACCAGCCTCACTCACCTGTTTCCAGTCTTTTTTTTTACCTGAGCTGTTGCTATAACCTGCTCTGGTCTGCCCCTTCTGCACACCTTCCCTTTTTTTTTTTTTTTAACTTTCTAGACTCTTCTAAAGCAAGGCAAACCAAGGTTGTGGGTGTCTTACCCAGCATGCATGGGGCCCTTGATTCCGTCTCCAGCAGAGCACGACTGAGCATGAGCACAATGTCGCACACCTATCATCTCATCAAGCTGGGAAGTGGAGGTAGAAAGAGTAGATGCTCAAGGTCATCCTTGGCTACAGCAAGTTCAAGACCAAGCTGGGATATCTGAGATCCTGTCTCAGTGTTCAAAAATAAAACAAACTCACACACATACACACCACACACACACACACACACACACACATACACACACACACACACACAGTGACAGAAAGGCAGATGATGGCGGCCCCACCTTGGATTCCAGTTGTCTGTGGAACAACCCTGAGTCCTGATGTGTGCCAGTCTGTTGCTGTTTCCCTTGTACACCATGCATTGCTATCCCTTCATCCCTTGCGGCATGACGTCCTCTACAGTAGCAGAGGCTGAATATTCTCACTAAGCTCCCCTCTCTTCGAATTGATGGGCCACAAGCAGAATGTACGTGTGTGTGTGTGTGTGTGTATGTGTGTGTATGCGTGTGTGTGCGTGCGTGTGTGTGTGTGTGCGCGCGTGTGTGTGTGTGTGTGTGCGCGTGCGCGCGTGCACGTGTGTGTTTGTTCCAGGCTCACACCTCAATGGGCAAATTCTCTGGATTTCTCTCTCTCCCTAGCACTGTGATCAGGAGTGCACACAGTGCAATGAGGGACGGTGGATGGTAGCCACCTGCAGGGCTGAGTCATACGTGATGTCTAGGGAGGGACCTGGATGTTGCTGAACGTGTTTAGCATTTGCAAAAGGGAAACTGACCTTTGTGGCGGTCAGCTGTGTTCCCACAGCATGGCCCCAATCAGTTTAGACTCAGACTCTCATTTTCTGCTAGTTAAAATTGCCAACTTTTAGTTGGATGTGGTGGTGGTGGTGGTGGTGGTGGTGGTGGTGGTGGTGGGCAGGGGGGCGTCATACCTGAACCGCTAGCACTTGGGAGGCTTCAGAACAAGTTCCAGGATGGGGTTATAGTGAAAGAGGCAGTCTTAAACGAACCCTAAAGAACAAACATTTCCTCTTTTAAAAGGTTTTGCTTAAATGTTACTTTTCAAAGAGATGGATTCATTGTTTGTATGTATCTGCATGTATTTTTGTGAAGCACACTCATTCGAGTGACAGTCAAGGCTGGAAGGGGACATCTTGTCTCCAGGAAGTGGACTTACAGGCAGGTGTGAGCCACCTTGCTGAGATCCGAACCTAGATCTCTGTAAGAGCAGCAAGCGTTCTTACCTGCTGAGCACTCTCTCCTGAGCCCCGGAGGCTACTTTTCTTTAAGTCTCCCAGCCCCACCCCCTCCCTTCCCCTTGGCCTTTTGCCCTGTGTCTAACTTAGGTCCACTTGACGCTTAACGCTCAGCATTAAGCTTGGTTATCTGTGTGCAGTGATAGAATGGTTAAGAGGTAAGAATCCCAGAGCCACACTGGCTGGGCTCACGTTGCAGTCCTGCCAGCCAGCGGCACTGAGCTCTGTAATGAGTTGCTCAGCCTTCTGTGACCTTGCTTCATGCTTGCACACCCCCGTCCCACGACTTACCAGGGCACCTGACCTGATACTGATGCCAGCGACAGAAGTTATTACTGCAAAGCCAAGAAGGTTCGGGACACTAGAGGCCCTCACAAGCATAACCGGTTATCACTCAGGTAAGCCTGGTGACACGTTAGTCCTGAAAATTCATTCTCACGGCAGGGGCAGAACTCTGAGAGTAGAGAAGTTCCTTGAAAACCATGTTCCCCATTTTCATATGCACCCATCAGGATGACTTTTACAACATTATTTTTCTACTCAGGGTTTCAGGTAATTCTTTCTCTTCAGTGGTGGAGACTGAACCCCAGCACAGCATGACTGATTTAGAATATTAAATCACAGTTGCATTCCTGGAATAAGGCCTAGATGTTTACTTGGTTTTATTCACTAATGTTTTATTTTTTAATTTTGCATCTGTACTCTGTGTGTGTGTGTGTGTGTGTGTGTGTGTATGTGTCTTTGGGACACTGTCTCACTATATAGTCCTGGCTGGCTTTAAGCTCACTATGTAGACTAAGCTAGTCTCTCAAAATGTTGATCCTCTTGCCTCTGTCACCCTCCCCAGTGCTGGAATTGCTGGCATGTCCCACCCACTCAGCTGCATCTGTTCTCCCAATGGAAAGTTATTTTCCCTCCCTTAGGAAGCCATTTAATGGAGTCCGGTTTTGATGCTAACCGAGCCTGCAGCAATACAGTAGGCATAAGGGCTCAGACCGACATGACTGCCACCCACTTCAGATGCCACTCACTAGTCCTGGACAGGATCTCCACACCTCTCTTCAGTGTGATAATTTGCTAGAACAAGTCACAGAGCTGTGCCAATCACTTCACTGCTTTATTATAAAGGGAACAACTTAGGACCAGCCAATGCAGAACACACAATATGTGGGATGGTGCACAGGGCGCCCATACTGGTACCCCAACCTCCCAGGCACAGAAAAGTACCATGCAAGTACGTGAGCCTTCCTGCTTTGGATAACATAGTTTGTTGTACCCACAAATTGAACTCAGGGCTTGGCAATGCTCTATCACTGAGCTGTAACCAAGGCCCTATTGGGTAAATTCTCACTATGTATTTTTTTCTTTCTTTCTTGTTTTGGTTTTTTGGGACGGGGTTTCTTTGTGTAGCCTTGGCTGTCCTGGACTTACTTGTAGACCAGGCTGGCCTGGAACTTACAAAGACCCACCTGCCTCTGCCTCCCAAGTGCTGGGATTAAAGGCGTGCACCACCACTCCCGGCTATTTTCTTTTTCATTCACTGACTTTATTCTATTTTTTTTTTCTTCCTTCCTCTTGGACCAACATTTCCTACTGTTTTATTTTTCTCCTCATTCCCTGTTTGTTATGCATTCTTCTCCTTTCGCCATTATCCTGGCAATTAGATAATATGCAACTAACTGTACTAGTTACTTTTCTGTTACTATGATAAAATACCATAACCAATACCACATACAAAAAAAAAAAATCATATTGCTCTATGGTTCCAGAGGGATAAGAGCTCATCATGATGGGTGCCATGGCAGCAATAGGCAGGTATAAAAGTAACTTTTATTCTCCTAATTTAATTGTTATCTCTGAGGCTTACTGCCTTTGTCAGCTAACCCTTAGGCCTAGAGCTTCTGCCTCTGTGCAATCTAACCTAGGCCTAGAATGCTTTCAGCCTCTGAGACTTACTGCTGAATAAGCTGACCCTTTCTAGCTTTTTCTAAACTCTCCCTGGCTGCTTCACCTCAGCTGTTCTGGCTCAAACTCCTCTCCTAGCTGACTGATTCAATCTGGCATCTCACAGCTTCTGACTTTTTGCTCTATTTGGCCTCAAACTAACTCTAGCAATCTGTTCTAACCTTCTGGATCCTTCTTATTCTCTGGCTCATTTGTCTGTCTTCACCTGTGTCTGGCTTGTTCGCTCTTTGCAACCTATCTGTACAACTGTCCCAGTAAAACTGCTTTCTCTGTCTCTCTGTCTCTGTCTGTCTCTCTCTGTCTCTCTGTCTGTCTCTGTCTCTGTCTCTGCCCCCCCCCTTTCCTGCTCTCCCTTAAGTTTAAGTTGCCTCTCTTTCTTCTCTGTTCTTGTGAGAGTTGGGCACATCCAATTCTATCAAATCTTTCTCTCTTTTGTTACTTTGTCTGCCTCTCAATTAGCCATCACTTTCAGACATCAATGCTTCCTTCTACAAACTAACATTACCATCGTTGTTTGTGATTAAACCTGTGTACCAAGGGTGGGTCTGTTTTCCAGCTAGAGTGATAAAGGTGTGTGGAGTGTGTGCATTCCAGCCGAATCACGTAGACCCAGGTCTTTGGATGTGATCCCTTGTCACAGCAGCCAGTTTCTAGATTAAAATTCTATCAGGCAGGGCTAGTGGCTGGAGCCAGAAGCTGAGTGCTCACATCTTCAACCACAAGCATGAAGCAGAGATCATGATGGATGTGGGACTTGGGTATAACTCTCAAAGCCTGCCCCTAGTGGTGTACTTCCTCCAGCAAGGCTGTACCTCCTAAACCTACCAAACAGCATCTCCAACTGGCCACCGCGAGTTCAAATACCTAAGCCTGTGCAGATGTTTCTTATTCAAACCACTACAGCAATGTTGGCTTATTTCTGTCTAATATAGATTACATTCATTAGTTTCTCAGTACATGTCAGGCTTTGAGATTTCCTTCCTCATCTGTGCTGTTGTCACATGGTCCTAATTCTATAACTCTACAAGGTGTCGTGACTGCTCGCTTGGTACCATCCGCATTCGTGGTTACGCTTGGCTTTGCCCTTCCTGGTCCTCTTCTCTCATTCCTCCTTGCATTTCCATGTTTCTGTCTAGGGTCACACATTTCCATTGTCCAGATCTGTGACTAAGAAATTATCTTGAAGGCTGTTGCTTATTGCTTTATAAAATCAGCAAAAAAGGTAGAAAAAATATACTTGGCAAAAGTAGTGTGCCTTTCTCTTTTCTCCCTTTGCTATTCAGTGCATTTCCAACTGAGGACCAATGTCACATCTTATATGGGGTGAGAGCAAAGAAGCTGAAAAACACTGAAATTATTGAACGCGGATGAGGGAGCCAATGTAACATGCACACACACACATACATATTATGATGCATATCATGCATATATGTTATTATATATATATACATATATATATATACATCTCATAGTTTCTCAGTATTGCTTGAAATATACATACAGTATATATGCACACATGTAACATATATACATATATTAGTGGAAATGTTATACACTCAGAAAAGAAAATTAAATGTCAATAGATTTTGACAAACAGAATATGGCACATATACTTTAAACATTAAATTGTATTTTTTTTTCACAAACAAAATGTGGCAATATACATTAAACTTTTTTTTGTTTTGTTTTTGTTTTTGTTTTTGTTTTTGTTTTTAGAGACAGGATTTCTCTGTGTAGCCTTGGCTGTCCTGGACTCATTTTGTAGACCAGGCTGGCCTTGAACTCACAGCGATCCGCCTGCCTCTGCCTCCCGAATGCTGGGATTAAAAGCGTGCACCACTACGCCCAGCTATATACATTAAACATTAAACTGTAGTTAAAGGATCAAAATTACTTAAGATCCAAGCAGATGGCTTTCTGAAGAGGTGTGTCTGATGTCTCACTATGTTGCTTCTTTGTGGAACCGTTCCGTTCGCCCCATCTGTGGCCTGCCTTCTTTCCTCTAGCCAACATACCTACCTTAGTTTAATTCAGCATTGCTTAGGCAAACGGAGCCAGGGGCTCCAAGCCAGCCTTCTGACTTCCTCTGCACCACGGCCCCTTTTTCTGTGACCTTATCAGCATGCCTTTCTAAGTGTTGTTGCCTGAGCTGGTCCCGGAGCCTGGGAGCCTGTGCATGGCATCAGGGTCTCCCTCTGATTGCACCGTTTGTTAGCTGTGTCTTGGCATCCAGTGTTGATTAGGCCTGCGGAGGCTGCTGGCAGGGCTGCCTGATCAGGCAACTGTAACTTTAACTGTCTCGGAGGGAACACGGAGCATGAAATCTGAACAGTCGTCAGTCATTAGGTCAGCAATCATTACATTACATTACATTGGCAGATTTTACGTTTTCGGCAATGGTTAGGTCAGCAACCACTAAGCACCTATTGTTAGAGTTTCTGTAGCAGAGTTCTACAACGTGTCTCATTCTTCCTCACAGATCTGCAAACACAATGTTATTATTTTATTGTTTACTTATTTAGTGGGTATGTGTGTGGGGTGGAGGTGGGGTGCTCACGCAAGCGCAGGTATTTGCGAACCTGTGTGTGAAGGCCAGTGGTCACCTTTGGGTATGATTTCTCAGGAACAATCCTCCTGGGTTTTTGACACAAGATCTCTCTTTAGGACCCTGGTACTTGCCATTTAGGCTAGACTGGCTGCCAGATGGCCACAGAGATCTGTCGGCCAACGCTGTCCCAGAGCTGGGATGATAGCTATGTGCCACTATGGTTGGCTTTTAAAAATATTGCTTATTTACATTTTTTCATATCTGTTACTCAACGTGGTGGCACACACACCTTTAAACCCAGCACTTGAAAGGGAGAGGCAGGTAGATCTCTATGAGTTAAGGCTAGCCTGGTCTACATAGCAAGTTCTAGGTCAGCCAGGGCTACACAGTGAGAAGCTGTCTCAAAAAAAACAACAACAAACGAAACAAAACAAAAAAGGTTTATTTTCTTCTTGTGTGTGAGTGTTTTGCATGCATGTGTGTACCACATGTGTGCTGCCCTTGGAAGGCAGAAGACCAAATTAGATCCCCTGGAATTGGAGTTATGGGTTGTTCTGAACATCATATAGTTACAAGGGACTGAACCCCTGTTCTTTGCAAAAGCAAGTGCCCCTAACCACTGAGCCATCTCTTCACCCCAGCACCTGTCTTTTTTACATGGGGGCTAGGAAGTGAATTCAATTCCTCATGCTTGCATAACAAGCCCTTTACTTCTGCATCTATCATCTTTCTAGCCCCAATTGTTCAAAATTTTTTCTTTCCACTCTTCAATTTTAAGGAAAGAAATTCCCAGAGAAGTATTGTGCCATCCCTGTAGGCCTTAGGTTATTGTGTCATTTAAATATTGATTTCCTGTCTAAACATTGTATAGATGTATATAATCTGCTCCCCAATTATCCCCCTGGTATGCCAATTAAGCAGCTTATAGCCAATCAATGAGCAGGGTAGAGAATAGGGCTGGACTTCCTGCCTGCCAGGGAAGGAGGAGCTAGAAGAGGAAGCAGGAGATTCAGCCATGGGGAGAGGTCCAAGGAAGATCAGGAGGAAGCAACTGGAACTGAGGAAAACAAAAGTACAAATATCTCTCGGATGTCTGCTGGGAGAAAGGCAAAATAGTATTGAGAGTTAAGAACAGACGTAAACTTCTCAGATTGTGTTGTGACGCCTTGTATTATAAAAGAGTCTCAACTATTTGCGTGATAGCCGGGTGAAAAAATAAGCTAAGAGAAACACGACGCACTGTTTTATCAGGATAACCTCAACGCACCCCATAGGAAGTGCAGAGAAGATCTTTTAGACATGCCATTGCCGCCGAAGCTCTGCAACTAGGTGGCCCCTGTTCAGGAACAGGAGCTGGGTAGGACCTTGGAGCATGCTCAGACCACACTCCTCATTTTATTGATGAAGAACCCAAGACTTGGAGCAGGTTAGTGACCTCACCGATGTCACAACGAATGGCAGACCCTGTCCTTAATCTGTTGTGTCTGATTCTTCTCTTGTCAACTATTCTCTAGATGGCTGTCACCAGAGGACAGGCTTTGGCCTTCCTGTGGGCGTACTCAAAATGTCAATCTCTGCTTCACCATTTTTTTTTTCTTTTCTTACCCAGAAATGTGATTAGTTTTCACCTCGAATTGCCTGCCTTTGACTTTCAATCTGGAACACTCAAGCCTGACCATGACCTTCAACCTGTGGTTCTCGCCCACCCATCTCCTCCACTGTGGTGACAGGAAAGGATGAAAGTGCTGGCCTTGACTCAGAGGCTGGCTTTCGCTGACACTCAGCAGCTTCAGGTTCCAGTCTACCTCAGGCTCACAGTGGGTCTGGGAGACGGCCACTGTTCCCTGGAAGGACACTGGTCTTCACCTTCCTTAGGGCGACGACGTCTCTCCTGGCACTCTCTGGTACTCACGGAGACTGCAATGCTGAGGCTACATCTGCTCTCCAGGCCTGAGGAAAGAACCCAACCCAATCCAACCAGAAAGGATTGATCTTTTTGCTTAGCTATGCAGCAGGTGATTCTTCTGCACAACACCTTTTTTTGTGCCTTGACGTGAGCTCACGAAAGCGGCGTGATGGGAGCGATTCTGTGATGATGACTGATGTTATGTACCAACTTGACCAGGCAAAAATGGATGTCAAGAGAGCTGGAGGGAAATTATTTTGGTGTGTTGTTATGTATTGTCTGGAGAAGGACCTACAATTGCCATATTTTCAGTACAGAAGGAGTGAGTTTATTAAGTATATAGCAAGACAAAGTAAAAAGCTAAACAAGTGGGAAATAGTAAAACATCATCAATTGGGTTGTCTCGCTTTAACTTATCCATACTCACCTCCCAGTCACTCCAAACCATCCAAGCTTCTGCAGGGCTGCCTCTGCCTCTCCAACTTTGCTGTTAAGGCTCCCTCTGCTGGAAGCCTCTGTCTCATATTTTCTTTTCTTTCCTCCTCCCTTCCTTTTCCCTTTCTGGCTGACTGGATCTCAATTCGGTCAGAGTGGTCTTGAATTTACTATGTAGATGAGTCTGATCTCAAACTTCCGACCTTCCCATTTCTTCCTCCCGAGTGCTCGGACCATCAGTGTGTGCCACCACATCCAGTTAGCTCTGGTCTTTAAGATTGGTTCCCAAGCATCATTTCTCTTTAACCTTTGCCAAGTGGCTTCTGGTCAGTGTCAACCATTCCTACCGTGTGCATGGAGAGCTAGGCTGCACTTAGAGGCTTGGATTTTAGGGGCGTTCCTTGAGCCTCCAATAAGTTTTCCACTGTTGTGTAGACCATTAGTGCAATGCTGAACAATTGCTCTACTTCTGCAGTTTTGGTATATGCCATGTGGATAGTTCCTTAATGGTCATCACCCCAATGAGACTGAGCCCCCAAGATGCTGAAGAGCTTTCAGATAGGCATTTCACACTTGCTATGACCCATAGCCCAAAGGGTGAATTGTATCCTGCCTGGTTCCACTGAGAGAGGACTCTTGGAAGCTGGTACCCACTGGCTTCTAGATGGCCCTGTGTGCCTTTTCCCATTGCTAATTTTGCTTTGTGTCTTTTTACTATAACATATCACAGCCACGCAGATGACCATATGCTGAATCCTCTATGAAAATCACCGAGCTGGTTTGCCTTGGGACTCTCCAGTACATGTACCGCATGCCTCATGCAGCTTCCTTGCATTAACAGTTCATACTTCCCAGTAGTCTTATTTATAACACTCAAGTTATCATAAAAGGTGGGTCTGTCCCATTCACCCCTGTCATTCCTTGGTTGGCGGGATATTGAGTTTTGCTGCCCAGGCAGGGGATACACACACACACACACACACACACACA
>OU015746.1:11938754-11959589 GCA_907169655.1 Acomys percivali
TGTGTGTGTGTGTGTGTGTGTGTGTGTGTGTGTGTGTGTGTGTGTGTTGGAGTATCACTAGGGATTGAATCCAAGGTTTTATGAAAGCAAGGTCATGCCCTGCCACTGGCTCTTGGTTTGTTCTCTCCATTAAAAATACTCTTTTTAGAAAATTACATTTTGAAGTTTATTTGTGGGTGTGCACTTACACTACTACACACACGTAGAAGTTGAAGGACAACTTTTGGGAGTCAGTTCTCTCCTACCACTTTGTGGCTCCCAGAGATTAAATTTGGGTTGGCAGGCTTGGTTGCAAGCACCTGTACCCACTGACCCATCTTGCCAGCCCCAGCCCCTTGGGTTTTAAATACAGGGTCTTGCTGCGTAATCCAGGCTAGCAGCTGATTTTTCTGCCACTGCCTACCAAGCACTGGGCAGGAGAGTGCATGCGTGTCCCTCGCCCGCCCCCACCTGTCTCTTACAACCTCTTTAAAGATCCCACTTCTCAGAACAGCTGTATTCAGAGATACTGAGGCTGTCAACTTCAATATATGAATTTGGGGACCACTCTTCAACCTGTAACAGTCTCTCAGAGATGGCGCCACAAGCTAAGAATCCTGTCAGCTAAGTGACTGGGGAGACCCCCTCAGAGGGATTTATGAGGGGGAAAAGTCTGAGAAAAATTGATTGGAATCCCAGTGTGCTGACAATGTTCCCTGAGGCAAGTGCGATGAACCCCCTCCTACGGGCATCTCCTTTTTGTGAAGGGTGACACACCTGCTAGAAAGAAATCTGACTCCCTCATTGTAATTTTTAAAATAACTCTCATTATTCCTTCTCTGAAGGTTATTTTCAAATTCTTAATAACTAGTTCTTTTTTTTTTTTTTTAATGCAAAGACAAGGAATCAAATCTGGGGACTTTCTGTTGGGGGAAACTCGGGGTTTTTAACTTTTAAGGTAGAACCCAGTGTCTTTTCCAATCTATGGACCCTTGTTTGCAAGAAATAACCTTGTTTCACTAACAAAACAGTTCTGAGGAAGATAATTCAGTCAGTAAAATGCTTGGCTTGCAAGCACAAGGACCCAACTTCCATTCCCAGAAACCACATTAAAAAAAAAAATGCCGGCTATGGTGGTGCACACCTTTAATCCCAGCACTTGGAAGGCAGAGGCAGGTGGATCACTGTGAGTTTGAGGCCAGCCTGGTCTACAAAGTGAGTCTAGGCCAGCCAAAGCTACACAGAGAAACCTTGTCTGGAAAAAAAAACCAAAAAAAAAAAAAAAAGAAAAGCCATGTGTGGTGATGCATATTTGTAATCCCAGTGCAGGGAGGCACAGACAGGTGGAACCCCCGCCCTCCCCAACTCTGTATTCAACCTGCTTGGTGAGTGAGAGACCCTCAAAAACAAGGTAAGTGGCCTGAGGGACAGCAGCCAAGGTTGTCCTCCAGCCTACACACACACACACACACACACACACACACACACACACACACACACACACACGAGCATGCACACACATTTTAATTGAATTTAGCCTTTCAGTTTGGCACTAACATGAGAAAAAAAGAATCTTAGCTTTAACATCAGGAAAATCAGGGACTTCTTTCCTCTTTGCATCTGAGACAGCTAAGAACTCTTGGAAATTCACATCAATAAGAGTATTGTGACAAGCTGGGCATGGTGGCGCACGCCTGTAATTCCAGCACTCGGGAGGCAGAGGCAGGTGGATTGATGTGAGTTCAAGGCCAGCCTGGTCTACAAAGTGAGTCCAGGACAGCCAAGGCAACACAGAGAGACCCTGTCTCGAAAAACCAAAAAAAAAAAAAAAAAAAAAAAAAAGTATTGTGACAAGTGTGATGACCCCTCCCCTCAGTTTCTACACCTTCCTATTCGTGTGGGTTCCTTGGTCCCTCGGCCAGTTGACCAACTGCGGCTATCTTTCACCCTCAATCTTCAATTCCTACTGAGGTCTCTTATTCTGACTGGCCTGAGACATTTTCAAGCTCTTACCTCACAGAAGGCCAAATACTGAAGCTGTAGGTGTGTGTGTGTGTGTGTGTGTGTGTGTGTGTGTGTGTGTGTGTGTGTTTGTATATATGCACATGTGTGTGGAGACTAGAAGTCAACTTTGGGCATTGTTCCTTAGAAACCATCTACTTGTTTGTGTGTGTGTGTGTGTGTGTGTGTGTGTGTGTGTGTGTGTGTGTGTTTTGTTGTTGTTGTTTGTTTTTTGAGACAGGGTCTCTCTGTGTTAGCCTTGGCTGTCCTCGCTTTGTAGACCAGGCTGGCTTCGAACTCACAGTGATCCACCTGCCTCTGCCTCCCGAGTGCTGGGATTAAAGGTGTGCACCACCACCACTCGGCTCCATCTACTTTTTTTTGAGTCAAGGCCTCTCACTAGGTCTTGGGGTTTACCAATTAGAACAGGCCAGGGATCTGCCTCTCTAGCTCCAGGATTGCACAGGTTATGCCCAGAGTTTTACATGGGGGTCTTGGGGTACTGAGGCTGCCCTTGGGTCCTCATGGTTTTGTGGTCAGCACTTTATGGGCTGAGCCAACTGCCCAGACCCTGAAATGCAATTCCTTCTCCTGATGGAGCTGTGAGATTGGGAAGTTTCTTTGCAGATAGTAGAGCGCAAGGCCCCTGGTGCTGATGGGTCTCTGCTTTAGGCTGAGCTTTGGCCTGTGTCTGGGAGTGGCATTGGCCACACACCTCACCCCAGCCTGTATCTTGAGGTGGTGGCACATCTGCAAATTCTAGTCTTCCCACAAAGCTCTAAAATACTACCCGCTCCCTGTGAGTGTGGAATGAGGACATGGGCCCACACTCTTGAGAAGGCGGGAGCTCTCCAGCTTCAGAGCAAGATGGCTGAGTGGGAGGTAACAGGGAACACTTTCCAGGTCAGGCCTTCCCCGGATGATCTTCAACCTCCACTGAAGCTGGATTAGTCTCATGCTTCTTTTTAATTTCATTTTATTGTGGTAAGATTTAACACGAGCTTTAACAGACTTTTAAGTGAATGGCCCAGCATTATTAACTAAAAAAAAAAAAAAAAAGAAGAAAAAAAAGAAAAAACTATCGTACAGATGTTGATAGGATTTACTCCTTTTACTGGCATTTTATACCCATCAATTAGCAAATCCCCATTTTTCCCCTCTTAGCCCCTGGCAACCAGCGTTCTTTAAGCCAACTTTGCCTTTCAACAGTGCTTTCTGTGAGTGACGTGTCTACTTCTGTCTGACTTATTTCCCTTCCAAAGTGAATTATATTCGCACCGCTCACCCATATATCTGAGTATTGCAGACCTGTCTTCTGGCATGCATATATCACATATTAGTTATCTTTTCACTTGCTGATGGCCACCTGCATTCTTTCTGCCTCTTGGCCGTTGTGAATAATAGTGAGGTAAACTTGTGGGTGCAGAGTTCTTCTCAAGATTCTGATTGCAGCTCCTTTACCTGAATGTCTGAGGGTGGGATGGCTGGGTCACGCAGAGGTCCTTAAAGCCCACTATAAATTTCTTTGAGCCATGTCTATACCACAGTCTGAAGTATTGTTGTATACGTAAGAGTGCAAGTCAAGCATCACCCTCTCCACTTCGTTGTGTGGAGAGGCTCAGTGCTCTTCCATACCATCCCCCTATTGGAGTACAGCCCAGTCCTAACGAGCAAGGGTAATTCTACCCACATTCTTTACAGACTTTTGGGGGGTAATTTTAGTCACCTTCATCATCTGGCTCTTAATACTGTCAGCATTGTCCCTTTTTGCTTTCTAGTTTACAGTTCAGTGTGTAATTTTGATCTCATAGATATTAGTGGGTTTTTTTTTGTTTTGGTTTTTTTTTTTTTTTTTGGTTTTTCTCGAGACAGAGTTTCTCTGTGTAATGGCTCTGGCTGTTCTGGAACTTACTCTGTAGACCAGGCTGGCCTCGAACTCATGGAGATCCACCTGCCTCTGCCTCCCAAGTGCTGGAATTAAAGGTGTGCGCCACCACACCTGCCTTGGTATTAGTGTATCTTAATGCTTTCAGTGCTTAATCACATTTAATCTTCACAGACTCTCCATGATGATATGGGTTGTAAGCTCTAGTTTATGGAGATTCAAATACACCAATAAAACGTAGAGCTTCAGCTTTTTGTTTGTTTGTTTGGGTTCTGAGTTTAAAACTAAGGGCTTCATGCATGCTAGGCATGTGCTCTTCCACTGAGCTAGGCCACCTGCCCCCAGATTTAGCACCTTTAGGCTTCTTACATCTATGTTGGAGCAGAGTTTTGAACTGAGCTTTGCTGGCACCCAGATTCTTTGCTTTTATGTGAGATAACTCATTTTCATGTAACTGTCTCTGCTGTTCTCTGAGGACTGGGGGTGTATCTCTGAGGCCTGGGGGGTGTATCTCTGAGGCCTGAGGGTGTATCTCTGAGGCCTGGGGGGTGTATCTCTGAGGACTAGGGGTGTGACTTTCACTGTTTTGTACCCTCCCAGTGCTCAATAAGTACCTGAATTTGTTTCAGTGATAGGGTTGGGCATCTAAAAATAGACCTGTTGCTGAGTTCCAAAGATGCACTAGCGGCATGAATGCTGTTAATATGAATAATGTAAGCACGGTAGCTTATGCTCCCAGCATCCCTAATCAAAACAACTTACGACCCTGAAACCAAACACTCCAGAATCCGAAGCACCAACATGATGCCATTATAAAAAAAGTCCACACCCTAAAATAAACAAACAAACAAAAAACCACAAAAGAACAACAAACAAACAAAACCCCAAAACAAAACAAAAAACCAAGTTCCTGTGAAACATAATTTAGAACACTGTATACATTTCTTTTAGCCACATGTCAAAAGCAGTATATGCACCAAGAATGAATTTCATGTTTAGGTGTGATGGGTTTTCATCTCTGAGAAATGCCATGTATAAGCCAAGTATAAGATTCCCCAGATCTGAAATCCAAAATACTTCTGGCATCATGCATTTTGGATAGGGGATATTGACCCTATGTGTCTTTATACATATAGTAAATGTACACACACACACACACACACACACACACACACACACACACTTCATCCTATGAAGCATTCTAACAGTTGCTTAATCAGATACCAAGCTCTCATCAAATCATATAAATTAGTGAGGCACACGTTGCCATTGTCCCCATTTTAGAGAAGAGGAAGGCGATCCCATGAGCTTAAATGGACTGCCCCAAAGCTCTTCAGTTAAGAGGGGAGGGAACCCCAGAGAGAGGATGAGATGAGAGTGCATTGTGCTTCTGACCACAAGCACCTTCAAGCTGCGAAAGGACTTGATTATCATGGCGGCCCCACAGCGTCAGAAGGGTTGTCTGTTGCCTTATGTCACGGGAAACCAGTGGTGATAGAGTCACGTTTTGTTAAGTTGAGAAGAAGCTACTAAACTGGGGAGCCGCTTTCTTTGGGCCTTAGTGAGGATGTGTGCAGGCTGGTCCTGAGGCTGTGTCCAGGTGTGCGCAGCTCTCAGGCCTCAGGATAGAGCTGTAGACCGGGGATAGACTGAGGGAGTTCCTTGTTCTCATTTATTGGCTCATGTCCTGAGCCTGTGGCCCGGAGACCTGTATCTACCCTCTGCTCTTCTTCCTTCTGTGTTCCTCGTGAGATTCAGTCTGGGAGTGCTTGTCCCCCACCACCTCCATCCCTCTGCAGGGCTTATGGGGTCCTTGTCATCTTTTAGATTGATTGTCATTGTATCTTGTTGCATTATTTTCTCTTTACCAGCAACTTCCGTTTTCTCCGTTGTTAACTTGGGATCAACCGTAGTCCAAACATTACTAAATAGGGAGAGAGAAAGAGAGTTGGGGGAGAGGGAGGGGCAGGCAAGACAGGATATAGCTTGGAAGGGAATGTCTCCAAGGACCCTACCTTCTTTCCAACCTGTAAATTTCCATCACCCCCAATAATCTGCCAGATTATGAGCTTGTAGATGGATTAACTCATTGGTCAGAATCCTCATGATCCAGCTACTTTCTCAAAGCCCCCCCCTTCTGCAAAGATTTGGGGACCAAGCCTTCAACACATGTGTCTTTGGAAGGACCTTTCAGAGCCAGGCCGGAATATTTCCTGTACATTGTGCAAATTAAAATTCATCGTTGCTACACATGTTAAGGACAAACGAATACATCCTGGATTTAGTCCTAGCTGTGTCTTTAACATCTGCTGGGATCTTGCACTATCCTCTCAGAGGATGGAGAGATGATTGCTTATGGACCACTGTTGTTCTTTCGTTTCCCAGCATCCCCCAGGGCTATACCTGCTTGTTGAAGCACTGATGGCCATTGCAAGTGTTGGTGGTCTAGGTGGGAACCATGGTGGTCTCTTTATTTAGTGGGGGTTTCCTAAGGGAGGTGAAGTTTGGATCCCTGCACATGAGACTTAGTATCAACCACAAACACCAAATGGCAATGGAAACATCTAGGTTGTTTCTTTTGAGTGCTTAAAATATCTCTCATCTGATTTTATTTTCATTTAGTTTTTTTCCCAAGTGGAACCATGACTTTGTTGTTATGTTTTTTTTTGTTTTTTGTTTTTTGTTTTTTGTTTTTTTTTGAGACAAAGTCTCACTATGTAACCCTGGCTGGCCTGGAACTCACTCTGTAGCCCAAGCTGGTCTCAAACTTGCAGCAATCCTATTGCCCCCATCTTCCAAGTGCTAGGGTTACTGTCATGTGTCATCACCATATTTTATGGAAAAATTTATCTATTGGCTTAAAAAAAACCATAAACACATTTGTTATTTGTGTGTTTGTCTGTGTGTGGAGTGTTTTGTATGTGCGCTGCAGTGCGGGAAATCAGAGGGTGACTTTGTGGAGTTGGTTCTTTTCTCCCACCTTTATGAGGGCCTGAGGATGAAAGCCAGGTCTCCACACTTGCACAGCAAGTATCTTTACTTGCTAAGCCATTTTGTTGGCCCCCTATTTCGATTTTATTGAGACAGGGTCTCACCATGTAGTCATGGCTGGCCTGGAACTTGCAGTGATCCTCCTGCCTCTACCTCCCAGATGCTGGTGTTACAAGCATGTGCTCCCATGCCCGGCAGAAGATAAAAGAGTCTTGTAGCCATTAAAAGTGAGCCCAAGGTAATCTCCCTGTGATGTCTTTCTATGCTTCAAGCTTCCTTGGAATATTTGTTAATGTTCCTTGACTTCAACGCTCTCCCGGCTGTTCATTACTTTTTAATTTGTCTCCCGACTCTTACTTTTTCTGCGCTTGAGGCATTCATCTTCCGATAGCGTGAGTCTCTCAGCAGCCGTTTGTAGGCATGCCAAGCAGAAGTTCCTTCTTTTATCTTTCCCCTTCTCTCTCTCTCCTGCTTTCTCTCCTCTCAGGTCCTCCTTGTAGTGAGAGTTTCAGTTTCTTAAAAAACCCAGTTATGTTATGTGAATATTTTTTTTTTTTTTTTTTTAATCCTGGCATGGTGTAAGAGGCTGCTTCACAGCAGGTGATTATGGTATGCCTTGTGCACTAGCAGGGGTTGTGACCTTAGCCAGCTACAGATACCTTAATTCTGGGGACTCTGGAGAGGGTATAAATGGGGGAGCCCCGAGAGGGCCCATGGCAGCTGCTTGCTTCCCATGTTGCTGCCTCTGCTGCTGCTGTGTTTGCTGTTCTTGCTATTGCTGGATTGCTGGTTTGCTGGATATCCTGACTATGAAGACTAGACTTGCACCAAGGAACCCAACTATCCTATAGAGGTCTTTCCCTCTACCCTTCTTTTTCTCCTACCTAGTGTTGGGAATTGGAAGGGATTATGATGGAATAAGGGTTGGAAGGGAGGTAGTGGTAGAAGAACCCAATAAAATAGATTAAAAAAAATGCCAACATCTCCTGTCTTCTCACTCCCCTCTTCTTCCCCTCTGTGCACTGGTGGTTGAACCCAGGACCTCCATAGTACTAGGCAGTGCTCTAACACAGAGTTACATTCCCAGCCGTTCTTTGTGAGTTTCTTTTCTGGTAACTGACCACTCTGGTTGGATAGGCACAAACCTTGGTAACCTTATCTGTCACTCTCACTCAGCTGCCTGACCACTTAACAAGTGCATCTAGTTCTCGTTTTACCAGAGTGTCCAGAGCCCCACCTCCTTACCATCTTCTCCACACTGCCCCGTTTGCTGGTTCGTTGGCTCGTTTGCTTAATTTATTAATTTATGTACATGATGCTAGTTTAGCACCCCTCTACATAAGACACTACTCCAGGCATTTGGAGTACAGCAGGAAGCACTCACTGACAGCAAAGGCCAACTTCCACGAGCTACATTTCCAGGGGCAAGGGGAGACAACTAATAAACAATATATATTAAAGAAAACTACTTTGTGTGTTAGAGGTTGAGTGCTATAGAAAAAGCAACCAGGGCCCAGGAGATCTGAAGGTGTTGAGGTTGTAGCTTTGAGTAGAATGGCCAGGGTAGTCCTACTGGACTATTAGAGGGAGAGAAAAGGATCCTAGGAACCGTGCTAGCTGTGTCAGAAGCTTATCATTCGGGACAGCTTGAGGAAGCGATGAAGGCCCATGGGATGGGGCCCCATGATTTGATGAAGCCCCGTGATTTCTTTCCTGCCCTGTTGAAGTAACTGTGAATGGGCCAGGGACCATGTTACCCTTTCCTGCCTCTGTATTCTTGTATTTATTATAGGCACATTTCCAAAATGTTCTCCAGTAACAGCTGCTGGGACCACTGGCATGTAAAGGCTACCATGACCTGGCCTCCACTTGCCACACTTGATTCCTCTCAGTTCTCTGCCTCTCAGAGTCACGGGGCACTGCCTCCCACCCACACCTCTGTTTGTGTCGGGGAGGGGGGTGTCTCTCATGTCCTGTCCGTCAAAATCTTTCTTGTTGAGGGTAGTCTGCTCTCGAGCCTCTGCACACTCCCCAGGTCAGAATCCGTCTCTTTACGGCCTCCCAGCGAGAGAGGCATCTGCCTGCAGAGCACAGGCGCGGTTCTGGCTGTACCATAGCCACTCAGTGTCTGTCCAGTCTGTGTGTTTGGATCCCGCTTGTGCCCTGAAAAGCTCCTGGAATGTTCCCGTTCAGCAGGCTGCTCCTGTTCTGTCTTGCAGATCGAAGCACTTGTGAAGGACATGCAGAACCCAGAGACGGGAGTCAGAATGCAGAACCAGAGAGTCTTGGTCACCAGCGTCCCTCACGCCATGACAGGTGATGTGGCTTGCTGCTCGGTTGTGACTTGAAACAAAAGCCACGGGGGGGGGGGGGGGGGGGGGGGGAGGGTGAATTGGCAAATGTGAGCACACATGTTGTCCTGGTTGCTTTTTTATTTTATTTTATTTTATTTTTTTGCTTGCCTGTTTTTGTTTGTTTGTTTTGGTCAGTTTGACTCAAGCCAGAAAGAGGAAACTCAGTTAAGAAAAAGGCCTCCATTGGATTGCCTGCAGGCAAGCCTGTCGGGCATTTTATTATTTAGTGATTGATGTGGACAGACCCAGCTCATGGAGGGGGACAATGCCACCCCAGGGTCCTGAGGAGCATGACCCTCCACATGCATGTAGAGAGAGAGAGACGGGGGAGGAGAGGGAGAGAGGAGCCATGAGGAGCAAGCTAGTAAACAGAGTCCCCCTCATGGCTTTTGCTTCAGTTCCTGCCTCCAGCTTCCTGCCTGGGCTTTGTTCAATGGATATATATGTGTGTGTGTGTGTGTGTGTGTGTGTGTGTGTGTGTGTATGTGTGTATGTATGTATGTATACATACATACCAAAGAAACCGTTTCCTTCCTAAGCTGCTTTGGTTACGGTGTTGTATCACAGCCATAGAAATCTTACTGAGACACATACCAAACTGCCACAGCCTGCTTGTGAGTAAGTTTTATTTTTGTTACATGTTACAGCTGCTTTATCATTCTAGCTACAGAGCTCAAATATACAGCTGTGCCCAGACTGCATTATGTCTACAGAACTAAAATAGTTACTGCTGTTTGGCTAGGAGACTGGGGTGTTTGAGCTTTCCCGTGAGGACAGAGGAGCCCCTAGTTTTCCCCCTGTGTGAGGGTTTAAGGATACTCCAGGATCTCACTTGGGGACATTAGTGTGTGTGGGGTGCTGGGTGTGAGCATAAGGACGCGTTTTGCTCTCCTTGTGAGCATGCTTTGTGATGCAGTTCTGCAGTCCGGAAGATGTCACAGCAAGGCATGTTGCCTGCAGAAGCAGACAGCTTCTCAGAACCAGGCATTTGGGAGCCTGCGATCTTGACCCTACCCATGACTTCACTCAGTTTCTCTCTCCCTCTCCTTCCCCTCATCTCTCTCTATACATGTGTGTGGCGGATCATGCTCCTTAGGCCCTGGCTACCTTGTATTGTGAGACAGGGTCCCCTAATTGGCCTTCAGCTTGCCTGTCTGTCTCCCCAGCATCCCTGCTACCACAGTTGGCTTTTAAAACAAAAACAAAACAAAAGCCAAATGAACAAAAAAAAAACCCTCAGTCACTTTATCAGCTGAGCAGTCTCCAGTACCCGGACGACGCCCCTTTCACAGCCTTATGTTGTAAAGACAGGCTGTCTCCCATCACCTTTCTGATTGCTTTGAATGTGTCCTTGTTAAAAAAAAAAAAAAAAAAAAAAAGTCCTAAGGATGGTCATACCTATCCCAACCTTCTTACAGGTGCTAACAGACATGAGGAGTGGGTAGTGCAGACTTTTACCACCCGTCAGCCATCTGCTGCACGCCGGGCCCTCCCTGAGGAGCACACCTTCATTCGCTCTTGTGACATTTCTCTCAGACGGGGGTGGGGTGGGGGGTGGGGGGTGGCTACCATTCATGTGTAACAGTGAGGAGGCCAAGTGAAGGCAAAGAGTGGGGGCCTATAGGCAGGCTTTGGGGGGGAGTATCTTGCTCTCCTTGTTTAAGAGGCAGCTGTCCTTGAAGGCATCCTGGTGGCTGTCTGCCATTTCTGCCTTGGATTTGCTAATTCTGGGCTAGAGGACCCTTCTCTCTCTCTCTCTCTCTCTCTCTCTCTCTCTCTCTCTCTCTCTCTCTCTCTCTCTCTCTGTGTGTGTGTGTGTGTGTGGCAGGGTTTCTTATGTTCCTAGCCCAGCGCTTGGAGTAGCTGTGTGCATAAGGATGGCTAACAAAAGTGACCTGAATGTGTGAGTCAGTTCTGAGGTAGCTGTGTAAAGACCCCTAGACAGGAGAGGGACACCTGGGGCTTAGTCCCTCAAGTACTCCTTTCCCAGCCCCTACTCTCACTGGGAAAGTGGCAACAGAAAAGCCTGCCTGAGAGGAAGGTAGCAAGGATGAAAGAGACCATGCTGCTCAAGGGCCTAGCGTGTGGCAGCTTGTGAAAGTTGGCAGGTCCTCCTCTGTGTCTGCCAACACGCCGGATAAAGTGAGGGGTAGGTATGATGACCCCTGCTTTACAGATGGGGCTATAGGTACATAAGGAAGGCCGAGAGGGCTGTAGCTGTGGCTCGGTGGTACAGCTCTTACCTCACATGAGTGAGGGCCTAGGTTCGATCCCCGGTATTGAAACAATAAAGAGGTTAAGAAGTAGTCCCCACGGCACCTAGCCTATTCATGAGTGACCTTGAATTTGAGTCCATCATTGAGACTTAGCCTTCTTCTTATCCCATGTCAGCGTGTGCGTGTGTGTGTGTGTGTGTGTGTGTGTGTGTGTGTGTGTGTGTTTGTCTGTGTGCGTGTGTTTCCGACTCTCCCCACCCCAACATAGGTTATATGTAGTTTTTTAGATTTGGGTGAGGCTTCCCACCTTCTCTGTCTTTGTTTGAGTTCCACCTTCTGTAGAAACAGACCACGAGGGAGGAGTCCCCATCCTACCTTGGCAGAGCCAATGATGGCAAATGTGCATCCAGCTTCTCCAACGGCAGGAGCCAGAGCTTCCGGGAAAGAGCCGGCTGTGGAGCCTGAACAGCCAGCCTGCCATGCTGCCAGCATGGTCCCTGTGGTGCAGATGCTGGTGGTGGTGGCACTGTAAATTCATTTGGTCTATTTCAGGAAGCAGTTAAGTGGATGAGAGAGCCCTGGGCTCCTCAGTGGAGAGTGCTAATCAGCCTGATGTCTGCCTGAGGCGGTCTTGCAAGCTGCATGCCTTTAAAGAGAGACATGGAGTTGGAACATTGCTTGACACACGCAGGTCTAGGATTTTAAGCAGGGTTTTAGAGGAAGAGTTTTGCTTTGGAGCAGCCAACTGGGAGCCAGGGTGGTGGTGGTGGTGGTGGTGGTGATGGTTGGGGGGGAGGGTTGCGGGGTGCGTGAGTCAAAACAAGAGTTACAGGAGGTAAAGGATGCTGGAGGCAATCAATGGTCTGGCGTGTGGGGACTGTTGATGGAGACACTGATGGAGACAGAGGTTGGTTATTCATCCCAGTCTACAAAATATATAAGGAAAAGGTACAGATTGTTCACACTTAACCATGACTGGATCAGATAATTGTCCAGGGAATACAAGTAGATCATAATGGACCTCTTTGGAAGGTTATAAAAGAAATGTCCTCTCCTGACCTCCAAAGAGGGAAGTATTATTTAAGAGGCAGATGGTAGGATCTGAAGGTGTGGCCTTCTTCGGCATGCTTTGTTCCCTTGCAGGCAGGGACCAGATTCTGCCTTTGGGTATCAGGCTGAGGATGCAGGGAGTGTGGCCTTTGGTACTTACAAAGTGGTGTCTGAGTTGGGGGTTTGGCTTCCGACACCTTGTCTTTCTTTGGAGATGCCGCTGATTCTACATGTGGCATCTGGCTGTGAGGCCAGCGGGCTCAGGCTGAGAAATGAGCTCAGAAGCCCTGCAGGTTCTACAGCAGCCCTAGACATCTCTGGACTTACTTTGTCTCCACCTTTAGGTTAGCCTAACTCCTCAGAGAGGTGTAGCCGAATGCCTGGTCTCTCCTGACTCATCTCTGTCCGCCTCCCCTTCTTTTTGTTTTATGCAATCTGAACTCTGCAGTTTCCCCAGGCCAGAACCTAAGATTTGCAGGGCCCAAGGCAAAAGTACAAAGGAAGCCCACATTCTATTTTTCCAAAGTTTTGTACCAACCTACAAGACGTTACTAAAATAGATTCCCTCCTCCACTCTGATTAAAGTACCTTCGCACCAACCTTAAGGTTTGAGTTTAGAATTTCCTGTCTCCTGAGTGTCACACCTGGTGACTTGAATATAGGAGAACCATTTCTACCTTCAACCTTTCTTCAGTTCCAGTCCCTGGTTCTGGCTCACTCCTGTGTGTCCAAAGTCCATTCCGAACCCTAGCTGGCCTTGAAGCTATTTTTCTTTCTTTTTTTCCTTTGGTTTTTCGAGACAGGTTTTCTCTATGTTATCTTGGCTGTCCTGGACTCTCTCTGTAGACCAAGCTGGCCTCAAACTCGTAGCGATCCGCCTGCCTCTGCCTCCCAAGTGCTGGGATTAAAGGTGTGTGCCACCACGCCCAGCTGCTATTTTTCTTTATATTTAGACTCAGTCTGTTTTAAACTATTTCATAGTTAAAAAGATAAATACTGCGAATGAGATAAAGACTGAGTGTGGCTACTTAGGAGACAGAAGCAGAATTAGGAGGTCAAGACTGCCTGGACTGTATAGAGTGACTTCATGCTTAGCCTGGGCAACTTAGTGAGACTGTTGAAAAAGAAAAGTGAATAAAAGAGTGTAGAGTGGAGGGTAAGCAGTGGATCTGGCAGGGTCAGGTCATGGTGGATCTGAATTGCTCTGAGTTATTTGAGTGAATGGATGATGAGGTCTCTCAGGGGCAGGCTCACCAGCAGACTGAGAGGATGCAGTTTGGGGAGGAGGGCATGGTGGTCCTGTACTAGGTTAAGAGATTAGGACTTTGATCAGATACGTCTCTGTTTCTGCAGGGGGTGACGTCCTGCAATGGATCATCCAGCGCCTTTGGATCTCTAACCTGGGTGAGGCCTTCACCTGTGCAGTTGCTGGTTGCTGCGCATGCAGGACTGAAAGGGGAAAACTCACAAGGAGGCTTTGCAGGAGTCACTAAGAAGTGCACATGTCAGCTGGAGGGACAGGATCTTGATGAATGAATCAGCCAGAGTCAGAAGCACAGGCATGGGCTGGGAAGGTGGCTCAGTGGGCAAAGTGCTCGCTGTGCAAACTGAAGGACCAGCATTCAAACGCCTAACCCTTGTGTAAAAGGCAACACATGTTAGTAAACTCAGCCCTGGGAGCTGGAGGTGAGGCAGAAAGATCTGTGGGCCCACTGGCCGCCCACCCTAGGTGAAACAGTGAGCTCCAAGTTCAGTGAGAGACGCTCTCTCAAAAACCAAGAGCCAGGTGTGGTGGCGCATGCCTTTAATCCCAGTACTCAGAAGGCAGAGGCAGGCAGATGGCTGTGAGTTTGAGGTCAGCCTGGTCTACAAAGTGAGTCCGGGACAGCCAAGGCTACACAGATAAACCCAGTCTCGGAAAAAAAAAAAAAAAATGAAAAACCAAGGTAGGAAGAGACCTGACATTGACCTCTGGCTTATACACACGGACATGCTCATGCACACAAACCCATGTTCTACATACACATGCATGAACAGGTACATAAAAAAAAAAAAATCAAGCAAATCATTAAAAAAAAAAAAAAAAAAAAAGAATCTCTGTTCCACTCCTCAGGTTTTATGCTGTAAGGATGGGGCACACTCTTTAAGAGTTTGGGGGTTAGGGGCTGAGCCATAAGGCTTGGCTTTGGCCCCCACTCTTACTTTTTATCTGGAAACTCCTTCTCCCCAGAGGCACAGAACTTGGGCAACTTTATTGTCAAGTATGGCTACATCTATCCTTTGCAAGACCCCAAGAACCTCATCCTCAAGCCTGACAGCAGTCTCTACCGGTTTCAGGTGAGCCGTGACCTTGACCTTAGGTGGTAATGTGGGGTAGATCTTACCTGGATGTTAACCGGTTGGCCTCATGTCCTCAGAGATCCGGAAGGACTTTAGAAATGTCACAGAGGGCTGAGGTACTGTTGTTGTCCCAGGCTTGGGGACCTGTGAGGTCCCAGCCCGACAGGTAACCACGGTTTCCCTGCTTTCTTTTGTAGACACCATACTTCTGGCCCACCCAGCAGTGGCCAGCTGAAGACACAGACTATGGTACATAATTCACTTACTTGCCTGCCTCTGCTCCTACCTAACACACTGCTGGTTTGCATGCTGTATTTGGGTGACATTTGGGTAGCTGTCATCGTGACCTTTATGTCGGCTCACATCTGTACTGGAAGCATCCCTGGAGTCAGGGGCGCGGGGAGGGGAAAGGAGCCTAGTTGGCTGAACATCTTTTCTGGCTACCCAAGGGTTTTGGAATATGACAGTGATGGAAAATGGCATTGTTTTCTTTTCCAGCCATTTATCTAGCCAAGCGAAATATCAAGAAGAAAGGCATCTTAGAGGAATATGAAAAGGTACAGAGTCATATCCAAGTAGAGTTTTATAACAGAGTAGAATGTAGTCATGAGATATTTCATTTCTTTCTACATTGTTATATCCATCTATCCGTTATCCATTTATCTACCCATCTGCCCTCCACCCTCCCACCATCCACCATCATCCATCCATCCATCCATCCATCCATCCATCCATCCATCCATCCATCCACCTATCCGCCCATTCATCATCTACCATTATCCATCTGTCCATCCACCTATCCACCCATCTCCATCCACCTACTTGTTAATCAGTCCATCTGTCATCTGTCCATCCACATCCATCCATCCATCCTCCACTTAGCATCCATCCATCTACCCAACCATTGATTTGTTTACAGCTTACTGAAACATATTCTTTTCCATGCATGGCTTCAGTTTTCTTCTACTGTAATTTAAGCCCTTGCCTTGGTGGGTACTGGGGACACTGCAGGCTATCCTGTTCCTTTCGTTGCCGTAAAGTGAGATAATATACCTGATAACACACAGCCCTGGAGTGTGTGTGAACTTAAATTTACAGATTGAGAACAGTAGGAAAGACTTAGTTTTGGCTTGCATGCAGTGAATCACATTTCCCAAAGAATGCGCCTGAAACTTCAGACGGTATCTTAGTTTCAGTCTGTTGCTGTGATAAATATCGTGACCAAAAAAATCCGACTCTGGGAAGAATGGGTTTATTTCAGCTTATACTTCCAGGTCACAGTCCATTACTGAGGGAAGTCAAAGCAGAAACCGAAGTGGAAACTGTGGAGAAATAATGCTGTTTACTGGCTTTCTCGCTGGCTAATAATGCTCAGCTAGCATTCTTATATGGTACAGGACCACCTGCCTGCCTAGGAGCACGGGCCTAGGAATGGTACTGCCCAAAGTGGGCTGGGATTCCTACATCAATTAACAGCCGCACAAGTCAGTGTTCCACTTCCGTTGAGGTTCCCTCTTCCCAGTGACTCTAGGTTGTGTTAAGTTGACAACAGAAATTTGCCCAGTGCACAAGGCTGACATATCTGGCAAAGGCAATAATCCTTATGGGTTGTAATTTCTTTAAAACTTGTCCACTCCTATCCGTATCCAGCCATCACATCAAGTCCAGGGTTTATCTTTGTGAAGCCTTTATTAGCACATATTAATAGTACAAGATACTGGATTGCGTTGTGGAAGGTTCCGTACATACTTTGAAGGATTTCTTTCCTCCTCTCTCCCTCCCCCTCCCCCTTCTCTCCCTAGTAGACCGATGGTCTGAGCTATACCCTCAGCTCTTTTAAAACCTTTTTTTTTTTTTTTTTTTTTTTGGTTTTGTTTTGAGACAGGGTCCCTGCTATCTTACTCAGGCTAGAGCTGAGTTGATGATCCTCCTGTCTCAGCTCCCTGAGGAGCTGGGATCACAGGCCTGTGCCACTTTCTAGATTCTTGAGTCCCATTGTTGGATATACTTTGCCCCTCCCCCTCCCTTCTTTCTAATCGGGGTTGGGATACACTAACTAATGCAAGGAAAGCCGGGGGGGGGGGGGGCCGGGGGGTCCTGTTGCAAAGGCATTTGAGAGTCTTGCCCTTCTTATGAGTACTGCTGGGAAGCTGTGGGAGACACTGGGCTGTGGGGAGCCAGGGGTGTCCTTTGCTGACTGGATGAGTTCTGCCCTGCTGTTTGTGGCCTTGCCCTATAAGGCTTACTGTCCTTATTTTGTTTTTTTTTTTTTCTCTTCTAGGAGAATTATGATTTCTTGAACAAAAAAATTAATTACAAGTGGGATTTTGTCATCATGCAGGCTAAAGAGCAGTACCGGTGAGTGAAAAGTGGTCCCAGGGTTCTCTACTGACTGGCTCTCCTCTCTCCTCCCTGTCTCCCTCTGTTCTGCTGAACTTAAATTCCTTTTGTAGTATGTTTGTATCTCTGTGTATGCGCAGGCTACAAGATTACCTACCTTGCTGATACCTCAAGCGCCAGCCCCCTTATTATTTGAAACTGAATCTCTCACAGGCTTGGAACTTTCTAGTTCCAAGTAAGCTAGGTTGTCTGGCCAGAGAACTCCAGGGATCTGCCTGTCTCTGCCTCTCCAGATTAAAACCATCCTAATGAGCTTCTGTGTGATAACCAGCTGGCTAGGGTTTGGGAACAAAGGACACAGCCCAGCAGGTCAGAATGAACAACAGCTCAGCACACACTGCCAGGGAGATGAGGGTCATGCAGCAGGGGTTTGCAGAATCCTTAAGCTGTGGAGGATACTGGTGGAGGGGGAGGGAGGCGGGGAGGAGAGGGAGGATGTTCTAAGCATGTAGACCTAAGGGGACAAGAGAGTGCTCTGCGCAGGCATCTTCTGTGGCTGGAGCAGAGGGCGAGGTATAGAACAGGCAACACTTTATCGTCTCTGAACAACTCATGGGCCCTACGAGGTTCATCTCTTACTCACATCTGCGGCTTTGATATGCTTGCTCTCACTTCAGGGTCCAGAACGGCAAGTTTAGAAATTGAGTGTGCACAGGAGTACACACTGGCTCACAGTTTGGAGGGCTACAGTCTATCGCGGCAGGGAAGTCATGGCTGCGAGAGTGAGGCAGCCGGCCATGCATCACTCACACATAGGAACAGAGAGAGAGAGAGAGGGGAATGCTGGTGCCTCGGCTTACTTTTTATTCGGTCTATCCCTTGTGAAAGTGTAGCCCACACTCAAGATAGGTTTTCCGACCTCAGTGAAGCTTTTCTAGAAACTCTCATGGCATGGCCAGATATTTGCCTCCTAGGTGATTCTAATACAGTCAGGTTGACAGTAAAACATTAACTGTCACATCCCCGTGGGACACTGGTAAGAAATCTGTCACTGCTCTTTTAGCCACTGGCATGTTCCTGTCTGACATTCGCGACAAAGCGACACGGAGGGAACTTTCTATCATGCCACTGATATTTGTTTACAGGGCTTCGTTTGGTGTTCATGGGTGCCACTGTATTTTAAAGTGGCGTGGCAGAAATGCTTAGACTCACACTTACCAGCTCTCCTTATCTCTTTAAGCTGGGAAACTGAGGCTTGGAGAGGCTGAAATTACTTGGTCAAGGTCATTTGGATGGGCTAGAACAATTAAATTCTATTCAGTGCACTCTTTTTTTTCATTTCTAGTGGGTTCTAGCCCTAAGCCGGGCTCAGGAACACAGAGATGGAATTGTGTCTCCCTCTGCAGCCCCTCCACACCCTCTACTTCTGTGCTCTGAGTGGGACGATCCCAGCCACCCCCACACCCTGACATAAGCCCCTCAGGTGCTGCAGCTCAGAGCTGTTCAGTGCCTCCCACTTTCCTCCTCCACCAGCCCTAGACAAATCTGAGCAACCCAGACTCCTGGGAAATTCCCCTCCTTTCCTCACCCAGCTGCTGTGGGATGGGGAATTCCCAAAAGCCTCTTTTTCTTCTGAGACACCAGTGTCCCCTTAACGCTGACTTAACTCAAAGGCTGCCTCTGACTGCAGATTTAGGATCCCACCACCAAACTAGATGGCCCATGGGGTGGTTTTTGTTACGCTGAGCCCCTCCCTCTGTCTTCCTCCTCTTCCTTTTTTCCTCCTCTTGCAGCAGTGTGGCAGCTCTTTCTTTTGTGTCCTGGCCTCAGAAATTACACATGCTATGAGCGACACTCTGTTGGTGAGAGGCAGCACAAGCTCCCTGCTGGCTCTAAGGGGAGGGGAGATAGACCCCTTCATCAGTGGAAACGGCATGGGGACACATTTCAAATCTACTGCAGAGATTACCCTGGTCTTTGCTTGATAGTTCCCATAATGCCTTCTCATAGTAAAACTCATAGTAAAACAGCAAGTCTGTATTTACTTCTTGAGTGCCCATATAATGCATGGCCTAAAAGCCACTCAAAGGTTGGGGCTATGATTTGACTCCCACTAATTGGAATGTAGTGGGGGAAATCAATAAATCCAGGAATGAATAGAAGGTTAAACAATGCAATTGTGGGGCGGGAAAAGACATATGAGCAGCTAAATGAACTCCTTAGTTACTCGCTATTTTGAGTTCCATCTGTCCTGGCTCTCCTGCTCCCAAACGTATCACATAGTTGCTGATGAGCAAAGCCAGAAAGGCCCACTGCGGTCATTAAAGCCTGATTCTATTTACAAGACCTTCTAGCATTATAGAAACCATACAAACTTCAGGATGCTTGTAGTCCATCCTCCCGAGGACTCAGGCTGGTTAACCTGGTGGAAAATCCATTAGGTTGTTAAGGGGTGGGGGTGGGGGCAACACTGTTTGTATTTAATTTCCAGAGGAGGTTGGTAGGACACCCTCCTGGAATGGTGCTGCTCACCCATCTGGCTCTTTAGATGCTATTATGTTATTCACAGAACATTAATGGGGAAATAAATCCACCGGCTCTGCTGTGCTGAGGGCGTGTGCGTCATCTCATGTTCCCCGTTGCCGGGGCAAACAGACGTTAATCAATGTGAGCACAGCTAGGCCTGGAAGTGGGCGTGAATGGTAACCTCGGCATGATAATGAGGGCTTCTTCCCTTCTGGTGCGGGAGGCCCCACACCACTTCCTCCTGCGGTGACAAAGGGGAGATGGCTAGACAAAACAGGATAGCCTTTTACAGTCCCCAGAGGCCACCAACTCATGTGAGTGAAAGAGAAGGATGACAGATAAGGAGAAAAACAGGACTTCCAGAGTCTGCCACTGTCCCTGTCACAGTGCTGGTGTGGCGTGGCACCTGCCTGTCAAGGTGTTGATCATATTATTTGCCAAAGCAGGGAAACCAGTATGAAGCCGGGGAGGCCAAGTATTGGCTGGCATGGTCATCTCTGCTCACTCCGTGGTGACGTTGGCGACACTGATCTGATTCTGGAGCTGGTCATGGTGACACCAGCTAAGCCGTGGCAGCTGAGTACCATGAAGGAGTACTGGAGAGAGTCTCGCCTTCATCCCCTCGTCTTTGCTTCAGTTTTGATTTCTTAACAGCGACAGGCAAGCTGTAAGGACCCCACCAAGACATGAGGCTGGAAAGTTCCCTGGGAGAACTAACCAGGGTCAAAGGAGTCAGCTGTATTGGAATGGTAGCTAGAGTACAAGCGTGGTATTAGCAGCGATGGTTGTGTTTGTGGGCATCATGGGACTTGGGAGTTGTTTGAGCAGATGGGGAAAGTGGTCCAGGTCATCAAGAATGGAGGCTATCTTAGATTAAAAGATGCAAAGTGCTGCTGGCCCTGAACATGGTTCTTCTTCTTGTTCTTCTTCTTGTTCTTCTTGTTCTTCTTGTTCTTCTTGTTCTTGTTCTTCTTCTTCTTCTTCTTCTTCTTCTTCTTCTTGTTCTTCTTCTTCTTCTTCTTCTTCTTCTTCTTCTTCTTCTTCTTCTTCTTCTTCTTCTTCTTCTTCTTCTTCTTCTTCTTCTTCTTCTTCTTCTTCTTCTTCTTCTCCTCCTCCTCCTCCTCCTCCTCCTCCTCCTCCTCCTCCTCCTCCT
>OU015746.1:11971764-11984534 GCA_907169655.1 Acomys percivali
TCAGCCCAAGTACTGCATCCAGCTCCTCCCACCACCCAGCCCAAGTAGTGCATCCAGGATCACCCGTAGATAGGGTGCCTGATGCTAGCACCAAAGTTCTCACTCTTAAAATGCAAATGCCCTTGGATCCTCCTCTGACGGCTGCCCTCTCTCTCTTTTTCTGTGCACTTTGCACTAACAGCTTCAGTTTCTGGATTTTTCCTGTTTGTAACTTCTGCCCCTCTCTCTGCTCTCTGTGCCCAGCCCAGGTCCTCACTGTCCTCCCAGCTAGTGTTCCACTTCACTTCTGCTTGCAGACTCCTACCAGGCTGCCTCGCCCAAGGTTCTCTGCTTGTCTGTTTTCTGGCTCCCCGTCTTCAGTCTGGCAGGGACCGCAGTGGTTCTCGGGCATAGCTCTGACCCTGCTACCCACCCCTGACAATTGTCCCCGGCCTCTGAAGGCTTCGAGGAGGCGTATAATAAGTCTGTCTCTGGGAAATCCCCACAAGAGGAAAAGAACAAATTGTTAGAATTTCAGGAGTGGAGAATTGTCAGTGTCCTCAGGCAGAATGTTCTTAGTGTGGGGAAGAGCATCTCTGTAAAGTGGGGGGGTATAGAATGGCTTCGTTCCAGGAGAGCCCACACCCAAGAGTAGAGTAGCTATATGTGTGAATTCCAGGGTAAAAAAAAAAAAAAGGTTTATTCATCCTATTCTGTCTCCAGGTGGTTTTCTCTGAAGTGCATAGAGTGTGTGGGTGTGTGTATTTTTAATAACTTTAGCATGATGTTTGTATGACCTTTTGGCTAAGTAGTAATAATATTGATAGTGGGTTTGCAAGTTTAGCAAACAAAAAAACCCACATGATTCCTAGTTAAATTTGAGTTTTGGGTAAACAGTGACGATGTCTTTCAGTGTAGCCATGTTCTGACTACTGCTCGGAATGGTATTTTATACGGTAATAGAGTTGACCCCACACGTGTCATATTTCAGCCCTAATTAATGGCAATACATATATCAAGTCTCTGCAATATGCCAACTGCCTGTGTGCATTATCCCTTTTAACCCCCAGTTTCCTTTTATAAATGAGAAAACAAAGGCTTTTAGATGCCAAGAAAACTGTCCAGTAACATACAAGACCAGGATTTCAACTTTTGCCTGGACCCAAAGCCCACACGTTTCCCCCGAATCATCCCTATCTCATCCTGTCAGATTGGCTCTCCACCCTTTAGAAAAGTCTAGAACCTTTTCGCTGCACTGCCTCATTCTGCACACATTTCATTATGCATCTGCCTCACTGTGCACACAGGATGCTTGTGTGTCACCCCCCCCCCCAAGGATGACTAATCCCATGGACAGGTGTGTGTGTGGAGCCAGAATTAAAAGCTAAGATTCGCATGGTCAAGCCACGGTAGAAGTGAAGATGCCTGGGCTTCGGCATCCCCAACCCAAAATTCTGCCAAGCCTGAAACCTAGACACTGACATGATGCCTCCAGTGGGGAAGCCTAGGCCATGAAGCTTTGTTTGGGTTGGACGTGGTGATGAATCCACAGGAAGGTCAGCAGAGGAGGCAAGAAAGTGTGTGCATGTAGCTGTCACTTCCAATGACAGCTCCCTGTGGGGCCCAGAGAATGACAGGACACCCACAGCCCTGCTCCTTTCTTCCGTGTTTGTGCGCCAAGCATCCCTGAACCCCAGGGCTGGCTATGTGGCAGCGGAAGACAGAAAGTTTGATTCTGGTCCCAGGTTCTCTGACAGAGGGTGTCTAAGGTACAGGCTGCTGAGCATAGACTAGCTAGCTGTGCATTGCTTTTTTTTTTTTTTACATCATTAGTGTATTGAATTGTGTTTTCTGTGTTTGCATCTCATCTCATGGCTGAGGCTTTTGTTCTCTTTGTTTTAGTTGTAAATTGAAAGGCTGGACAGCCATTCCATTCTGCAGCGTTCCCAGCTCAAGGCAAAGGAAGGGATATGGCAAAGAGAGCAGGCAGGGTGGAGAGAGGCGATAGAGCCGGTGATTTCCTGTTTCTCATGGGTCGCTCCTCAGCCTTGCCTCTTGCAGAGGTGGGTTTGAATTTTGGTTGAGCCAACAATTGACCAGAAGCTTCTGTGGCAGGTATCAATTTCAACAACTGCCTAGAGCTGTTGTGTTTAATTCAGAAGTAAGGCCTAATAATGTTTATTATTAGCCCTATACTTATTATTACAGAGGTCTTTTCTTCTTCTTTTTTTTTTTATTTTTTTATTTTTTTATTTTTTTAGTTTGGTTTTTTTTTGAGACAGGGTCTCTCTGTTAGCCTTGGCGGTCCTGGACTTGCTTTGTAGACCAGGCTGGCCTTGAACTCACAGCGATCCGCCTGCCTCTGCTTCCCGAGTGCTGGGATTAAAGGTGTGGGCCACCACGCCCGGCTTACAGAGGTATTTTCTAACCCGCTAGCAATCAATGAAGACACAGACACCTGTTATATTTTAAAATAGCCTTAGTTAACCTGGGGCAGGGCAACTATTAATCCCCTAAACTACTTCCCATAGTGGGGCAGGTATCTCATACCCTGCCACAATCCCATGCCATCTGCTTCTAATAATTTCTATCAAGCTACCTCCCATCCATAATCCCAAATACTTGCTAAGTATCATCATCTGGGCCAAGTCTCCATCCATGCTGGTCATGTGCTTCTTCCTTTAACCCATGGCTTGGCCTTCTTCTTCCTGCTCTTCTCCTCTGGTCTCTCTTCCTCCCAAGATTCTCTCTGTCTCCCAAAGCCTGGGAACCTTAGCCATGCCTATCCCATTTGTCCTGCCCAGGAGTGTTGGCCTTTATTGGTCATACAGGAACAAGGTTTTTAGGCAATGTTACATAGCAAACTTGGGGCACAGAGACAGAAAGCAGTAATTAGCATCAAAGCACAGCCGACCAACTTCCAACCCAGAGCCTTGGTCTCCTCAGCATAAAATCAGCCATAAAAATCTCTCTCCTTTAAGCTTTTGAATAGTTCAAAGAAGTGTAAGTTGCTTTGCATTTGCTGAGAGGTAATCACTGTGCATGTGTCCAGCTCCTCTCCCAGCCAAAGTCCTAGATCCTTAGACGCTATTCTAAGTAATCTACCCCAACAACCCCCTAACAGGAGCATCCTGAATATACTAGATTTGAACGCATTTCTACTCTGGTCCTTGGGTCCCTTTCTGTCTAAAATGCGTGCCTTCTAGAACAAAGCCCTGTGCTGAGAAAGAAGGGGCGTGAGGATAAGTGAGATTGCTAAGACTACATTAGCGGTTCTTAACCTGAAGGTCACAACCCCTTTGGGGAGAGAGGTCGATGACCCTTTCCCAGGGATTGCACATCAGGTATCCCAAGTGTCAAGCATTTACATTACAATTCACAGTAGCGACAAAACTACAGTTACAAAGTAGCAATGAAAACAATTTTATGGTCGGGGATCACCACAACAGGAGGAACCACATTAAAGGGAATGCTACGAAGGCTGAGAACCACTGGTCTAGACTGTCTGCTGAGGCAGAGGCAGGAGGATCGCTGTGAGTTCAGGCCAGGCTAGTGTACAAAGCCAAGAGAGGTAGGGAAATCCTGTCTCAAAACAACAACAAGCAAACAAACAAACAAAAAAAAAAAAAAAAGGAGGAAGCTCACAAAAAAGTTTATCCTTCTAAGCTCCTAAGTACACCAGAGTCATTATCAATCTGGTATTTGCCAAGGACTTACTCTGCCTTAGACAAGATTCTAAAGGAAGCACCGCGTTCTGACGGTGGCATATACATTGTAAAAATACAGTCATGCACAGAAAACTTGTGATGATCTATGAAAGAAAATTTCAGATGTGGCAGTTCAAAACTGAAAGATCTGCCTAACCTTTACTTAAGATCACTCCCTTCGGCTCTGCACTGCCACAGAAACAATCCACAGGTTTCCTGAGAAGCAATGTTCTAAAAGCACCATCAGTCAAAAGGAGTGAGAGAGGAGAGCTGTGTTCTTGACATCCCACGTTGGGCCCTGGTAGCTCCTGTACCTCTGAGCCAATGAACCAGTGGATCCTTTTGCAATGTCTATGGGTCCTCACCCGTGTGACCCTATTCCTAATGCACTCTGGTTTAATTCAGCAGCGTCAATATTAGGCAGGCAGGAATTATCAGGCTCAGCTTGCAGGGTTAGGGTCAGTACCAAACAACCCTCAGACATAACCGCATCTCAGACAACAAAGACTGGGATTCCCACAGTCCCAACCTCAAAGGATTGGGTGGCCAGAGAGGTGGGCAGCAGGAAAGCCTGTTCCTGGGGAGGATTGTAGACTGGGGGAGTCCAGCTGGAGATTGATCTGAATGCTCCAGGTGCTTCCAAGACCCTAAATGGGAAGCCTGCCCTGGAGTCATCCTTTCTCTGTTTACTCAGAAAGTCCGGAGAGAGGGCACTCTGCGGGGGATCCCCAGCATGAACTTGAACTTGCTTTGATAGCTTCCACGAGGACGTGGGATCCTCACATGATCTCCCACCATTACAGCCCAACTCTGACTTGCCGTGGGCTTCATTTTTGTTTTGTTAATTGTTCGGTTTGCTTTCAGTTTGTAATGTTAGTCAAATTGTTACGAATGCCTGAGAGTGAACCTCACAATCCATTCAAAACTCTTCTGGTGAGAAAAAGAGGCAAATGTTCAATGTCCAGGCTAGTTTCTCCATCTTTGTCCCTCCCTCTATGTCTTAGTGAGAAATGGCTTCCAGTTATTAACAATTATTATCTGTTTCTTTATTTTGTGTGTGTGTGTGTGTGTATGTGTGTGTGTGTGTGTGTGTGTGTGTGTGTGTAAATGCATACTTTCCACAGTGTCTTAGGGTTCTTATTGCTGTGATAAAACACCATGGCAGAAAACAACATGGGGAGGGAAGGGTTTATTTCTGCTTATTGACTCTCAGGTGAGTAGTCCATCACTGAGGGGAGTCAAGGCAGGAATGTGGAGGCAGGAACTGAGGCAGGCGCCATGGAGGAGGGCTTGCTTCAATGGCTTGCCCAGTTCGCCTTCTTACACACCCTGTGACCGCCATCCCAGGTGTGGCCTGGCCCACAGTGGGCTGGGCCCTCCCACACCGAATCACCAGCTAAGAAAACAGTCTTATAGGCTTACCCACAGGGCAGTCTTAACTGATGCGTTTTCTCAATTGTGGTACCCTACATGAGATAACTCCGGCTTGGGTCAAGTTGACAAACAAAAACATGCAGGTCAGAGGGCAGTTTTGTGGAGTTGTCTCTCTCTTTTCACCTTTGCATGGGTTCCAGGGGCCAAATTCGGCCTGTCAGGCTTGCGATGGTGAGTACTTCGTATCTTCTGAGCCATATTCTGAGCCCAGGCTTCCTTTTTGGTCTCCCACTTTTCAGCTGTTTCTATAGACGAAATGGGAGAGCAAGGCCACCCCCAAACTTGCTCTTTAATCCACCTTGGTTTTCAGAATGAAGTTATAGTCATACATATTTCTTCTCTGGCTACTCATCTGCTTGCTAGTCTCTGGTGGTGGCACAGAGACAGGTGGAGGTGGCAGCGATGGGGGATCACACCTTTTAAGTATGAGGAGATGAGCAGTTTTCTCACAGGCAGTGCTTTTTGTTTTTCAAATGGACATTTGAACTGTATGGATTTAATGGCACCAATTTAATGGGTTTTCTTCTTTGTTTTGCAGAAACAAACAATCACTGCTGTCAGAAAAGAGGTAATTAGCCTCCCGGTTCCACTGAAGCTTGACTTTAAAAATCTTCTAACAAATTATGCATACTTTGATTTTATGCTCCGCACTCAGCAATGAAATGAGATCCATGTGTAATGTTCAGACAATTGTTTCCAAAATAATAGACAGCAAAGGATCCCTGGTAAGGTCTGAATGGGGCGGATGCTGAGGCTCGGGATGTGAAATGTCCCTTGAAGCCACGCATCTGAGGGATGGTGATAGAGGACTGTGGGAACCAAGGCTGTGGGACCCACATCCCTAAGCTGGACCCTGCTCTTACAAATCCATCTGGAATCTACCCAGGGTGACAAGATACTGACTTGGCCAGTCCCTGCAGGACATAAGCCTATAGCTCCATTATCTCACTTCCGTGCCCCTTGGGACAACCCCCGCCTCCCCTCCCCATCCCCCACCAGCTGTTATCTTTTTTCAAGCTGGTGGGTTAAGGAGAATACTAACTGGAAGTCTGAGGTGTGGTGGGCCTGAACCCTGTTGATATGAGTAAACGGCCTCTGGTCTTGGATCCACATGTAATATCAGAGTTCATCGTATGCAAGGGTGGGGAGTTGGAGATTATTTTAGTTACCTTTCTTGTTGCTATGGCAACCTGACAAAGGCAACTTAGGGCTGGAAGGGTTTGTTCTGGCTCACGGTTGTAGGGGATACAGTCCACCATGGGAGGGGAGGGAGTCACAGCAGCAAAAGCATGAGGCAGCTGGTCATATGGCATCCACAGTCAATCCTGGACCCCTGCTCATCTTTAGAGTGGATCCTCCCATCTCAATCCAATCGAGAAATCCCCCCTGCCCCCCTGCATAGACACACCCAGAGGGTTGTCTGTCAAGTGCTTCCAGATCCCATCCAGTTGATAGTCATGATTAATAATCACAGATATCAAGCTGGGCGGGTGGTGGCGCACACCTTTAATCCCAGCACTCGGGAGGCAGAGGCAGGCAGATCACTGTGAGTTTGAGGCCAACCTGGTCTACAGAGTGAGTCTAGGTCATCCAAGGCTACACAGAGAAATCCTGTCTAGAAAAACCACACACACACACACACACACACACACACACACACACACACACACACAAATCACAGATGCCATCTAACAACCATCTCTCTTCCAGATCATGTATTACCAACAAGCCTTAATGAGGTCCACAGTGAAGTCTTCAGTGTCCCTTGGAGGGTATGTCCCTGAGCTGTCTTCTAAAGCAAGAGCAACGGGTGTGCAAGGGAATGTCTGCTTTAAGTCAAACGTGACAAGCCATGTGCAGATTGACTTTAGGTTCCAATGAGTTGTGGTTTTTGTTAATTACTTCCAATATTAGGTTAGGGGTCGGGCTCTCATAAAAAAACCTTCAAATAGCTTTTACACCTAAAATGTGTCATCTTCCCTGAAAACATGTCTGTGGGTGTGGGCAGAGTTCATGGCAGGAGCCCGTACATGGTTCTTCCTCACACACAGATGAGAGCGCTGCCTCTTCCTCAGACGTCAGGAAAAGCATTAACTTAGAAGGTCCCACTTAAGACCAAAGGGTTTGGGTAGTGAGTTGAAGTTCCCAAACACAGGCAGTATCCTGCCAGAGGCGGAATCCAAAGGGACAGTGGCCTTGGCTGTTGAAGCTTCCAAGATGAACACCAAGCCACAGACAAACCAGGTCAGCTTTGGAATCTTCTGATGACACGTGGCGAGGCCATGTTTGAACTAGGGACAGAAGGTCAACAAAGGAACAGGACTGGGAGAAAACAGCGTTACTTCCCAAGTACAACAGGGCAGATCTTTCCAGATCACTGCCCATCCCAGGAGCTGTTGCACGTTTTTCTGAGAAGTTAGTAATAAGTATGTAACTAAATGGAAGCCCGCCAAGAGGGCAAGCTGGCCAGCTAGCCTCCACGGTCACCTTGTCTTCCAGGGTTGAGCTTCTAGAAAAACCCCTTTTCTATCTGCTTTTCAGAATTGTCAAGTACAGCGAGCAGTTCTCCTCCAATGACGCCATCATGTCAGGCTGCCTTCCGAGCAATCCTTGGATAACTGATGACACCCAGTTCTGGGATTTAAATGCCAAATTGTATGTATTTCAAATGTTGGGATATTTTACAAGTCTGGTGTGTGTCTGTGTGTGTCTGTGTGTGTGTGTGTGTGTTTGTGTGTGTTTGTTCCCATGTGTGTGGGTATATGTATTCATGTGTATGGAGGCCTTCAGTTGGCATCAGGTCTCTTCCTTTACCTATCTACATTGTTTACTGAGCCATGGTCTCTCACTGGACCCTTAGCTCCCCAGATCTGGCTAGTCTAGCCAGCGAGCCTTTGCCAGCAATCCCATCTCTGCCTCCCGAGGGAGGAAATTGCAGATGGCTGCCACACCTGCTTGGTTTTTACATGGCTTCCAGAGATCCAAGCCGTTCTTCACACTTACCCGGCAAATACTCTACCCACTGAGCTATCTCCCCAGCCCAAATGGTTTGTGGCTCAGTTGGTAGAATCCATGAAGGCCCAGGTTCAACTCCCAACACAGTGTAATGGTTGTGCGTGCCCATAATCACGGCCCTTGGGAGGATCAGACATTCAGGGATCCTGAGCTACACCGCAAGTTTGAAGCCAACCTGGATCTCACAAGGCTTTGTCTCAAGTTGTTGTTGTTGTTTTGAGTTGTAATTCATATGTCATACAACTTACCCATTTAAAGCATACAATTAAATTGAGAGTAATGTAATCCCTACTCCAATTGGTTTCTTTTTTAAAAGAAATCTGCACCCTTTAGCTGCCACCTTTCCCTCTGCAAACCTGCATGCCCTCTAGCTCCTCCCTAGATGGCCACTAGTCAGTCTGTTTTCTGATTACATGTATTCTCCTATCTTAGATTTTTCCTGTAGATGAAATCGTAGCATGTGTGGTCTTTTGCTGGGCGCTTGTCACTTCCTGTTAGACTTTATCCATGCGGTAGCACGGATCAGCATTCGTTTCAGTTATGGATCAATGATGTTGCTTGCATGGATATGCTACGTGCACACTCATTTGTCCGTGGAAGGACACTGGGCTTTTCCTGAATTGTAACTATCATGAATGGTGTAGGCGCAAACATTCATGTACCTTCAGGGCGAAAGGGAAGTCTTAGTGAGTGGCGGGTGCCTGGCTGGTGGTTGTGACTATAGCATCTCTCACCCATATGTCACTGGAATTCTATCCTGGCTTTGAAGGTGGCGGCCTGACCCTTCATAGATTGTTTCCAGGCTGAGTTTTTTTCCCCCTTATGTTTTTTGGCACCGAGGTCCTCAGCTCTGGGAGGCCACATCATAGGTGTGAACTCCAGGGGACTCGGAGGCTGCGTCTTCCTAGTAAGTGGCTGCTTGGAGTGTGTGTCTATGCAGAGGCTAAAGGGTAAAGCAGAATTGAGATCAGGTGGAGACTAAGGACCTCATGAAGGTCAGAGGAGGCTGGTCCTATCACTCTCACCCAGGTCAGGACTGAGTACAGCCCCATCTCCGAGGGAGTATTGGATTTACCAGTCATCATCCCTGCAGGGTGGAAGTCCCAACCAAGATGCGGGTAGAGCGATGGGCCTTCAACTTCAGTGAACTGATCCGAGACCCCAAGGGTCGACAGAGCTTCCAGTACTTTCTCAAGAAAGAATTCAGTGGTGAGTTCTCTTTTCTTTTCTTCCTTCCTTCCTCTCCTCCTCTTCCTCCTTCTCCTCCTCCTCCTCTTCTTCTTCTAAAGCAACTCTAACTTTAATGCCCAGCCTAGGCTTTTTAGGAGTTTCCCAATGGGCACTTCTATACTTTTTTAAGGCTTTTAAACATGGCCTCTTGCTTTGCCAGGTGTGAGGGTCCAGGTACTTCCTTCTCCGTAGGCTCAGAAAGACACTGCAGTTGTGGGGAGGGGGATTATATCGTCTCTACAATCTGCCTTAGCTTCACTCACAATCCCCAAGGCTTGGTCTCTTCTTGGATTCCCTCACTTCACTGCCCAGAATTCCTCTAATCTGCTCCCTTGGCCTCTGGCTCTTTAGGTTACCTTCAGAGATCAGGTAGCTGAACAAGCCAGCGCCCACCCCACCCCCGCTTCTCTGTCAGCCCCTGTTGTCTTTAGCGTAGAAGTTCTGCATATTCAACCCAACCATGGATATCTTTTCATTTGTTTTTAAGATTTATTTTATTTTTACTTTTTATGTATGGATGTCTTGCCAACACCGTGTCTGTTGGCACTGTACATGTGCATGCAGTACCCATAGATACCAGAAGGGGCATCATATACTCTGGGGGAATTGTAGGTACAGAGTTGTGAGCCTCCATATGGGTGCTGGAAATTGAACCCAGGTCCTCTGGAAGTGCAAGAAGTGCTCTTTACTGCGGAGCCATCTCCCAGTCCTGCAGAGATCTGTTTCCTGGACCCAGGAGAGGGGCGGGTGCCTTTATAATTGTATTGAGTTACAATTGCTGTAGTCTAGAAAGCGTCCCAGGGGGTTCGAGGCATACAGTGCAACCTCCTGCCCAGGGTTTTTTCAAGCCTTCAGAGTATGTGGACTTTAGTGGAGGAGGGTCTGTCGTTAATTGTCTCATCCACTGAGAAACATCCAGTAACACAGTGAAGCCAGATCAGAACAGATTACACATTCAATTTCTTCACTACCTTTGCTGAAATACTGGCTTTTATGGGATTCATTTATCTGTTTGTGGACTCCCACCTCTGGGGAGCTTCATGATTGCGTCTGGGACCCTAAAGCAGCTAGTCTATGGACTTGCTCCTGAAGCAAATCGTACTGGACATGCCTTTTTAGTCAGGTGGCGGCCAGAGACAGAGCATTGCATTAGAACGTGGATTTGCTGTAAATCATTCTCTCTAAATAAGCCTAATTGCATAATGTAATAATCTTCAAAAAGATGGATGGGAAAGGAATGCACTCCGAAGCTCCCAGTGACAAAATGGAAATAGTGCCATCTAGTGGCGAATAGATAAAGTGCATGCTGAGGTTCACCTGCCCATTCTTCAGTAAGAGGTAGCAAGCATCCAGAAAAATTTCCTTGCATCTTTGAAACCATATTACTGACTGACAGACTCCTCAGGATATTCAGAAGGATTCATGTATAAACAGGGAGTATATATCTTAGTTAACTTAAAACTTAAAATTTAGGTATGACCCATATGAAATTTCATACCCTCCCTTTTTTAAAATGTAGTTTAATGTAACCCAAACTGAATTCAGATTCACTTTGTAGCTGAAGATGACCCTGATGTCCAAATCCTCCTGCCCCACTCTCCCAAGTGTCCTTATTTATTTATTTATTTATTTTGAGATACCAGGTCTCTATGCAGTCCAGGCTGGCCTCAAATCCGTGATCCTCCTGCCTCAGTCTCTGAAGTGTTGGGACTGTGTAGCCTACCACCCTGGGATCAAGCTAATGGTTATGTTGTTTCATACCTTCACCGAGCTGTACAACTGCCAACACTAGCTAATTCTACAGCAGCTCAGAGAGAAACACTTTACCCGCTGTAAGCCATTTCCGGCTCTTCCCTCTCCCGGCTCGCTACCCAGGCCTCTCCTTCAGCCCCTATTCTGCCCGCTTCTTGTGATGCGGACCATGAGGTATGCGACCTTTCGTTACTTAGCGTTTTCCACTCTTCTTTATGGCCGAAACAGGTTCCATTGTGTGAGCAGAACCACATTTGTTCATCCATCTATCAATCCATGGGGATTTGAAATTTTAAAAAAAGGATTTATTATTATTATTTTTTTTAAATTATGAGCATGGGTGTGTTGTACTTGCAAGTATGTATGTACTCCCTGTGAATGCCTGGTACTCACAGAGGCCAGAAGAGGGCAGCAGATCCTCTAGAACTGGAGTTATAGATGGTCATGAGCCACAGCGTGGGTGTTGCGACCTGAACCTGGGTCCTCTGAAAGAGCAATAAATGCTCTTACCCATGGAACTGTCTCTCCAGCCCTTGAGTTTGGGTTGTTTCCGGGTTTATGAATGCTGCAATGAACATTCTTATAAGTCTTAATGTATTTATTTAATGTTTTAAAATGAGTGTGTATATGTATTCCTATGTGTGTAAACACACATGTATGTGTGGGTGCTTGTACATATGTCTGCCCTTGAGTGTGGAGGCCTGAGAGGTTGACCCCAGGAGTCCTCACTGATCTCTCTCTCTCTCTCTCTCTCTCTCTCTCTCTCTCTCTCTCTCTCTTAATCGTCAAGGCAGGGACTTTCCATTGAACCAAGTCACACCAATATGACTGGTCTGGCTATCCAGCTGTCTCCACCTCCCAAAAGGTGGCATTACAGGCAGGTTGCCATGGCAATGCAGCATTAGTTGGGTTCCGGGGATCCAAACCCCACTCCTCACCTTTCTACATCACCGGTTTCATGCGTTGAGCTACTTCCTTGACTCCTCGTCTAAATTCTTTCTTAGTAAGAATACATATAACGGGGCTGGAGAGTTGACTCAGTGGTTAAGAGCACTGTCTGCTCTTCCAAAGGTCCCGGGTTCAATTCCCAGCACCCACATGGCAGCTCACAACTGTCTGTAACTCCAAGATCTGACACCCTCACACCAGTGCACATACATTGAAAAACTGAATAAAAATATTAAAAAAAAAGAATGCATATAACATAAAAATCTACCATCTTAACCATTTGAGTTCACACTTTAGTGAACAATAAATGTCTCCACATTTCCAGAGCTTTTTTTTTTTTTTATCGTCCCAAGTTGAAACTATGTGTTTGTCAACTGCGAACTTCCCATCCTCCTGCCCCCTAGTGGCCACTGTTTCTTGTCTGTCTGAGTTTGGCCACTCTAGGTTCCTCGTGCAAGTGCAATCATGGAATCAGTCCCTTTGTGTCTGGACTATTTCACTGGATATAACTTTTGTCCTAGTCAGTATTCTTCTGCTGTGAAGAGGCATCATACCACAGCAACTCATAAAAGAAAGCATCTGATTGGGGCTTACAGAGGTTTAGTCCATTATCACCATGGTGGGGAGCGTGGCAGCATGGAGAGAGAGAGAGAGAGAGAGAGAGAGAGAGAGAGAGAGAGAGAGAGAGAGAGAGAGAGAGAGAGA
>OU015746.1:12002994-12015893 GCA_907169655.1 Acomys percivali
TCCTTCCTTCCTTCCTTCCTTCCTTCCTTCCTTCCTTCCTTCCTTCCGCCTTTCCTTTCTTAAAATTATGTGTATAAATATGGGATGTGTGTGGGACATGTGTAGGTATGTGCACACGTAAGTGCAGGTACCTGCAGAGATCTCTGAGCCGGGAGTTGGAGGCGCTGCTGAGCTCCCTGATGTGGGTGCTGGGAACCGAACTTGGGTCCTCAGGAAGAGCAGCGGGGCCTCTTTCCCACTTGAGCCATCTCCCCAGCTCTTAGCTGCTACTCTCCTTGCTGTGACAACACACCTGACAAAGGCAATTTAAGGAAGAAGGAAGGGTTTGTTTTGCCTCACAGTTTGTGGATGCAGTTGGTCATGGCAGAGACGCCATGACAACAGGAGTTTGCGGCAGCCGGTCTCATCGTCTCTGCCATCAGGAAACAGAGAGCAGAGAGACTGGGCAGCGGTGCTCAGCTCAGCTTCTCTTTTCCTATTTAGTCCGAGACCCCAACTAATGGTACTGTTCATGTGAAGACCCATGTTCAGGATGGGTCTTTCTTGTTCAGTTAAACCTTCCTGGGAACTCTCCCCATGGATAGACACACGGGCATGGTTGCCATCAGGTTGACAACACAGATTAACCACCGAAGAGTGGGACCTGGGGGAGAAGCGAAGGGCTGTGCGGGGACGGGACAATGTCAAGAATGTTTTGGACAGGCCATCTGTAGGGCATCCCTGAGTCAAGGTCATTGTCAGAGAAGTCTCATGGGGCCTGAGAATGGTCCTACATCAGCCCTCAGCTGTGCGTAGTCACTGGCTGGGACCCTGCAGGGTTGCTGTGCTGCAGCAACCAGGGCTTCAGTCACCTACTCTTTGCAGAAGGAATGTGAAACACTACGTTTTTCTCTTCTACTGCACCAGGCTGGAGGTGTGGGCCTTAGTATGCTCTGCCTACCTTTCCCCACAGGTACTCACCCAACAGGTGTTTATTAAGTGAGTCTCTACTGGGTAACTGGCACTGAACCATATAGTGGTTCTCCATCAGGTCAATTTTGTCCCTCTGTGGGATGTTGGATGATGCCTAGGAACAATCTAGAAGGTCAAGGTTGGGTGGGGGGTGGGCATTGCTGCTAGTGGCTAGTAAGTAAGGCTGCTGCTTGATATCCTACAATGCTCGGAGCTCATAACAAAAGACTGTCCAAAATACGAGGGGCACTGCCACTGAGAAACCTTGGTTTTTATTGGAAGGTGAGGAGGGGTTCCACAACACAACTTCTTTGTCCCTTTTCTCAATGTGGTCATATTGATTAAATCTCTTTTTTTTTTCTTACACTCTTTACCAGAAAAAGAAAGAAAGGGAGGGAGGGAGGGAGGGAGGGAGGGAGGGAGGGAGGGAAGGAGGAAAGAAGGAACTTGGGAGTTCAATCTATACCTTTGTCTTTGGCTCCTGCCAGCCCCAGAAGTATTGTTCCCCAGGGTCCTCCAGGGATTGTGGTGGGATCTCACGGTGGGCGGAGACTAAGAACTAAATGCTGAGTAGAACAGCTCTCAACCTCACATGGAGAGTTCTGGAAGGAGAAGAAACTTCTAGTGGTTTACTAAACAACTCATTACCTTGCTCGCTTTTAACCCTGAAGTGCATCAGAATTCAATTAGCGGATAAGAGCTCCTGACTTGCTTTTAACTTCTGACAGCTCATCATATGTAGGATGTAAATACTGGGGGCTGCTCAATAATCTTTCCACACATGCGCTCCTAAAAATTAATATTGGGCAGCTGTGTGAGCAAAACATGGGCTTGCCGACCCTTGCAGGGCAACTGATTGTGTTTCACCTCTTCAGGGGCATTGCTCAGTTTAGATTCTGCAAATCTATACCGCTGGACCCACAAGGCGGTCACTCCTCATCTTCTGTCATTGAAATAGTGAAGTGAGGGAGGGGAAGGGGGCAGGGGCTGGTTTATTTGATGCTTTTTTATTTGCAGAGCTCCCTTAAAGTGAGAGTGTAAGTGAGGCCAACTCAGACCCCAAACCACACATAACCAATGTGTCCAGAAACAAGGGGACACGCAAGTCTGGACTTGGGTATCTGTGCTTATAGGGCAGTGCTTCTCGTCCTCATGATTCTGAGGAGAAGCCATTCTGGGGCCCTAGGGCTAACGACCAAGGTTCTGGGATTCACTGATGTACCGGCAAAGATAGTCTAAAGTTCAGTAATAAACAGGCCTCAGGAGGTAGGAGGTGGCTTGTGTACGTAACGTTTCCATATCAGGCATATAGCTAGCTGCCCAAAGACAGGAGGGTCCAGGGCAAGCCGACTCAAAGGAAGAGAGGAAACCCGGGGACCACGAGACTGGGGCAAGTTGACAAAAAACGCTAACCGGTATAGCAGGCTTTTTGCTACCTTGGGTTGCACAAAAGCTTGCCAGATGCCAAACCTTGAGAGAGGTCCTGAGTCTGTCTAACCCCATTCCCTCTTGTAGCTGCTCTCCTTGCTCTGGGGCCATCTGGGAGGGACTTGTGTCCCCAATGGAAGACGGGGTCAGACTTCCTTCCAACCGGGGACATGGCTTCCCTTTGCTCATCTGTGAGCTGTGGGGTGTCGGGGATTGTTTGAAAGCATGTAAATGGTCTTCTTAGCCATCTCAAGAGAGGGTGAAGCACCTGTTTCTCAGTGGATGAGTTCTGGAGTGACTTCCAGACAGTCATCATGGCTAGGCCTGCCCGTTAGGGGACCAGGTACCTGATGGTGGCTGGTACCTCCTGTGTGTTCTTGCTTTTGAAGTCACGGGAGAGGTAGGGGCAGGGTCAGCTATCAGCAACTAATCCCACTTGCCAGGGCCCCAGGGATATGCTTGTTTTTCTGCTCTTGATGACCTACAACCTCAACAAGTTTCTCCAGGGGCCCCAAAGCAATTGGCCCTCTGGGAATGGGATCTTTGGGTGAGCTGAGTGAAGCGTAGCATTGCTTGTTTTCTAGAAATAAGAGGAGAGTAAGGAACCTGGAGCGGCCATGTTTTGGGGTCTCGGTGGGCTGGCTGGATCATCTGAGGAGGGTGACTGGGGAGCCATAAATACTTCTGACTCAGGGGCCCAGCCTGCCAGAGCGGTGTCCGTCCTCCTCCCAGTTCACCAGAAGAGGGAGTTTCAGGCCCACAGATCCCTGAGAGGTGGCTGGGATTGCCCCTCTTCTGTTCAGAGCTCTGTGCTGGAAATGGAAGATGGAGGGAGGTCTGCCTGCTCTTCAGAGGAGGGCGGTGAGAGGAGTGGGGTCTGCAGTGTTCCCCGTCATCTTGTCCTTTCTCCCCAGAACCCTTGTAGAGTCGCAGGTAGAGGAAATCCATCTGAAGGAGCCTCTCGCTGGACTTTGGCAACAGCCCCGGCAGCAGGGCTTCCTATCTGTTGTCACATATAGTGTCAGGGGAGAGAGACTCCATCTCTGGTGGCATTGGGTGAGGGCTGAGAGGCTGGAAGGTCTCCAGCAGGAAGGAGATGCCCTCCATCTTTGCCCAGTAGCATCCCCGCCTTGGAGAGTTACCCTGGTAGCATCTCTTTGTGGCCAGCCCGAATACCCTGGGCTGAAGACCAACAGAGTCTCATTCATGGTTGACTTCCAAGCCTGAGGGCCTTTGTGAGTTCTTCTATTGAGAAGGGAAGCTGGGTGCTGGGCTAGCCAGGTCAGGCAGGCCAGCATGGGTCAATAGGAGTGCAATAACCATGCTTTTCAGCTTCTCGGCTGATGGGAGGGACTCCTTGTATAAGCAGGGGTGGGGGCTGGGGGTTGGGGGTTAGGGGTTGGGGGTAGGGGGCCGAGGAGAATTCAGAGGCCCTGCTAAGGCCCTGCTTAGGGGAAGTTTATGCACACAGGCTCCCTGGCCACGTGCACACATCCTGTCTGTGTACGCATGGAGTGTTGGTGTGTCGCACGTGTGGGGAGGCTGTGGCTGTGTACTGAGGCAGCAGTGAAGGAGAAAGAGTCCTATGACCTCTAAAGAGACCAGAGTGCCCTGGAAGATAACAGGAGCTCAGTGGTGAAACTGGGGGGTGGGGAGTCTAGATGCCATTGATGAGCATGAGAGTCTGAGAACCTCACTGATGATGTGGGAGATGAGGTAGCTGAGGTAGCCTGAGATTCAGCTGATGTGACCGTGCCGCTGTGTGGCCCAGGCCTGAGCAGATGCTAGCAGTGGTCTGCACAGGATGTGTAGGAAAAAAATGTTGTCAGTCATCTACTTGTTCTGACTTCTGTTCCCTCCACTCTACCTGTAGTGGTACCAAGCAATCTTGTCCTGCAGGATTTGGTCTCGGGGCCGTAAGGGAGTTGGCCACCCACAGCTTGCAGGTTCACTGAAAGAGCCCTCATGAATTCTCGCGCATATGCATTTATTCCTCACTATAGCGTGGGGCAATAGCATCACCGTCCTTACGCTGCAGGTGTGACTGACCTCTCTACTCATCAGTAGGAGAAATTCTCCGCAATCAAAATTCACAACTGCTTACAACCCCGGCTCCAGGGGGATCCAACACCTTCTTCTGGCTTCTGAGAGCACCTGTGTACATATATATATATATATATATATATATATATATATATATATATATATATAGAGAGAGAGAGAGAGAGAGAGAGAGAGAGAGTGAGCACACATACGTGTGGGAGGGTGATCAGTCTCTTACATCTTGGCCACAACTGTCACTGGCACATTGACAGTGCGCCAGCATCTACTGTAGCATGCAGACACCTGGGGCTCAGCGTGTCCCTCTAGAAGCCAACAAAGCTAGGGTCCTGGGCCCTCTGTCAATTCCTAGCCTTAGGAGGACATAGAGAGTGGAGATGACCAGAGAGACTTCCGGCCATGTGACTCCCTGCCCATCCTCTGGACCCCTGCATTAGTTTTATTTTTGTTACGGTGATTAAAATGTTTAGAGAAGAATGGGTTTATTCTAGTTTGCAGTTCCAGTGAGAGTCTAGCATGGAGGAGGAGACATGGCAACTGGCAGGCAAGGAAGGTATGGTCACAGAAACAGGAAGGTGGCTGATTACATTTCAGTCCCTTACAGGGAAGCAGGGAATGAGAACTGGGGCTAGGCTATAACATCTCAGAGGTTACCCCTAGTGACTACACCACCCCCTGCAAGGCTCCACCTAGCCTATGTAACCTTCTCACAGGGCGCCGCCAGCCAGGGACTGTGCGTTTAAACATATGGCCCTATGGGGGGGGGTGTTTTACATTCAAACCACGACGTTGCCTCAGCCCCAAGAGGCGACCCAGCATGATGTGCTTGGTGTGACTGTCATCATTGGCCCCCATGTCAAACCCCATTGTCAAGTCAGGGCATCTTTATTATGCCACCAGTTGTTTTTCTCCTAGAGAGAGCATGGAGTCTTTGAGATCGGAGACTAGGAAGACCCCATAGACACAGAGGAATCTGTCTTTGAGGAGACAGAGGCAGGATCTCTATCAGCCTACTTATTGGAGTTCTGCCTCTGAGGCTGCTGGTACTCCTGTATCTTCCCTAGTAATGGCATGCCTCTGGCCTCCCCCTCCCCTATCCAGTCAGGCCTCAGATGTCAGCCACAAGGTGAGCTGGTCTGCCCTCAGAAAATGCCTCCAATGCCTGGGGGCCAGCCTGTCCCTTCTTGTGGCAGTCCCACCTGGAGAGGCTGGCTCCAGGGCTGCCGACATAGAAGAGACTGGCTGTGTTGGTGACTGCTTAAAATTCACGTTGCCATAGCAGCGTGGCATTAGGCCATGGCGATCCTGCCCATACAAAGCTTTGATCTCAGGAAAGGCAGGGTTTCTTTTGCTCTCTGGCTGGTTCTGAGAGGACACTGCCTTGGGACCAAGCTTTGCCTTTGCTCCAGGGCCCCAGCATCATCCCAGAAGCTGAAAGCGGAGGGTAGAAAGACAGAGGAGATGCTCAGAAGTAGTCTTAGCCCTGAGATTCTAATCTGAAGGAGTCAGCTCAAAACCCTCAAGGGCAAGCGATCAGGATTGAAGAAAGAGGGGTCAGATGGCTCCGTAATGAGAGGATGTGCACACGCAGACTGAAGAGAGACAAGCTCAGATGAGATGCCTGTGTGGGTTGTGAGGAGCAGAGCTAAGGAAGAGAGGTTTATAAAGACAAGTGGGTTGGTTAGCTCAGCTAGTCAGCATCAGGAATTGTTCATCCCTGGTGGGGAGATAGCTCAGTTATAAACTTCAATCGCAGTAAGAAGCTGGCTGTGGTGGCTGGCATCTGTAATACAGGCTCTGGGGAGGCAGAGGCAGGTGTGACCCTATAGCTTGTTGGCCAGGCCCCTTTCGAAGAATCAGTGGATTAGATGTTGAATGAGAGAGGTGAAGAGTGACTGGGGATGCCGAGGAAGATGGCCAGTGTCAGCCTCTGGTCTCCACATGAGCAAACATGTGCATACAGAAATACACATGTCACACACAGACACACATGCACACATGCATACACACAAACATACACACATGCATAAATACACAGACACACTTGCACACATACGCACACAGATGACAACATACATACATCTGCACACAGACACACCACACACACACACACACACACACACACACACACACACACACACACACAGATTTATCCATCCATCCAATACTCATTAGTTAAGGACACATTGTATGATCAGTAGATGGGGGTGCAAATGGCTCTTATGACTATAACCCTAATCCCTCAAGGACTTTCCCAGGAACTAGGGGAACTAAAGTGCATTCTAGAATCATACAGTACAGAATGTGATCATTTGCTGCAAAATATAGCAACTCAAGAGTGGGAACCAACACCCTGGTGGGGCTGGAGTCTTCACAGGCAAAGCTGGGTTGGAGTGTGAATGACACCAAGAAGAGAGAGAAGAAAAACTAGGGGTGGTATGGTTGTGCACACAGGGACAACGAGAGGGAATGCAGCCATTGAGGTGATCTCAGGACAGCTAAAGAGGCTGGATTGGATTTGACAGGTGACCAGGAGCCACAAGGGGCCGTTGAGCCAGACAGTGTATGATTGCAACCACGCTTTAGAAGAAAGAAACAGGCACAGAATGAGGAAAGGGCTGAGAAGTGAAGACAGGGTAAACCTGAACCTTACATAGAACCAAAGATGGAAAGGGACTGGGGTGATGTGACAACCCAGGGCTTGGAGAAGAAAGTAATAGGTGACCAGGGAGCACAGCGTGCGCTCTGTGAAGAATGCTCACAGCGAAGAGAGTTAGGAGAGTAGGAGGTGAGACTGAGTGAGGGCTGGCGTGTTAGGGAATGGGGATGCCCTTCCAAGGGATGAAGAAAGGGAAAAGGAGAAAGAAGGCAGAAGACACACTCGTGGCCTTGTGTTAGCAAATGCTAAACTGGCCTCCAGGAAGGGAGACAAGGCTGGAGGCAGGGCCTTGAGGGACACAAGGGACATAAGGGGTAGAGGAGGTCATTGGAGGGTCATGAGGAACTGAGCAATTGGAAAGGAGATACACAGAAGTCAGGTCTTGAAGAAAGCTGCAGGGGGAAAGCCATGGCGAAGAAGGCAAGAGCGGACCAATAGACGCCTGATGATGCCTTCGAGAACCACCCACTCACTCTTTGCATGAAACTCATCTCTGGGGCTGGGAGGGGGAGTTAGGGGAATGAAGATAGGGAAGGTGAATGGTTAGTGCACCTCAACCTCCTTGTCACGTAACTTGCTGTCTCCCCTCATGGCCTTTGTACAAGCTGAAAACTGGTACCCGTGCCAGGATGCTTTCATTCTATGAAGTGACAAGAAAATGGCATGTCTTCAGTTTCCAGAGTGCTAAGAAGACTAAGTACCGAAACATCGGAAGTAGAGCTGGGAGGTAGGGAGGAGGGGGCGTGCATTGTAAGTCTGGTTAGGCAGCCTGGGAAGACTGCTTCACCCAGAAGACCCATTTGAGGAGAGATGTTCTGGACCCAAGGAGAGACCATTGGGGACCCTCTCATGGGAAAGCCATGCAAGCTGACCTGCAGGACTGCTGTCTTCTCTCTGGCTGTCATGGCGAGACTGGATTGGGAAGACAGAGTGGAAGGCGGGATCAAGCTGAGAGGCTGCCAGATGGCAGAGTGCGAAACAATGATATGTTAGAACTGAGAGTTAGCAATGGGGTGAGTGATGGGGTGTGTGTGTGTGTGTGCGCGTGTGCGTGAGTGAGTGTGTGTGTGTTCCCATGGGCATGGAGGGAGGACAACTTTAAGGGCAATTCTTCAGTTGTCCCTCACCTTGTTTTTAAGAGAGGGTCTCTCATTGGCCTGAAGTTTGCCAAATTGTCTGGGCTGGCTGTCTAGGGTCCCTAAGGGTCTGCCTGTCTCTGCCTCAATCCAAGCACCGGGATTGTGAGCATGCACCACCACACTGGACTTCATACATGGGTTGTGGGGTGTTGAACTCAAGTCTTGATGCTTGTCTAGTAGGCAGTTGACCAATTGAACTAGCACCCCATCTCTTTGTTTTGATGTTAAACCCAAGGGTATCCTTGGTGAGTTAGATATGGGATATGAGCACAGGGAAGGCTGAAGAACAACCCCACAGTTTGGGAAGAAGCAGAGAAGCAAACACACATGACCACTTGGCCCTTTGTGGCTGGTGGGGACAGGCCAGAAAGAACACTTATTGAAAGGATCAGGACTTCCTTGTTACATGTAGGTCTTTAGTAGACATTCAGTAGGGAAGTTAGTATCAGTCCAGGACTTGGGGGAGTGCCTTTGTACCTGAGCTAAAAGTCTGGGAGTTTCTCTTATTTTATTTATTACAAGATATTTATTTATTATGTATATGAGTATGCTGTCTTCATGTACACCAGAAGAGGGCATCTGATCATAGTACAGATGGTTGTGAGCCGCCATGTGGGTGCTGGGAATTGAACTCAGGACCTCTGGAAGAGCATCCAGTGCTCTTAACCACTGAGCCATCTCTCCAGCCCCCAAGTTTCCCATATGTAGATAGGATCAGCAATTGAGTGCTGTTTAGATAAAAGGTCTCCAAGGAGACAGTCTGAAGAGGCCAGGCATCACAAGCAAAGACTATTGAGAAGGAACAGTGATGGATGAGGAGGAGAAAGGCCATAAGACCAGAGTGCTGGAAGTTCGTAAAGAAAGTGTTTCACAGAAGAGAGATCAATGGTTTTGTTCCATGCTCTTTTTAAATTGTTTTCATTTTTAAGGCACGGTAAGCACAGACTTTAAACATCCGATGCTCTGGCCTCCTGTGTGCTGGGATTAGAGGTGAGCCACCACCACAGTGGATGCTAGGGATTGGATCCAGGCTTTTCTGCATTCCGGGCAGGTGTTCTACCAACTGAGCTATGCCTTTAGGCCTGTCCAGTGCTTTTGATGGGTCAAATAAGGTGTAGGCCAGTTTTCCAATTCATGGCTTTGGTGATGTAGAGAGTATTGGTGACCTTGATGAGGACAGTTCCAGGGGAGCGAGGGGCATGTAATGGCCCAGTGGGCTCATTCAAGAGAGTACGAGGGAGATAGAAGACGGTGCATCAAGAAAACTTTCAGGAAGTTCTGAGAAGAACAACGAGAACACTGCTTACAGGACCGTGGAGGTGGGAGAGGTTTCAAGGTAGGAGAAAAACTGGCTTGCTTCTACTTTGGTGGGACAGACCCAATAGTTAGGTGTGGGAAGAAGATGTAGAGGGAGGAAAGGGGGAGTGAGTGATTGTGTCCCGTAGTGTGTGGAAGGGGCTGAGACCTGCTGCATAAGGGGGAATGGGATTCTGCTAGAGCACAGACAGATTGCCTTTCAGTAAGAAGCGAGGGGCCCGAGCTCACAGGCATCTGTGCCTAGAGCCATCTGTTGCAGCAGCAGGCTCCTAGGAGGGCTCTCTTCTGGCGGCCTCTGCTTCCCCAGAGAGGAGACGCAAGGGAAAGATGGCTGATGCCGATGGCGTGGGGGAGAGAGATGTAGAAGAGTCTTGGAGCATAACAGGATCCAGAGTGAATAAGATGAGTGTGAGGGCTGCTTGGGGGGCGTCTTGTGTTTATAGTCTGTGAGGTGACACTGCCGTGTCACAGATTTTCATTGGCAAATGCCTTGGCCCAATTACAGCAAACCCCACTTATCAGCAGAGCACACATCCCAAGACCATGAGTAGATATTGGACATTGTGGACAGTATCCCCGATACCCTCCAACACACTGTATTATTCTAAACATGTTATATACACCTAAAATGAAACTTAAATGCTTCAACGACTGGCTCCTCTTTGGCATAAGTGAGCGAGAACCACTATGCTTACAGATTGGGCTTACATGTAAAAACAGATTTATTTTAATTACAGGCACCAGGAAAACCAGGATACTAGATTTGATTGCTGAGATGGCTTCTAAGTGATTGACAGTGTTCTAGCTGGGTTATCAGCCGCTGTGATAGAATACCCTAACAGAAGCAACTTAGAGGAGAAAGGGTTTATTTTAGCTCACAGTTCTAGGTCACGGCCCATCATGGCAGGGAAGTCAAGGTGGGTGGGAGGACCAGCTTGCCATATCCACAGTCAGGAGGAGACAGAGAGCCTTTGTTGATTGCCACCTATGGTAAGAAATCCCATGACAACGGTGCTGTTGGCATTCCATGTGTATCCCCTTGGTGTACCCCAGGGTTTTGGTAGAACACCCCCCTCCACTATGACAGGGATGCTCTGTGTAACATCTTTCTGCCTAAGGGTAGTCTCTGCCCTGTGGGCACACTTAATATTTCTGATGTCTAGTGCTAGGGGCCTCACGCCTAGGCTAGATCCTACTCAACAGAGGATGCAGCAATACTGCAACTTCTTCATCTTCAACGAGACAATTCTAAACCATGTCCCACGGAGTCTCGGGAAGGGTTCCTGGTGGGACTCATCTTTAGTGACACCCGCCCCCCCCATCATTGTGGAGGCAATAGTACCCACTTTGCTGCCTTCCTCACTTCTTGCCTCATCTCCTCCAGCCCCTTGCTTTTCTTTAGTACTTCCTCGGGCCATTCCTCACACTTGAAAGGACAAGGGCAGGATAAGATTAGTGAGCCAATGCCAGGCGTGGTGGCGCACGCCTTTAATCCCAGCACTCGGGAGGCAGAGGCAGGCAGATGGCTGTGAGTTCGAGGCCAGCCTGGTCTACAAAGTGAGTCCAGGACAGACAAGGCTACACAGAGAAACCCTGTCTTAAAAAACCAAAAAGAAAAAAAAGAAAAAAAAAAAACAAAAAAAAAAAAAAAAAAAGAAAAAGAAAAAAGAAAAGATTAGTGAGCCAGAGTGAAGGTGTCCAAAAGCCATCCTTAGCCCAGAGCAGTCAACCCCTTCTCTCTGCCGATCTTGGGGCTATAGATTCAACTCATCCCAACTGGAAAATATTCCGAGAACCACTGTACCTGGTGAGCCCCTCCTTGCCACTGTCCCTAGACAATACAGAGAACAAGCGCTTATGCCATATTTGTGTTAGAGCAGGTGTTAGAGGTAACCAAGGTGGATGAAAACAGTGTTTTCCAGACATAACAGGGCAGATGAACTCACAGAGGCTGCGGCATCCTGTGCAAGACCCAAACACGTTCAAGCCAGATAAAATCCCAGTATGGAGGATCAGGGGGTGGGGGCAATCCCAGCCCCAAACAGGAAGCGATTTACCACTGATACCTTCTGGGAGAGAGGGAAAGTCCGTTTTCTTTAGTGGAGGGACAGTTGGGTATATCAACCATCCTCCAGGGCAGGGCCCATGCTCAAGAGGAGCCAGGCCATACAAACTGGACCCGAGGGATTCTTCTGAAGAGGGGGGCGAATAAACTTGAGTGGGTTGAGGAGGTGGAAGAGGATCTGGGAGGAGTTGGGGAGGCAGAGAGAAACACGGTCAAAGTATATTGTATGAAACTTACAAACAATAAATAAAACCGTTATATTAAAAAGCAACCTAGAGACGAGTTAGGCTTATTTAAGATTATTTGAGGGACAGGGCTCAGAGCAAGTTCTTACAAATTAAAAAAAAGAAAGAAAGAAAGAAAGAAAGAAAGAAAGAAAGAAAGAAAGAAATCATATCAAATATACGTGGGATTTGAGCATTTGTAGATTCTGGTATCTCAGGGGGTTCTAGGACCAATTTGTTATAGCTATTGAGGGATGACTGCACATCAAATGCACTTTGACCTCTCTCCTCCCTCTCCCCTCCCCTCCCTTCCCCTCTGCTCTTCTCCCTTCCCTTCCCTTCCCCTCCCCTCTCCTCCCTTCCCATTTCCTCCCTTCCCCTCCCTCCCCTCCCTCCCCTCCTCCCCCTCCTCTCCCTCCCCTGCCCTCTCTTCCTCTCCTCTCCTCTCCTCTCCTCTCCTCTCCTCTCCTCTCCTCTCCTCTCCTCTCCTCCCCTCCTCTCCCCTCCCATCTCTCCTCCCTTCCCCTTCCCCCCTTCCCCTCCCCACTTTTCCTTTTTCTCCCTCCTCTTCCTGTCTTCTACTCCCTAATATAACCTCCTAGTTTGTTTTGATGATTCCCTCTTGGATGTTAGTCTGTAGTTTCAAGATCACATCCCAGACGGTACCATGCTCAGGATCACATGGGCAATCTGAGAATGGAGCCATTTCCGGGGAGCCAGTGAGCTGCTGAGGGCAGCCAGGAGGGCTTCAAGTGGCCTGCGTGCGTGCGTGCGTGCGTGTGTGCGTGCGTGCGTGCGTGCGGGCACCTCTGCTTCATTGAGCTTCAAACGGACACTTCTCGTCAAGAGGTTACTTCATTGGTCTCTGCTGACCGTTTTGGCACAAAGCCCAATGGAAACAACGGTGCCCTTTTCTCTGAAGAGTCCTTCGGGTCGCCTCAGAGAAGACCGGGGGTGTGGGGGTGGGGCGGGAACTGAGGGTGCAGAGAGCAATTAGGAAGGAGGAGGGTGTGTGTGTGTGTGTGTGTGTGTGTGTGTGTGTGTGTGTGTGTGTG
>OU015746.1:12031259-12044730 GCA_907169655.1 Acomys percivali
AGAGAGAGAGAGAGAGAGAGAGAGAGAGAGAGAGAGAGAGAGAGAGAAGTACTGATGCATGCTACCACTTGGTTGAACCTTGAAAGCATTAGGAAAAGTTCAGAGGTCAGACACAGCCAGCTATGTTATAGGGAAGATCCAGAACAGGCAAATCCCTAGGAGCGTAGTAGTTTCCCAGGGCTGTGGGGTTGGAGGTGAGGTAGAATGGCTGCTGATAGATGTATGATATCTTCTGGGAGCAATGAAAAGGTTCTGTAATGATCGGAGGTTTCTCTCCAACACTCTGAACAGCTAAATTTGATGGGATGTGAATTGTGGATAGGTTTTAAGAAGAAGCCATGGAAATGGATTTGAACAGTGGATTTAGACCATCAGCAGGACCCCAGGAGAGCTTAAGAAGCCTCAAGACTCGTTCTTGGTCACTCCAATGTAAGGGGTACCTGTTCAGGTCATTTGTCAGCAGGGCCCTTGGCGAGGCTCATGCTCTGCCATGGGTGACTGGATCATTTTCATGTTTCTGGACATCTGACAGAGAAATGCTCACTTCTCTCTGTCTCTGTCTCTGTCTCTCTCTTTCTGTCTTGTGTGTGTGTGTGTGTGTGTGTGTGTGTGTGTAAGAGAAAGAGAGAGGGAGGGAGGGAGGGAGGGAGGGAGGGAGAGAGAGAGAGAGAGAGAGAGAGAGAGAGAGAGAGAGAGAGAGAGAGAGAGTCAGCAGAGGCAGAAATCAAGTGAATTTCTTCCAGAAGCCAACCTTGTCTCTTTGTCCCCTCTCCTCGCTCTGACCTGCAAGCTGCCTTTCATTCTTTCTGTCTCTTAAACTGCAGAGTAACCCTTCCTAGCGCTTGTCAAAAATTAAAGTGGGACCTCCTTTCAAACATTCTGTCTGCCTTTGCCAACAAGGCACGTCTGTCACCAAAGAATTTGCGTTAATATTCCAAATATGCACTTCTCAGAGACGAAATAATGCCTTCTGCTTTCAAGCTTGGTTCAGGTGACCTCTGGGTTTTAATATTTTTGACAAAGTATCATATGACAATTCAACTGTACTCAGAAAAAGAGGAGAAAGTGGACGTTCCCGCGTGGATGCACTGACTCGATTGCAAATGGGATGAGAAGCAGTAGCTCGCGGCCAAGTGCTTTATTCTTTCCATTTGTCATTTCTGTTTTGGTGTGTGTGTGTGTGTGTGTGTGTGTGTGTGTGTGTGTGTGTGTGTATACTATCATACAAGAGTGTAGGTGAGAGGATAATTTTGGGTGTCGTCCGCTTTGACACAGGCTCTCTTTTTTGACTGTCACTGTGTGTGACAGACTAATGGGGCTGCATGCTTCCGAGGAGTCCCATAAAAACCTGTCCCTACCTCATCATAGATGTACTGGGATTGTAGCTGCATGGTTTCATACCCAGCTTTATGTATTCTGGAGATCTAAACCAGCTTTAAGTGGGTTCTTGGGATTTGAACTCAGATTCTCAGTTTCACAGCAAGCATTTTGCCCATGGAACCATCTCCCTAGCTCCAACATGAAGGGCACTCATACACATAGAATGAAGACTGAGGATTCTTTATTTCCTAATGCAAAGGCACCCTCAAGAGGGGCTTCTCCTCCTCTTCTTACCCTCCCCCTCCCCCTCCCCCCTCCTCTTCTCTCCCATCCAATTTAGTAGCTCAGCAGTACCTCATTCCAGCTCCCACCAGAAGAGAATCTTGTTACATCCAGGTCCCATTAGCATTTCAAGAATGAGTCCTTCTCTTCTCTTAGCTATAAAGCAGTGGTGAACAGTTAGGGTGCATTGGCCTTTCAGACCTGGCTCTTGCTACCCTGGGCCAAGGAGTTCTGAGGCTGCTGCACAGGTGCAATCCCTTCAGAGGCCAGGAGGGGGTGGCCTTGTGCTTCAGAAGCACCTGCGGACAGGCAGCTTCTTTTTTTTCTTGGCTGATGGAAAGGCTCCATCCTAACAAACTGCGTGACATTTGCTCCACGACAGCCTGCAGATCAGCTTGCCACAACAATCAGCTCTGCCCTAGGTTGTGCCACCCAGGTCTTTTTTTTTTTTTTTTTTTTTTTAACTTAGAAGTCAGCCGAACTGTGAGATTTCTCGTAATGGTCTCACTCATCACCCCGGCAGGCCTGTGGGCACAGGATGGGGGCAAGTTTACTCAGATGCTTGAATCCTGGTACTCGGAGCAGGTGTCCGCTAACCCCACTCAGACCACCCTCCCGGTAAAGAGCCCTCCTTGGGTTTGAGGGGATGACAGGTCAGTCTTTGGAGTGGCCTGCAGAAAAATGCACTACCTGCCTGTCATCCACCAGTGAGTTTGGTTGACACTGGGAACTTTATACAACACTGCCCTGATTTGTCATGACGACCCAGTGTGTCTCAGTTACATACAGGAAGCAGGCTCAAATCGATGACAGGCTGTGCCAAAGGTCACCAAAGCAGCAGGTAGCAGACCCTGCTTGGAGGCCCTCAGAGCCTCGGCCCATGCTGGAGAATCTGCCCCACCTGCACAAACAGATGGGCCCTTGGAAGCTGGAGAAATACCCCCACCCCCTACCTCCATGCACACACACCCATCAGTGCTTTAAATTTTTCAAAGGGCTTTTCCTATCTGCTTCTGTTGTCTTTTGGGGTTCTCCCAACAGATCCCTACTGGTCTGAACGGGTGAGATGTCAGACCTGGGTGTCAACCATGTTGGACGGCTCACTTCAGGGAGTCCTTCCTTCAGCAAGCCCTGTTCCCGCCCCCAACTCCCACACTCAGCTCCACGACTTTCATTTAAGCCCCGAAGGGAGGGAACTTGCCTATAAGAAGCAGGAATGTGACTGGATGATCCCCCTTGGAATACATGGAAAGGCTGCTACTTGGCACGTAGTTCTGTCGTCTTGGGGCTTCTAGGAGCTTCTACCTCGATGTCTTTCATTCAGAGAGAAGGGATGATGTCTGAAGATTCCTTGATGTGATTTTTTTTTTTTTTTTTTAACTTTTAAATGTTTGTAGAGGACCGACAGGATGGTTCAGCAGGAAAAGGCAGTTGTCACCATGGCTGACAACTTGAGTGCCATCCCTAGGTCCCACATAGTCAAAGGAGAGAACAGACTACCAAAAGTCACCCTCTGACTACAACAATTGTGCCATAGTCCACATGTCCACATCACACAATCAGCCAATCAATTAATCAATCAATACAATGTGATTTCTTAAAATTGTGGAAAATCATATTCTGTATGACAAATCTTTTCTCCTCTTCCTTTTAAATGCAGTAAAACATGCATTGTGTAACATGTGCTGTTGTAGCCACTCATAACTGTATAGTCCCACAGCATGGACTACATCTATATCATTACAATGTCATTACCATCATCTGCCCACAGAATTCTCCTCAGCCTGCATAGCAGGAGCTCTGTGTTCATTAAGCGGTAACATCCAATTCTCATGACCCCATCCTAAGCTCCTGGCAGCCGCCACTCTACTTTCTGTCTTTAAGAATCAGACTACGTGTGCCCCACATGTTGCAGTCAGATCCGTATCCACCTATTTTGTGACTGGCTTACTTCAGTCAGTAAAATGTCCTCAAGTTTTTGTCCATGTTGTAGCTGGTAGCAGGGTTTCCTTTCTGTTCAAGAGTGAGTAGCACTCCACTGTGTGCTTGTATCATATTTTGTTAGCCTTTCAGTTTTTTTTTTTTTGAGACAAGGTCCTACTATGTTGCTACCTCAAGCTGCCCTCAAACTTATTATATAGCCCAAGCTGCCCTCAGACTCACAGCAGTTCTCCAACCTAAGCCCTTAAAAGAGCTTGGATTGTAGGAATGAGCTACCATGCCTGACTTATCTTTTTTTTTTAGATGAAATATATTGTTGCTTACTTAATTAAATAGACTATTAACATTATAATCAGCAATCTTATCTTTAAGGACCAGATAGCAAATACTTTAGGTTTTATAGACGCTTTGGCATCTGTGGTAATCAAACAACTGAGCAACTGTGATGTGGCACTGTGGTTACTGCAGAGCATATGTAAAGGAATGGGTAGGGTTATATATTAATAAAACTTTATTTACAAAAAAAATGCCAGTGGGCTGGAGTCAGTCCAAAGCCAGTGATCTGCAGACCCTGGGTAGGAGATGAAAATAGTATATAATGTAAAACACAAGCTTTAGAGTATATGGGGCTGGTGAGGTTTATTTTTTTTCCAGTTCTCTAAAATTATCTGTAGCTGGGTTGTGATATACACATGTAATCATAGTACTCAAGAGGCTGAGGCAAGAATATTGAGGCTAGCCTAGGCTACATGGTAAGACTCCCATCTCAAAACACCAAGCAAGCAAGCAAGCAAGCAAGCAGACATTTTCCTCCTTGGTAGCCACATATTTGCCAGGCTCTTGAGCGGCAAGCTCTAACCCGGGCTGCTCACCCTTATCTTAGCCCTAAAGCGGAGTCTGTCTGAATGCTGTGACCGAACTTCTTCAGCAAAGCTTAGTGAATTTTTAGGGGTCCAGTGGTTCTGCCCAGCCCCTCCATTCCAAGTTGACCCTTAGTGTGGGCCTTAGTTCTTAGATCATCCCAGATGGGCTCACGTGGCAAGAGAGGGCATCTAATGTCCAGATGGTGTGAGTATCTAAAGCCCACTATCGCTCTGCCCCAGCACAGTCTCTGCATTTGCTTGCAAACTATTCGTTTCCACATTTCCTTTTTTGAAGGTAGTTTTACTCAAGACACTTGACATTTACCTCTTCTAGAGAAACTGACTCCAAACCAACATTTTAGGCCTACAACTGATGCCTGCTATCTCAGAGTTTGGGCACCAGATAAGTTGTACAACCTTCAAGACCCTCCAAGCTGGGATTTTCTCTTCTCCTTTTAACTAGAGCCTTAAGACATTTTAAGAAAGAACTTTACTGAGGAACAATTTACAAAAAACAAACTGAACATAGGTCTAAAATTAGACAAATTTTGACTTTGTAAACCGTATATAAGTGGGTTTCACGCAAGTATTAATGCCATAAAATTCAATCTATAGATCTACCTATTTATCATCTATCTACCTACTACTGATCAGTATCTCTCTCTCTGTTTATCCATCCATCATCTATCCATCCACCCATCTGTCCATCCATCTGTCTGTCTGTCTGTCTGTCCATCCATCCTCCTATCTATCTGTCTGTCTGTCCATCCGTCCGTCCATCTATCTATCTATCTATTGATCTACCTACATCTGAAAACTCATCACACCAATCAAGATAGCCAGGAACTCATCTTCTCTTAAGGTCTCCAAGCTGTACAACCCACACAACCACAGCCTTTCTGTGTGAATCTATTTCTTCACCCCCTTCTCATTTCAGTTAGGTTTCCAGAGTGCAGTGCCCCTGTTCTTGAGCCTCTGCTGAAATGCACGTGTTGCTTTTACAGCTTTACACGCAGTTCATCCCAGGGCTCTTTGCAGAAAAATGGAGCCTGACATGTTGCTTGGCCTTAGTGGCTTTCTGAAACCTTGGCACAAGTCCCCTTGCTCTTGCATCTTGCATGCCTCCACAGCCAGCACCTCGTGGGTGACATCAAGTTCTGCTGTCATCTTGGGATGTAGCCTGGTTGGTCCCTCGGAAGAAGTGGCAGCAGGCTCTGGGAGCCTTCCTGGAGGAGCTTGAGAAAACTTTCCTGCTTGTGCAAGGTATGCTGGAGGCATTCTTACCCCTGGAGCTTTCAATAGACCAGGTCTTTCTTTTCCCTCTTGTCCCAGTGCAGAGTACAGGATGAAAAATTAATTGCACTGATTTCTAACAATTACGGTGTGTTGTTTGAACTGCATTGTGTGCCCTGCCTGCAACTTTATGCCTGTTCACAGGTCTTTCTTCACCAAACGCCCTGATTTCCACTCTCCTTTCCCCTCTGCTCTACGTTCTGATTTGAATTCTCACCATCAGTAAACTTCGTTATATGCGGTGAGCAGTAGCCACACCACAACCTGGATGCTCTGCTATGCTGAAAACTCCTCCACTGAGTGACTTATCCCGTTATCCTTTTAACTCAGCTTCACCTAGATTTTCAGGACATGGGCAGAACAAGGCCAGATTCTTTCCCAGAATGCAGCACGAATGACCTGTAGTGCAATTCCTGGTGGCATCTTTGTTCCTCTTTGAATTCTCATGAGCTTGACTCTTACTTCCTGAGTTTCTCTTGGCATTCCAGTCACCCACACTCCCCCCAGAATGGCTCATCGAGCTCTGCTTGCAGCTTTCTAGGACTTCACTAGCCTGCCTCTCCAAACTCTCCCACACTCTTCCCACAAACCAATTCCAAAGCATACGAACCACATGACCAGCTGTATCATAGCAACCACCTCACTTTTTGGTTTGTTTGTTTGTTTTTTTAAGAGAGAGGGTTTCTCTGTGTAGCTTTGGCTGTCCTGAACTCGCTCTGTAGACCAGGCTGGCCTCAAACTCACAGTGCCACCACGCCCAGCTCTACCTCACTTCTTAGTCTCATTTTAGGGGTATTAATTTTCTTGTCACAGAGACCAAATGTATAATAAAAACAATATGATGGAGAAAGGATTTCTTGAGTACATTCTATTATGTTGGGAAGGTGTGAGGTGGATGATTCCATGGTGCTGGGAACACATGGCGGGTGGTTACATAAAGTTAACAGTCAGGAAAGCAAGTAGACTAGATTGGAACCAGCTAGACTATAGTTCCCAAGGCTTACTGAGTAGTGACCCACTTCCTCCCGCTAGACCCCACCTCTGAAGATTCTACAGTTTCCACCATAGCTCAATCGCTGGGGATTAAGTGTTCAAAGACAGAAGTCTGTGGGAAACAGTATACATTTCAGCCACAACTACAACTGATCTATATTTGAAAGAGAAGAATCGGAATCTCCGATTATAACGATTTGTCCATTTCTTCCTACAGTTTGGTTAGATTTTGCTTCATGTATTTTGAATCTCTGATATTAGGAGAATACATGCCCAGAATTATTATATTTTGTTGAGATAGTAGTTGATCCTTTTATGATTAGGAACTGGTCATGTCTATCCCTGGTTTATGTCCCATGAGACAACATTAAGGATGCTTAAGTATGCTTTCACCCATTGAGACTATGTGGGGCCAGGCGAGTCTGAGTCATTGTGGGAGGTTGAGTTACAGTGGTATCAGATCTACTATGCAACTGACCATCCGTATTCTATGGCCTGTGCTTCCCCAAATGAGGGAAGTAGACGCTACACGTGTATCTGGGTAGAGTGAGAGTTAGGGGGTCCAGGATCTGAAATATCACTGGACACATGCCTCTACCTGGTGAAGACCCAGGGAGGCAAAGAAATCACAGTGACCTTGTCTAGACTCTAAATATATATATATATATTTTAAGAGACAAATTTGGAAGCATGGTCCAGACTGTTCAGTGTGTTCTAAGATGGTGTTAAAAAGAATCTACTGTACAGGGGCAATGCCCTGGGTTTACAGTTTCCTGACTAATTCCATCATAAAGTTAATTGCTTTTGCTTTGGCTTTGAAGCCCAAAGACTCCCTTGGCACAAGACTCCTTCCTACACACACACACACACACCCAGACTCCTGGCAGGAAGTAATGACTCAATATCCAAGTACCAGGGCTCCTTGGCTCATTCTCCAAACGGTTACTTCTGCCTGGCCAGGAGCTGGACTTTCCCTCTTCAGGGGGTGATGTCAGGAGGCGCCATTCTGCCAGCTACACACACTGGTGTCTTTGGAAGCCAATGTTTGGGCGCTGCTGCTTCCGACCTCTCTTCTGAGACCAGTCCTAAGCACTAGGGGCTCCAGGCTGTCGTCTCCTCCCTCAAAGCCACCCTCTGTGTAGCAGGAGCTCTGCCAACTCTTCCAGATGGCTTAAACTGCATTGTTGCTACCTTTGGACTTCCTTTCATGCTTGCCACAATGCCGAGAGCCAGGCAATAGTACACCCTATTCCTCTCCAGAGGCAGACACTAAGGATTGCTGAGGATGAGGGCTTTGTGTAGGGACCCACAATGAGGAAGTCTATGGCTAGGCTACAAATTTGAGTCATTTGATTCTAAGTACAGGGCTGGTTCCATTACTCAATGCAAGTTTGTGTTCATTTCCTAGGCCTGCCATAACAAATCACCACAAAGCCAAGGGCTTAAAACAACAAGAGTTTATTCTCTCAGAGCTCTGGAGGCCAGACGTCCAAAAAATCAAAGCATTGGCACATTACACTGAGGAGACTCTGTTCCACACATCTTTCTAAGCTCCTAGTGACCAATGGCGGTCCTTGCTCATTGGCTTGAGCACCTCTCTCTGTCTACATATGAGTCTTTCCATGGTCTTTTTTTGATGATAATGAAAAGTCTTAGACAACTGGAGGCAGGATGGAAAAGCGGAAGGAAGACTTTGAGTCAAGAACTTCTGGGTGAGTCTTGACCAGTTAACCCTGCTTGCTACACAGAGGTTTTCCCATGTGTGAAAGGAAGATGGTGAAAGTCTACACCTATAGGGCTCTGGGACAGTTAAGTCTATGTGAAGCACTTTATCTTGTACCTGGAAAGAGCCCAATTATCATTATTTGTCACCAGCTACAATTGGTCGTAGGTCATGCATCTTCTGGTTTCTCGTTGGTATCTGCTTGTATCCAGAGACTTTCAAATATGGGTTTCTCTGCTTGGCCTGCTCTCTTCTGCATCTCTGCCACTCAATTTATTCTCTTCTCTCTTTAAAGGTTGCTTGACTTAAGCTTTTCCTTGCTATCCCTGCTTCACATGTCACCTTTGTCCTTTTATGTCTCCTCATGAATCACCTTTATTTTAACACTCATCACTGATATATATTTATTTATCTGATTGCTTACGCACGTCTCCTTTCCCTAGGACACAAGCTCCATGGGGCTTTATTTCTGCATCATCACGCGATCATTCAAGCCTGTTACAGTGGTTAGAAAATAGTGGTATTTTGATAATTATTTCTTGAATGAATAGATGAATGAATAAATGAAACAAGATTTCATTCTGATGATGAATGAAGTGAGATTCATACTGATCCAGTCCAGTTGGTATTAAGGCTATATCTACAATTCTACAATGATGTCTTATCAGTCTCTCTCTCTCTCTCTCTCTCTCTCTCTCTCTCTCTCTCTCTCTCTGTATGTGTGTAATGTGTAACATATGTGTAAATGTAGATGGAGGTGAGAGATCAACCATGGGTGTCATTCTTAGGTGTCATCTACCTTTCTTTTCTTTTCTTTTAAAAATCAGATTTCTCACTTACATGGAGCTCCTCCACTAGCCCAGTGGTTCTCAATCTGTGGGTCTTGACCCCCTTGGGGTCCCACATCAGATATCTTACATAGCAGATATTTACAGTGTGATTCACAACAGTAGCAACATTAGTTATGAGGTAGCAACAAAATAATTTTATGATTGGGAGTGAGTGACCGTACCATGAAGAACCGTATGAAAGGGTGATAACATTAGGAAGGTCGAGAGCCACTGGGCTAAACTGAACTGGATGGCTAGTGTGCCCCACCATCCACCTGCCTTCATCTTTCCAGGGCTAGGGAGGATTCAGCACATGCCACCATGCCAGTGTAGGCTCCAGGTACCAAACTCACGTCCTTGTGCTCACAAGACAAATATGCTACATAGCCCTGGTTCTTGTTTGTTCATTCGTTTAAGTGGTTCAATGTGTGTTCAGCAGAGCACAACCATGCAGTGGGCTAGCCAGATACTCCGCCAGCAAGGACTATGTGGGGGCGGTGACAATAGGCACCTACTGTAGGTGCCTCACCCTGTGCACGGCATCAGAGTCCTTCTCCACATCCACTTGGACAATTGCCCATGGCCACATGGTTCCTAATGGGGACCCAGAGTCCTGTTTCTACCACGCCAAGCTGGAATGTCCTTGAGCTTTGATTTCCAGTAGAGGAAAATATGGGTAAAGATGGAATTTGTCACCATCAAGGGACTCCATGAGAATTCCTCTAACCTTGGTTCCCAGAAGAGGGTCCTGCCCTCCAAAAATCCTTGGCAGGAGTCGTGACATGTGCCCAGACCCTCCTGACCTTGAAGAAGTGTCTTCAGAAACCCTTTAACTCTAAAATCCCCTGCAGCTTGCAGCCACCCACATATTTATTTTTTATTTTTTATTTTTTTGCCACCCACATCTTAAATCCTGTCACTAGAGCCCTTTCATAGTTGGCATTCTTTCCCCCAGTTCCTGACCCCAGCATTCTCCATCAAAGCTCTTGGCCATATTTCCCACCTCTGTGTTTAGGGAGCACTAGGGAGGATGGGGGCAGAGGCCACAAATGGAGAGACCTCAGCCACTCTGCTGGAGACAGTAGCAGAGACTCTTCTGCAGCTTACTGATGAAAGTCCATCTCCAGGAACATTCCAGAAGTTTCTAGGAGATGTTGAGGGCCCTTCTAGAGATGTCTTCAGTCAGACCACAGGATTGTGACTCAGTGTATTCTAGTCCAATCTCGGAAGGAAATGGTTCATCTTGTAGGCCTGTTTTTCATTTTCTCATTGTGGGTGGGCCTGCTCTCAGATCAGGAACCCCACCCTGGGCTTCTGGGTCCATCCAGTGTATAGCTGTCCACTCCATCAGAGAAGGGAAGAAGTCAGGACTAATGGACAACTTGACTTTCATGCCCAGTTGCAATGTCTGTCTGTATGTCTCTGGACAGACCCTCTCTTAGGTCTCTCCTCCACTCTGAAGTCTTCTCATGTCGTCTTGCCTAACTTAGATCTCCACAAACCATCCTCTCCACAAGGTAGCGAGGCATATGTGCTCAGAGGAAAAAAACCTGGGTCCTGAAACTCTCGGTGACCAGGCTTGTTTCCCCTCTAGCCACATCTTTGCTACTTCTGTCCTCAAAAGGCCCTGGCTTCTCTGATGCCATCTTTGGCCAGAGCTTCTGTCCATGTTGCTCCTCCTGTTTCAAAGTTAAGTGGCATCCTTTTTACACTCATCTCATTTCCAGAAACTCAGACTGTGACCTTATTGGAAATAGGATCATGGCAGGTGGAAAGAGTTGAGTTCATTCTGCAGGAGGGTGAGCCTTTGATCCACTAGGACAAGAGCTCTTAGGGCATGCAATGCTGTGGTGGTGGTGGGTGGTGGGTGGTGGTGGTGGTGGTGGTGGGTGGTGGGCGGTGGTGGGTGGTGGTGGTGGTGGTGGTGGGTGGTATGACTGAATAAGAATGGGAGAAGAGAAAGAAATGGCCTGTCTGCAACCACAAGAAGCTTGGACAAGGTGGAGATGTCCCCTCCCTTGAAGCTGTCACGAGACATCATAGTTTCACAGTTCCAGCCTGCAACCCGAGAAAGGGAGATTTTTCTATTGTTTTAGGACAAGCAGTTTGAGCTGCTTGATGATGGCATCCTGAGGAGACACGTATCAAATGATGACTAGAAGTGAGCCCTCCTAAGGAACCCTCCATGCCATAGCCCTTCACACCATCTTCTCCCATGGTCACACCATCGTCTCCCATGTTCACACCATCTTCTCTTGTCTGCCCACTCCTGGCTGGCTCTCCAGCTTCACACAAGATATTCCTTCTCGGCCACTCTTCCTATACCTGAGTAAACACCACATGGGGATGTCTACTTCCCAAGTGCAGTCCATCACTGAGGGATGCCAGAGCAGAAACTCAGGTGGGAATTGAGGCAGGGATGACAGAGGAATGCTGCATCTGGACTGTGACCCCTGGCTGGCTCGCTCAGCTACCCTTTTATATTGCCCAGGCCCATCTGCCTAGGAATGGTACTGCCTACAGTGAGCCGGACCGTCCTTTATCAATTAGCAATAAAGAAAATGTCCTACAGACATGCCCATAGGCCAATATGATAAAGGGAATCTGTCAGTTAAGGTTTCCTCTCCCCATGTGTCTAACCACCAAGAATAGTTGGCACATCCCACCAAACCAGGTCAGGATTTCCCCAGAATGCACCATGTTTTCCCATGTTATGATGTTCTGTTTGCTTGCTATGGGTCCTCATACCTCCACTCCTCACTGCAACAGGATGTGTGGCTCTCAGAGTTGTACCGGGTCTGAGCTTGTGTGTAGGGAGCCAACCGAGAGAGTTCCGTATACCTCTCTCTCTTACACACACACACACACACACACACACACACACACACACACACACCCCCCAATACTTGGCTTTTTGCATGAGAGCTGGAGATTTGAACTTAGGTCCTCATGCTCCCTAGGGACACTGCTCTGGTATGCAGATTCTCCTTGGAGCCAGTCTGGAGAGATCTTGTACATCAGTGGGCACGCTGCTGGGAAACCGTATTGTAAAGCATAGTACCTGTCTGCCTTCCCTTCTCTTCCCTGCACTGCCCTAAGGCTGCATCTCACAAAGTGTCTGCTGCTTTCTAAAGGGCCTTGTGTAAAACAGTGGTCAAGTGAGATTAGAAACCAATATGCATTTTCCCTACTCCTTGCTGCAAAGGGGGTGGGTCACAGTGAACTTAAACTGGTTAAAGGCTCTGAGAAGTTTTGCTCTGAAACAAAACTCAAACATACCTTTAAACACATCCCTCTATGACCATATAGAGGGGGAGGAGATCCTCCTCGGTCATAGACCTAGGGAAGGGGAATAGGGTGAAAGTGGGAGGGAGAGAGGAATGGGAGGATACAAGTGATGGGATAACAATTGAGTTGTCATCTGAATAAATTAATACAATTGAAAAAATAAAACTCATTACTAGTTAACAAAACACATCCCACGCGGACACTTATTGAATGCTTACTCTGCAGTAAGCATGCATCCACGTGCTTTACACATAACAGCTCTGTTAAAATTCCTTCAACACCATTTGCAAATAGGGAAACTGAGTCACAAGGTTTCTCAGTATCTTGTGACACAGATAGCAAGGAGAGAAGGCTATTATTATTGTTGTTATTATTATTATTATTATTTACTTTGGGAGAAGGTCTCACAATGAGAGCTCAGGCTGGCCTCCAACTCAGAGGGTTTCGGCTTCAGCCTCCCTTCGGAGGGCTGAGCTGACAGGCGTGAGCTGCACTGCAATGTAAGAAAGCATCTAATCTGGGAATCTGGCTCCAGACTAAGCTTCAAAGCACTTCACTTGACCCTGGAAATGCCCCTTTTTATGATAGTTGTTTTAAATCGGGTCACCTGTTAATATCAACGGAGCTGGCTCTCCTGGAAGTGGGTTGGGGTTGTTTAATCTTGGTTTCCTGCAGAGCTAGCCACACAACAGGCACTGATCTTTCTGCCTTTGTTTACCCGACTGCTTTATGAGCTAACAATTTTATACTACAGTAAATATTTGTGAGAAGGGAGGGAAGGAGTGGAGGAGGGAACAGTTATCTTTATGGAAGACCAAGGGGCCTGTCATGTGTAAGTGTGTACCTGAGGATGTGTGCGTGCGTGCGTGCGTGCGTGCGTGTGTGCGTGCATGTGTGTGTGTGTGTGTGTGTGTGTGTGTGTGTGTGTGTGTGTGTGT
>OU015746.1:12049970-12060913 GCA_907169655.1 Acomys percivali
CACACACACACACACACACACACACACACACACACACACACACACACCCTTCCTCCTGGGTGGAGTTATCATCGTGGTGAGTGGAGGAAAGTGGGGGCTTGCCTCTCTTGACTTTAAGGCAAAGATTTTTGAAAATTGTTGTAACTCAGGCCAGCAAGATGGCTACCCGGGTAGAGGTGCCCGGTTAGCTGAGTCAGATCTCCAATACCCATAAAAAGAGGGAAAGAATCAACTCTATAAAGTTGTACTATATACACCATGACAAGCACACTCTGCCCATCATGAACACACACCATCATCATCATAAACAGCAGCAACAGAAAGTGGAATGAAAATCTAAAGAGCATTATCACTCTTTTCTCTGATGTTCAAGATATCATTCCTAACAGCAAGAAAGAAAAGAAAAGAAAAAGCGTTGCTATACTGTAACTCAGGATTCCAAAGGATTGCATGAATGTCTTCGTCATTGCAATGGTTTAAATGAGAAATGTTGGGCTAGCAAGAAGGCTCAGCATTTAAGAGCACTTGCTACTCTCACAGGGAATAGAATTTTGTCAAAGGAATGGCCATGGGTTGTGAAAAACAGAATTTTGTAGATAACTAAATTTGAGAAATGTTGAATTAAAAAAAAAAACCTGACGGTTCTTTTTCATGCATTGATTATTATTATTTTACTGTGGAAATAATCATAGCTCTGAATACTCTCTTAGGTGTGGTAGCACTCCTAGAGGTCAGTGTGGTGAAAACACACACATTTAAAAAATTGCATTGTGTATATGTGTGTGTGTGTGTGTGTGTGTGTGTGTGTGTACAAGTGGGCGTGCACTATAGCACACCTTGAGAGGAGGCCAGAGGAAAGCCTATAAAACTTGGTCCTCTCCTTATACCATATGGATCCTGGGGCCCAAACTCTCGTCAGACTTGGTGACAAGGGTCTTTACTTCATGAGCTATCTCTTTGTTCTGTAAAGTCTTTCTATTTTGTCATTGTTTTGTTTGTTTTGAAGACAGGATCTCACTGCACAGCCCTCGAGAGCCTAGAGATCCTTATGTAGACCAGGCTGGCCTTGAACTCACTGGGATCTGCCTCTCTCTGCATCTCAAGTACTGGAACCAAAGGTGTGTGCTACCATGCTCCACCTGAAATGTCATCCATGTCTCTCCTTGTTGTCTTAGATGCTTCCTGGAGCTAGCAGTAGGGAACACAGTTTGGTTGTCAATATAATCAATGTATGGATCAAATTTTCACTTGTGACTTCTTTCTTTCTTTTTTTCTTTCTTTCTTTCTTTCTTTTTTTTTTTTTTTTTTTGATTTTTTTGAGACAGGGTTTCTCTGTAGTCCTTCCTGTCCTGGACTCACTTTGTGGACCAGGTTGGCCTTGAACTCACAGAGATCCGCCTGCCTCTGTTTCCCTGAGTACTAGGATTAAAGGCGCCCCGCTTCACTTGTGATTTCTACGTGGTAGTCAAGTGTGAGTATCTAGCTACCTCTACTCATGCTATGTTATCAAGTTCACAAATCAACCCATCAGTACAATGCGTGCCCCTTAATCAATGCTGACTAGTGTATACATATTAACATAGATCCATACCAAATGATGTTTTTACATCTGCCTGGTGGGGAAAAAATTTATTTTTACTTCCTTCTTAAGCTTATCTGCATGCCATGACTGTTCCCAAATGAACGCACATGTCTACGGCCCCAAAGAGGGCACTCTTATTGTGTAACCGGCGATGAGACATCTACATGAAAGAGTGCGTCTTCCCTGGGGAATAGCTGCTGGGCCCCTGTCTAATGCCTTAAAACAAAAGGACGGGGAATGCATTCATCAGATCTTCACATTGGTACTAAATTTGGTGAGGTGGCTCACACTCGATGAGCCAAGAATAAAATTCAAAACAACCGTGACAAATTGAAAACATGGCCCTACAGAAACCGGATGAAATTCAATAGGACAATTATAAGGTGACATACAGCTAAAAGCAGCCACCATATGCTATAGGGATGAAAAACAGGCCCAACGTCCAGTGGCAACTAACAGGTGAGTCCCTCTGAGGACTCCGTCCTAAAATTTGGCAGCGGCACCCTGAGAAGAGACCAGCAACGATCACATCCCGCAAGATGAGGAGAAATGAGCAAGGCTATCCCAGCTATCCTCATTTCTGAGTTTGAAAATCTGCAAGAATGTTCTGGAACCTACTAGGATAGCTCTTGTATGAGATACAACTCCCAGTTCACTAAAGGAGAAGAGCTACACAGCACAGCAGCCTCCTCCTGCCAGGACCGCTCTTGTGTGATCTTACCATGTTAGATTATCGTCTCTTCCATGCCAGGCTGGGGGAACATTTGGTGCTGCATCCATGTGTCAGAGGCACCCTGGGACCTCTAGTGTGGGGCAGAAAAGTTAGAACTTCTGGGATGCTTTACTGGTTTATGGCGTCAGTCAAGTCGACTTCTTGAAATCTGAGCCAGCTCTGAGAAGACTGTCCTAGACAATCCTGGGCATCTGGCGGCAGTCAACAGTGCGCCTTGCCTGCTTTCAAAGCTGGCTGGATTCCGCACACATAAAAGGAGAATGATGTGCCACGAGTCCCAAGTCATCCCCTTCGCCGGTCCCGTGTCAGTTAACTCCTCATTACCGTGCCGAGCGGAGTCTGTGTCACCCCATCCTGAAAAGACTTGAAGAGGCTGGAGTGGGTCCAGGCAAGAGCCACAGACACGCTCAGAGAGATGGAAACTGGGCCTCATGGAGAAAGGCTAAAGGAATGAGAATTGTTCTGCCTTGGGAAGGAAAGCACAGGGATAGCCTGAATAAGCCACACCCAAGTTGAAGCGTATAGACTTTTTCTTAGCCCAGGCTTTTCATCCTGTCTCTGATCTGGCCAGGAGTCACCCAGAAGTTATAACCAATAGCATGGAAGTCACTTCATATGACTTTCTCCAGCTTTCTGTAGAGGACTTCGTGGTCCTCCAATTTCCTGACCTTTCATATGAAGGAGCTGAGGTCTGACACAGGAGTTACGCCATCACTGGGGTTCATTTCACTAGCAGATGGTAAACCTGGGCTTCAAGCTTGGGTAGTCTGGTGGTTTTTCATCTGTAGCTCCACCAGCAAACATCCTTTATGGGACCAAGTCCTTGAGAAAGCCTTTCTCATTTCATGCTGCACTGAATGGCCCCAGAGGATGTTATTAATAATGAGAGCTTTTTTTTGTTTTCAATTTTTGGAGACAGCCCAGGCTGACTCTGAACTTGTTATATAGTCAAGGATGGTTTTGGATTCCTGATCCTCCTGCCTCTACCTCCCAAGTGCTGGGATTATGAGTGTGTGCCACCACTCCTAGCTTGAGAACTTGCTAAATGACTGAGGCCCCGACCCCCATCAGGGTTTTTTTTCAATAGTAATCTTATGTAATATCACATAGCTACCCTCCCCCCCTTGTACTCCATCAGAGTTCTGAGCCACATTGTGTCACTTGTCTCCATTCATATACTGCAGTCCCAACCTCTGCGACCCCAAGTTGTAACTGTATTTGGAGAGGGAGTCTTTGAAGAAATATTTAATGGTGGTCCCTGGACTGGGTCCTCACTGGGTGTGACTGATATCTTTGTAAGAAAAGTACATCAGGACAAGGGGACCCTCACAAAGGAACAACCACATGAAACCAGAGGCAGAAGATGAAGAGCTAAGCCCAGGAGTGAGGCCTCAGAGGAAATCAGCCTTGCCCAGACTTTGGCCTTATATTTTTAGCCACAGAGCTATAAGCTAGAGCATTTCTGTTGTTGGTTTGTCAGGGAAGTCTCAAGCAAGCTACAACCTTCTTAATGACCTTATTATACACTGGTGTAAGGAAGGAAAAGGCCCAAACCTGGAGCCTTTGAGAACCTTTCCCAGAACCAACAGCAGAGAACCTGGCAAAATGCTCTCGAAAGCAAATGCCTGAAAAAGCACCACCAGCCTCATCAGGGCACAGGAGAACACACCGGAGTGTGCAAACAAATATCTAGCCCATCCTGAACATCCTTGTAGGTCAAGGAACACAGAAGCTATTGGCAGACTAGAGGACATATAGAGTTAGGTGGGACCACATCTCTGCTTTAGTATATACAATTTAGCAGTGAATTAATGGAAACTGGGGATCAAGTTCTATGGACTCAGCCATGAATCCCCACGTGAGGGAAGGAGAAAACATCCCTGGATGTGAGGGGCTCTGAGAGGTTCTCAAATACAATCCTTGCATGGAGTCCTCGGTAGAAGTAGCATTGGAGGGGCTGTGGGTCTTGCGGCTGCAATGTCACTGACTTTTGCCCATCAGGAACATGATCTCTGCACATCTTAGATGGCTCTCATCTTTGACAGGTACTGTGGGTACCAAGTACTTTATTTTGAGGGTTGGTAGCTCCCAAAGAATCCTATTTTACCTGGTAATAAATGCAAGCCCACAGAAGTTGACCAACTGATCAGAGACCGTAGCAGTCAGCACACCTCTTCAGCCTAGGCCAGTCCAATTCTAAAGCTCCCGCCTTTCCCTGGCACAGGGTGATCTTCCAATCCCTACGCCTTGCCTTTGCTTTGAACTTTCCTAAGCTTCAACCTAGCACTCAGTCCCCAGTTCTGTTGGGTCAGGGGATAGGCACAGTGTCTAAGGGAGCCACCTCCCAACTGACAAAAACATCACTGAATACTAACTACTCCAAGCTTGTGTGTGACGACTCTGGTCCCACAGGTGTGGGGAGTGGATATAACACAGACCACCTGAGAACCAGGGTGAGCATTATCAGACAAACAGCTGCAGGGGACACCTGAGACACCACTATACCCCTAATGGCCAATCCAGCGTTTGGTCCAGTAGGATCTAAGGTAGTGTTTATGAATCAAATGAGTGGGGGAAAATGGATGAAGTTCTTTTTAAAAAACTTGTTTGGTTTAATGAGATATACTCATTTCTTATAGCTTCTATGACAAAATAATAGCACCAGGATAGCCGAAACAACTGAAATCCAGTTTCTTATGGCACTGAAAGATAGAGGCCAAGGCCGAGGTCGAGTAAGGTTGATTGCCCCGTGTGGGCCTGCAGATGGCTGCCTTCTCACTGCATCCATATCATGTCTCCTTGGTACATGTGCAGGGGGCAAAGGGCAGGAAGGGATGAAGTGAGGAGAGAAAGCAGAAAGGAGAGGAGAGAGTGAGTGCAAAAGCAAGAGGGCAAGAAAGAGAGAGAGTGCAAATGCTCCAGAAAGCTGACTGATTTTTTTTTTCTCTAACAAGCACATTAGTCTGACAGGATCAGAGCCCATCTCACTTAATTTTAATTACCACCTTAGTTACTTACGGCCGGTCCCTAAATACAGTTCCTTGGGGGTTTGGACTTCAACGTGTGAAGTTAAGAGACGTACTTTGCCCTTAACATTCAGTACCTCAACTTGTTTGTCTAAACAGATCCCTTTAAGAACTAAAAGACTGATACAACTGCCTTGCTATTTACGTATCTATTCAGGTTTCTCTTTTTTTTTTAAATTGTATTTATGTATATGTGTATTTATATGTATCATGTGTGTGCAGTTCCCCGGGGAGGCCAGAAGAGGGCCTTTGATCTCACAGAGCTCGAGTTACAGGCAGTTGTGAGTCACCAGCAGGTACTGGGCACCTAATCCAGGTCCTCTGCAGCTGTGGCCAGTGCTTGTAACCTCTGCACCATCTCTCCAGTCCTAGACAGGATCCTTTTGGTGGGGAGCCCCACACTGTTGTACCCAGGAAGACATTTACAGGAAGGGTGGGGGTGTGCGCTAACATTGCCTATTCCAAACCCTCAGGGCTGGCGTTTGGGAAGCCTCACGGTGGAAAATCTAGATGTAGAGTGGCCTTTGAGGTTGGGAGTTGGAGAGAAGGTTTTAGAGGTTCTTTGGCCTCTGGAAGATGCAGTGACTGGAAGCCAGGGCTTTAGGACCTACCTGAGTTTGATCCCTGAGTCACACTTAAAAAAAAAAAAAACACAACAAGCAATCAGACAAACAAACAAAAGCCTCACAAAACTAGGCCGAGTGGCACACTTGGAATCCCAGCCCTGGGGAAGTGGAGACAGGCGGGTGGATTCTAGGAACCTGTAGGCCCAATTGGATTCCAGGCCAGTGAGAGACCCTGTCTAACACACAAACAAAAAGATGGAGCTTGGAGAGGTAAATTGATTGACAGTGCTTGCTTGGCATGCATGCCAAGTGAGGGGTGGGCGGAGGGGGAGGGAAGAAGGGGATGGAGATGAACCTGAGGAATTACACAGAGGTTGTCCTCTGGCTTCCATACACATGGGCATGCACACACCCCCACACACGTGCTCAAATATGTGCATACACACACATCCCAAGGTTCCCCATCCTTAAGCTTTATCCCCACCAAGAACCCCACCCCCACCCCAATACCATCGCATTACAGAGCAGACATCCATGAGGACCCATTGAGATGTGTGATCCCACAAATTGAAGGCAGGACACGAAGAACCCCATGGAAAAGGGGCCAGTTCCTGATAAAATCCCGAGCCTGCGGAAGTCAGATCTCAGCCCTGGCTGTGTATAGCCCTTGTAGCGGTGACAAACTGATCTGCTTGGAGCTCTGCCTCCTCCCACCTGCTGTAGAGTTGCTGTGTAGGCTCTGAAGGATGGAGGGTTAGCATCGTAGCTACAGAGCATCCCTCAGAGCACCAGGGACTGTCTTACAGCAGCCTCGAGGCCCATTGCTGGCTTCTGCCTTCTGCGTTAACTGAACTCTTGGGCGCAGCATGGTTCAGCCTAGCTCAGTGAGGCTGGCCCAGTCTGTTGACCTATCCTGGCTCACTCTGGCTTCAGGTTTTTTTTTTTTTTCTTAGCCATGGAATAGATGTGTATGTCTGTGTGTTGTATTTATGTATTCATGTGGGTGTGTACACATATGTGCCTTGGTGTGTGTGCTTGTCTGTCTGTCTGTCTGTCTCTTCCTCTTTCTGTGTGTGTGGCTGTGTGGAGGCCAAAGGTAGATGGATGTTGAATGGGATGCCTTCCTCAAATACACTCCATCCTATTTTTGAGTCCTTGTTTCTCACTGAATCTGGAGCTTATCACTTCTTCAGGGTTGGCTGCCGGCGAGCTCCAGGAGTCCAGCTGTCTTCACTCCCACCCCCTCAGTACTGAGGTTGCATATCACGTCAGACACCTTTTAAAACAGGTGCCAGGGATCCCAACCCAGGTCACACTTGTTTGGTAGGCCCTTCACCCACAGAGCCATCTCCCAGTCCCTGGCCTAAGCTTCTTGTCATTTCTCGGCTCCCCTGTAAGGTCCCTTCCAACACTTGACATAAGTTTCTGTGCTTCTAAACGGATCTAGGGAGGCTCGGCGCCCATCATCTGGGATTCTGAAAGGCCAGAGTCCAAAGGAGAGACAGAGAGAGCAAATGACATAGTGTCCCCTTCCTTTCTCCACAGCCCAATCCTGTCATGCCCATGGCCTTGTGGCAGAGTCACTTTGGAATATTTTTGTTCCATTCATGGGCCTCTAATGGAATCAAGACTGGGCTATTTATATGCACAGATGGCCCACACGTTAGTGGAACATCAAATGAGCCACATGTTGTTAGGACAGAGGAAAATTAGCAAACATGCCTAATAGGAAATCAAAGAGGCCCCTGCACCCCAACGTTTTCTGGACCAGGATGTCCTGGTGTCTGAACACTGCAACTGATAAGGGACCATGTGATGCAGCGTTGGTGGCTTTAGCAGCCCAACTAGTCAAGTTTATTGCAGCTTGTTTTGCTTGGGGAAAAAAAATGCAGTAATTGTCTGTGTCTATTGTTTCTTCTGAGACGATGCGGGGGATGAACAGCGGGCGTTTCATCTCCAATTATTTTCAGCCAAGGGGGGAAAACAGATGGTAAATAGTACTGAAAAAAATTTTTTTTAGAATTAATATTAATAAAAGATGTGCTGGAGGTTGACAGGAAACAGAGCCAGACTGGTGCTGAGGCTGGGGAAGGGGAGAGGGCCGGGACACAGAGAGGTGGCTGCAGAGGGATGTGTGGCTAGGCCAGATGCTCGCCGGAGGGACCCCCAGGTGTTGAGGATGGTGTGGGTGGTGATGGCCCTTTGGAAGCTCAGCATCTGGTGCAGAGCTGAAGCCCTAATACCACGTGGCGCCTGTGGAGGTTACGAGCACCCGGGGGAGGAAGGCAGTGGGGCCAGGCCGAGGGCTGCCCGCTCTCACTTACAAGGCACACTGGCGCCGCTGGTCCCCTCGCAGCCGGGTGTGGCCCAGATGGCTCTTTGGTGCAGCCAGAGCAGCTCGGGAGAGGAGGCAGGCTGGTGTCCTACACCTCTCGGGCCATGCCAGCCGCTGTCCCTGTCCAGCTCCGCGAGTCCCAGTGTCCATCTGTTATCAAAGGCTATAGAGCGTTCACCAGATGCCCAGCTGTCCTGGGAAAGCTTGGGTTGACTCTCCATTCAAGAAGAGAGCGAGTTCTGGCTCCTTCAAAATGTGAGGGATCCACAGAGGAAGAAAGGCTGACACCATGAGTTCTGTAGAGAGAAGAGACTTGCTCGTCGGCACATTGACAGAGGCACATGCATGCACACATGGACACTCACTCTTTACTTGGGGTTTTTCTGAGCCTTAGAGGAACACCGAGGGGCAGAAAGATGAGACTGGCACACGGAGAACTTATTCTGCAACACAGGGGGGATGTAACAGTCAAAGGCACATGCAAATGTCTGAAGGCACCATTTACCAGGGCCTCTGTGGCGTCTCCTAGCATCTGTTTCCCCTTAGCCCCAAGCTCAAGGAGGCATGAGCTTGGAGAAGAAGCTGGGAAGAGAGTGTGTGTTGTAATCAGGAACTACAGACACCAATATTACAAAGGAAAGGCTACTGTAAGACAGCGGTTCTCACTGGAGAGACTATTCTGCAGTCCCGATAATTTAATCTTGTTTCCTTCTTCGCTTCTTCTGGGTGCTAGGAAGCTTGTGGGCAGAGCATGATGGTTTGCTTACAGCGACAAATACCAAGGCACGTATAGTTATGCCCTTGTGAAATAGCTTTATTCCCAGATGCAGTATTTCCTCTCCTATCATATTTCATCCTGCTCATGTAATACATGTTATTTGTAAATATTTTTTACCATATAACCACATCTTTTGGGGAATCCTTTTTTGGACTTGATGCATGTGGTGTGTGTGTGTGTACATATTCCTGTTTGTGGGCACGGCATGGTGCCAGCGTGGTCAGAAGATAACCTTCAGTGTGGGCCCTCTACTCCCACCTTGTCTGAGATAGGGTTACTTGTTGTTGGCATGAGCTTGGAGAAGAAGCAGGGAAGAGACCCCCCCTTAAATTGGGGGTTCCCCTGCCTCTGCTTCCTATTACTGTCCATCTTATTTTTGTGAGTCAGGGCCTCTCACTGAACCCAGAGCTCACTGAATGGCTAGACTGGCAGGTGGGTGAGTTGTGGAAATATGTCTGTACCCCAGCACCAAGTGCTTGCTGCTACGCCTGCCTTTGATATGAGTGCTGGGGATCTGAGCTGAGGTCCTCATATGTGCAAAGCACATGTTTTTACCCCTTGAGCCATGCCCCTCACCCCAGCCCAAAGATGCCCCTTTAAAAGGAAAGCTCTTTTAAAAAACCCATTCTGTCTTATGTTTTCCTTTCACACTCCTCCTTTCTACTTCTCACCTCCTGTGCCCTCCCCAGAGCGCTCTGACTCCCCAGTGGAATACCAAAGGAAGGATGGCGGTTGTGTTCAGACAATTTGGCACAGTCCACATGTGCCCCTGGTGTTGCCGCAGATACTGAACTCCCATCTCGGCCATCAGCAAGGGCTTTGGCTTCTCGGTGATTTTTCTTTCGAAAGCTTTTTATTAACCCTCAGGGGGAGACAACCTTAGCTTCCCCCCCTCAGCCTTGACTTCTTGTGATTTGCAATGCTACCCAGCACTCACCTTCAAGATTCAGGGCTCAGTGCTTTCCGACTGGGCCACCATCCCAGCACCAGCCCAGCACTCCTCGTCCCTCACACTCTGCGGGGATCCCCACCTGAGACCACCACTCCAAACAACTCCAGAATCTGCTTGCTCTGCACTTCAATTTCCACCATGACCAGAGGACAACGCAGGGCGGCACAAACGCACCCGGGTTCCCAGCTATACAGTGAACACTCAGTTCTGGCCAGTGATCCCTCCCTCCCTGGGGACCATTTTTTCAGACCCCAGGACACCTCGTCCCACACATACCCTTGCCTTCTGGGCTGCTTTAAGGAAAAAGTGACTTAGTAGGCCTCTTTCCTCAGCAGACGTTGGATGGAGATCTTTCTTCTCCACTGTCTCTTTCTACTGACGTTTATCCTCATGGTCTTTCTACTCTTGCAGGGTGCATGGAGGCTGAGCTCTGGGTCATCACCATTGCCTGTGTAGTCCTCAGAAATCCTATGTGCTTAGGGCGGAAAAGGGAATTTGCCTCTCAGTTCAGAAGTATATGGAGGGGATGGGGAGGCAGAAAGAAGGAGGTAAGAAACCGCGGCTGCTGCAGAAATTGTGAATTAAAGGGTGACTGGGAGTTCTGAGAAGCCAAGGGATTTTCCTGGCACCACCTCTCAGAGAGTGGCCCTTTATCCCCAGCCTCATTAGTTTGCTTTTTTTCCCAACACTCTTCTTCCGAGGCCTTTCATCCCTGCAGTTCAAAGTGTTTCCCCAACTTGAGCTCTTTAATCCAGGCAGTCACTGTGTGACGCAGGTGATGGTACAGATAAGGCCTGGAGCAGGAGGTACCAAGCCCCAACACAAAAAGGGAAATTAGCCGGGAACATGGTCAAGGTGACCTTGGCCATCCCACAGGTTACTCTTGGAGGCCAGGCTGAGCTGGGGCCTGGGACAAATAGAAGTTCTTGAGGCACTCAAGTGTGTGTGTGTGTGTGTGTGTGTGTGTGTGT
>OU015746.1:12079198-12124828 GCA_907169655.1 Acomys percivali
AGAGAGAGAGAGAGAGAGAGAGAGAGAGAGAGAGAGAGAGAGAGAGAATATAAACTAACCATAAACATGAACACTGATTCTGCCAGTTATAGCCCCAGTCAGCAATACAATGAATGATGTATGCTCATTCATAGTGGCCACACCTTTAAGGTGACCTTCTACCAGAGATTACGGGTCATCACAGTTGAGCGCATCAACATCATCATTTCCTAGACACAAGGCCATCTCATTCCACTTCTGTCGTTAGCACTCAGCTTGGCTGACCATGGTGATATCTAGCCTCCAGGGTGGTGCCCAGTGATCCCTGAATTCTGGTAGTCACATCCATGCACACATTGGATAGGGTCAGCTTGACTGAGGATGACTAAGATACTAGAGAAATGATAACTGTGACTCTTTAGGCAAGGTCATAAAAAAATAACCCTTGTTTCATCTGGGCTCTGTATCCGTTCACTCTGGGCAAGCCAGTCACCATGTGTAAAGACACTCAAGCAGCCCTCTGGAGGGGGCCACGTGGTAAGGAACTGTGGCACCCTGCCAACCTGTGAGTGGAAACAGATCCTGAGGATTGAATCAAGTCCTTAGTCGCATGCTGTCTCACCTGACTGCATGTGGGACCCTAAAGCAGGACCACTGCGTTCTAAGCTTCTCTGGAATTCATGGCCCACGGACAGCAGAAAAGATATCACTGTTTATTGTTATTTTCAGTTGCTCCACTTTGGGGTGATTTGTTACATAGCAAAATACAATGTGCACATCTTCTGTAAGTGCTTGATGAGTTCAGTGGATAATCAGTAGATGACAGATGAATGGATCTGATTATATATACTTGGGCATAATCCAGTAGCCACTGTGGCTCAGTTCCGTCAAAAGACAAAACTGCCCATGTCTTACACAAAAGACCTCAATTCCACTCCATAAAGGAGAAAGAAGGCAAATAGCCTAACATGGCTATCACTCCATCCAATACACTTATTTCCCCTCAAGCCCACCAGGAAAGATATTTTCCCCAGCATCCAGGATGTCTGAAGTCTATTTCTTTGAACCCCAACTTTACACATGTTTTTGACCCATTTGGAAAATTATTACCCAATTTATCTACCTGGTGCTTTCTGCTCATATTTCACAAAACATGGCTACAAAAAAATTCCTGCCACATACAAAGGAATTCTTATAAAAAAAATTCATGGCGCCATGGACCCCCGTTTAGGAAAATTTGAGCAATGGGCTGTCCGCATGGCAGAATACTGTACAGTCATTTGATAGGACATGGCACGGTTTTGACTCTAGTTCTAAGAAGTGTTAAAGCACTTGTTAACAAGAGCAAGGGCCCCCAGTTCCATCCCTAGCATTGTGGGGAGTAAGAGAGGAAGGAAAAAGCAGGGCAAAAGCAATTCATGACACAGCAAAGAGATACGTCCATAACAACGTACTGCTGATTAGAACAAGAAGGCAGTTCTGATGGGCACCGGCAGATGATTTAGTGGGTGATGTGCTTGCTTACAAGCATGAGGACCAGGAGTTCAGATCCCTGGTACTCAGGCGAAGGCCAGGCAGGTGTGGTGGTGGCTGCCTGTTATCCCAGCACTTGGAGAGATAGAGGCAAAAGACCCATGAACCAGGTTAGCTGGCAAGACTAGCAGGTTCTGTGAGCTCTGGGTTCAGCCCAGAGATCTTGGCCCAGTGAATAAAGCGGGGAATGGTCAAGGAGGACACTCCATGTCAACCTCTGGCTTCCACACTCACCCTCTCACATGCATACACAGACACCCACGTGTGCAAGCATGCATACACACACCACATACACTTACACATGCAACAAACAGACAGATAAAGAAAGAAAGGAAAGAAAGAAAGAAAACATCTTAAAAGAGAAGACTCATATGAGCTAACATATCAGACAGCACTTATTATTATTTATGTCATGTTGTCACTGTGTGTATAAACATGCGAATGATAAAATACACCCACCCCCTCCGTGCACAGGCAGACTGATATAAACAGATTGAGAAGGAGCAAAACCGTCCAAATGTGTGGGTTTTGCACTTGTATATTCATCAATGGGGAAAATATTTAGAGAAAAAAAATCACGTCTTTATAGAGCATTAAAAAGCCCTTCCAGACAATATAATATAGCAACTATTTACATAGCACTCACATTATATCAGGAATTATGAGTGATGTGGACATATTTATAATGCACATCAGTAAGGGCACTGGCTATATGCTAATATTGCACCAGTCATGTGAGATTTGAGCTTCCCAGATTTGGGAACTCATGGGGACAAGGTGTTGTAGTCAAGGGCTCAACAAGGGATACGTGTACCCAGAAAGTGCTAATAATTTTCTTCCTTAGATAATGTAACATGGCTAATTCTTTAAAAGTAGGTTTTTGATATGTTGGTGTTTTGGGCTTCTTTGTTTGTGTGTGTGTTTGTTTGTTTGTTTTTTCATTCTGCAATACCAAAGTTTGTCCACTGCACTTGTACTTAACTGCTTATAGTCAGAATAAACCGAGATTGTTTTTCCCAAGAGAGAGGCATATGGCTGACTGCCCCAGCTCCAGAAGGGACCCTGCTCAGGGAGGCTGGAAGAACAAAGGACCACTCATGGCCCCTCCCCCTTGTGATCACCCCACAGTCACAGAATAAGGACTGACAGGGAGCAGGGTCCTGGATAGGCTCCCACCGGCATGTGGCCCAGGGGCCACCATCTGGAATGGAAGGTCAGAGCCTTTTCCTTCCAACACAGCAGGAGCGGGATGAGCCAGAGGTTGGAGAGTAGGAAGAAAGCACAGGGACACAAAACTAGATCACCAGGAAGTTGAGGAAATAAACAAGGGGTTCCTGTGGAGGGGAGGGTCCCTTTGATCCCAGGATGGGAATAGGAGAAATCAACTCTGGGAAGAGTGACCTGGTCTCTGTGGCAGCCTTGGTCCCCAGCAGGCTAACACAGAGCCTTAGAAACACACAGGGAGGAAGGGAAGGAACGCGCCAGCCTCCCACTCTTTCTCACTCCTCACCCCAACACATCACAGAGCAGCCACTCACCATGCTGCCTACTCCATTACGGGGGCCACACCACCCTGAACGATGGCCCTGCCTGACCCCAGCCGTGGGATTATCCTTTCTTCAGCTCTGCCTCGTGACTGGCTCTCCTTTAAAAGTCTGTTTGCATCTCTGTCGTGCAGGGTAGTATAGCCTGCACTAGATCTTGCTGTTTTTAAATAAGTATAAAGAAAATGAAATTGTGGCAGACATAGCCTGAAGTTTACTATCTTATTCATGGGTAAGTAGGTTGGGCAAGGTAGCAATCACTACTCTCCATCTCCTTCCACAGCGAAATGCTGCCCCCATCAAATACAGACTTCCCACTCTCTCCAGACTGTGAAAGATGCCACTGGTCCCCCCCCCCCCTTCATGAATCTGGGCACTCCAGAGACCTTACATAGTAAGACTCCTACAGCATGTGTCCTTTTGAGGCTGACTTATTTCATTTAGAATAATATCCTCAGGGTTCACCTATACTGGAGCATGTGTCAGAATTTCCTTACGTTTCAAAAGCTGCACCATAGTGCACATTTTGTACAGACTACATCTTGTCTATGCCTGTATGTCTTGATGGACCCTGGAGTTGTTTCCACCTTTGGGTTATAGCATTATTTATAACGCTGCTGTGGATGTGGGGGGATGTGTGATATTTTGACTATAGCAAATTACATCATTTACTTTGTCCATGGCTGTTTCAATGGATCCCGACAAAAGTGAAGGAAGGGAGGGAGGGAGGGAGGGTAGGAAGGAGGAAAGGAAGGAGGAAGGGAGGGAGGGAGGGAAGGAGGAAGAGTGAGGGCTTATTTTGGCTCATAGTTTGAGGGTACAGCCCATCATTGTGGGCTTTTCTTTTTTTTGTTTCAGAAATCTTTTTCTGTTGTGGGGATCCCCAGCCTCTTGTCCAAGGAAGACCCAAGAAAAGGTCATGCCTGGTCATGCATCCTGAATGTGTCTAAAACAAAAATCAATGGGTACAGTTTTGTTTTATTGAACATTTACTGAAATAGGCAGAAAAAAAATCAGCCCAAGAAGTCCACACTAGAGTCCATAGAACCTAAGAACAGATTGCCTAACATAAGGAAAAGACCATAGGAAAGACTGAATTAGGAATTTTGTGGTGAGACTATCTTGGATGACCTGAGCAGCCCAGTATAATCACTCAGCCCTTAAAGAAAGAAGGTAGAGAGATGGCCCAATCAGTAAAGTGCTTGCCATGCACTCATAAAAACACTAGGTGTGAGCTGTCTGGTGTGGTGGCGCATGCCTTTAATCCCAGCACTCCGGAGGCAGAGGCAAGTGGAGCGCTGTGAGTTTGAGGCCAGCCTGGTCTACAAAGTGAGTCCAGGACAGCCAAGGCTATACAGAGAAACACTGTCTTGAAAAATCAAAATAAAAAACAAAAGCAAAGCAAAACAAACAAATAAACAAACAAAAAAAAACCCAACCCTCCCCCTGCCCCCCCAAAACCAAAAACACCAGGTGTGGTGGCATACACTTATAATTCCAGTGCTGGGTAGGAAGAGACAGGAATATCTCTCAGGCTTGTGGCCAGGCAACCAAGACTATTAGACTAATCCAGGCCAAATGAGACTCCTTGTCTCAAAAAAGCAAGGTTGATGGTGTCTGAGGAATGACACTAGGGTAGACCTCCTGACTCCACACACACATTATACACATGTACACACATATGCCTTACATGCTTACACATACACACACACTCACAAAGATAGGAAAGCTAGGATTAGAAAGGGTGATGTGATTGTCAGGTAGGGCACTGCAGGGCTGAGTGGAGGAACACTAGAATGTGTAAGGAACATGGATGAAACAAATTCATTCCAGTGGATTGTACAGAATCCTGCTCCCTGCCCACCATCTCCCTGCTCGCAAACTCCCATTTCCAAAGCAAGAGTCCAGCAGGGCTTAGAAACCAGCGTGCTGGAGGTTGGTCTGGCACTATGTATTCTAGTGTTAAATACTGACTCCTAGGATCTGGTTATGACCCAGCACGTTCTCACGTACACCAAGTGACGACGTTGTGTAAACCCTGCTCCCGAATTTAAGGTTGGTTGGTTAATAAAAGTAGCTGACAGCCTAGAGTTGGGCAGAAGAGAAGTAGGCGGAACTTAGGTTCCTGGGCTTGGAGGGCACATGGGACCACAGAGGAGGAGGACGAAGATGCCATGGGCAGCGCAGACTATGAGCACACAGCCATGAGGGCTGGCCTGAAAGGAGCGGAAGCAGCGCAGCACAGGTGGGAACAATTATGCTGAGTCACTCGGGGCATTGTAGCTGGGAAACAGCAAAACAGCACAGAGCATTGATACCTGCTCAGTTGTGGTGCCTTAAAAGCTTTTGTAAAAACCAAAAGGTCTCTTGTCTGGATTATTTGGCAACTAGCTGGGGTAGAGAAGCTGCCTACTGTCAAATATCTAGTTTGCCAACACCAGAGACACTTTCTGTTGCTGTGTGTAAGAATCCTGCATCCAGACACATGCTGCCCATAAGAGGAAGTAGAGAGAACGAGGCAGGGTGACACCCCTGGATTTCAACATACCTGCCTAGGTCAAGTCCCAGTAGAGTCAGAGACTGGTTGGCCCTAGAGTCTACTCCTCTGAGCATAAGCTGACTACAGGTCACTACACACACTTCCTCATTCCCCTTGACTGCTCAAACTATAGTGACAAGCAGGAAGGCCATAGAGAAAAACCTCCATCCCTGCTATCTCAGTGGCCTCCTATAGAAGATCCCCAATCTTGAATATTGACTTCCTTTTCCTTTCCTTTAGGTCTATCCTACTCCCAAGCTAGGCTTCAGCCACCACACCCTCAGGTCTCCCTGACTCTGGTGCTAGGAGACGTCTGTCCCAGAGAGAGTGCAGGCCATTTTGACACCCAGTAATTCCATGTGCTGGGCAGAGCTGTGAGCAGGGTGGGTTATTGCTCACAGTTAAGTCTTCCGGATGGTGACTATCATACCCAGAAAACCATTATTTTCATTTTTACGTAATCTTGCTTTTCCTCATCTGTATCCCATTTGACCCACAAGGGCAGTACCATGGCTTATTTAAAGAGCCATTTAAGCACAGAGTTTCAACAATTTTAAAGCAAAGTCCAGAGTGATGGTGTGGGTGGGTGGGGGGGGGGGCGGAGGGCACAGCTTGCCTCTGCCTATTTTACTCTTCAGGAGTTGGATTGACAAATCATCAAATTGAGAATAATCAGCCTAGACTATCTATTTACTTCTGAGACTTCCTCAACATAAGGAACCACAGCGGGGCGGAAGTCATCAAACAGGCAAAAAAAAAAAAAAAAAAAGGAAAGGAAAGAGCTTTGAAATCAAACAAACAAAGGTCTGAAGTTTCTGTCGAGGAACCCGCAGCTGTGTGACTCTAGGATAAGGCTGTCCAACCCTTTGACATTGCAACGCGGTGTTGTCATCTATAAACGCATTGGGTCATATCGATAGCTATCCTTGGACATCCGAGCTGATGCCGAACAGGGTGAACAATGTCTGGTAGGCAGTCAACATGACAGCTTTGCTTGGAAATCAACCAATGGGACTCCAGACGGAGCTCAAGCAAGCTGGCTGCTTTGTTCATGAAATGAAAGAGGAAAGGGCTAGATTCCAGACTTTGTCCAACTGACCTATCATTTTTCTGGTATGTATCTTACTTTCACAGATCTCGAAGATTTGATGCTCCAGTTAAGATTAGGTTGAGCTGTGTGAAAGACCTAAAATGACAAGAATAAAATAGAAACAAAATAGCATTGAACTGTATATTGCTTGCACCCCGCCATTTCCTCTTGGTTTAACATTTCGTGGAGCTGCAGCCAACTCTAGTCTGAAAACATTAAATGAAAAATTCCAGAAACGAACAATCCACAAATCCTGACTTGTTCGTTATTCTGAATAGCATGATGAAATATCAGGCTCACCTACCATCCCAACCTCTGGAATGTGAACTTTCTCTTTGTTCAATATCCACGCTGTATATTCCACCCTTCGGTTAAGCACCCACTAGTCATTTTGACTACCGCATCCACTGTCACGGCACCACAGTGCTTGTTCGCTGCCCATACATCATTCCCTGTGGCTCGCCTCATCAACTTCTGTAGGCGTATTTTTAAACTCTATTTTTGTTTTGGCTTCTTACATCTCTTTCTTCCTTCTCCACCCCAATCCCTTCCAACACTCCAACGGCAGGTAGGAGAGAAAGGTTAGCAGGGAGAGGGAGCATAATTTTCCTTAGCTGCTTCCTGATGTTTAGGAACATCGTTCCTTGGGGCCAAGTCCAATCCTCATTTCAGTGTATCTCCAACTTCTTCTCATCAAACTGCACCAACAGCAACCAGGAGCAGCAGGGTGGGGTGCACCAGCAGCCGTCTTCTTTCCCGGAGCCCCCAGTCTCTCTCTGGGTCTTTCCCACTGGCAAAGACCACGCCCCTGCACAAGGTAGTTCCCAGCTGAAAAAGATCACGCTCCCTCTCGTGAGGCAGTTATCAGCTGCGCACAAACTGGAGCAGCCCCTGTATCCCACACCTGGGATTAAAACATGTTTACATATCATAAATCAAAACTTCCATAAAAACTTCTCACAGTATATCACACCACCTTACCTGAATACAAGAAGCGTTGAGAGTATAAGATGTTTTGAGGGAGACCAAATTCACATAATTTTTATAGTATATTTTTATGATTAGTCTGTTTCATCAGTAATTATTGTCAGTTTCCAACTGTTCCTACTTTATAAATTAAACCTTATTACAGGTGTGTGTGTTACAGGACAAAACACGATACAGGATACACAGGACTCAGTTTTATTCATGGTTTCAGAGGGGCTCTTGAAATGTATACCCTACAGATATGCAGGGATTACTGCAGGGGGCTTATTTCTCGAGTGGAAAACTCTGGTAAGCAGTCTATGATGGTTAGTTTTACCTGCCATCCTGACACATCTAGAATTAGTTGAGAAGAAAGTCTCAGTGAAGGAGTATCTAGGTTGGGTGGACGTAGCTATGGAGATTACCTTGGTTGGTGAGGAGAGAAGATCTAGTCAATATGGGTAGCACCATTCCCTAGGCAGGGGATCCTAGGCCGCATGCGAGTGGAAAAGGCGAGCTGAACAAAGCACACGTGTATCAAATCATTGCTCTCTACCCTTATTTTCTGTAAGATTATATTTATCATGCATATGTATGCGTACCTCACAGTGCAGACCTGGAGGTCAGAGGACAACCCATAGGCGTCAGTTATCTCTTTCCACCTGTGGGCGCAAGGGATTGAGTTGAGGATGTCAGACATGGTGGTTGACACCTCCTTTACTGACTGAACCATCTCTCAGGCCCTGATCTCTGTTCTTGGCTGTGGTTCTAGTGAGTCGGCCTGCTTCCAGTTCCTGCTGCCACAACTTCCCTGCAATGATGGGCCATAACTTGATGTCTACCCCACGTCCAAGCTAAACTTTAGGGGACAGATCTCCCTTTCTTTTGTCCTTAAGTATCTTTTCTCAGGTTATTATTATTTTTTTTTATCACATCAGACAGTGATCCACAGAGAATACCAGCTTCAGGGCATCTAAGCCTTCAGTCTGCTTCCTCCTCCTCCTCCTCTTCCTCCTCCTCCTCCTCCTCCTCCTCCTCCTCTTTCTCCTCTTCTGAGACAGAGACCCACTTTGTAACCTTGGCTGGCCTGGAACTCATATTAACCAGGCTGACCCCTTAGAAATCCTACCTCAGCCTCCCAAATTAGAGGGTGCTTTACCACACCAGACTACAGGTTTCTTGTGTTTTCTTGCTCCATTTACTTGATAGCTAATGTAGCATTTACTGAAACAATCATGTTTCTATTCATAAAGTTAAAAAAAAGACAAGGCAACAAGAACACAGCTTCCTTTTAAAGATACTTACTGGCTGGCCATGGTGGTGATACACATCTTTAATCCCAGCACTCTAGAGGCAGAGGCAGGAGGATCTTTGTGAGTTTGAGGCCAGCCTGGTCTACATAGTGAGTTCCAGGACTATACAGAAAAACTCCATGCCAACAAACAAACAGCAACAACAACAAAAATTTTATAAAGAAACTTCCAGGAAGTTGCCCACGGCACTTCTATCTGGATTCTACTCATGAGAATTCTGTCATATGGTCTCACTCAACTACTAAAGAGGTTGGCAAATAGCATTTTCATCTTAAACTATCATTTATGCAACTGAAATGTGTTAAGGCCTGGGAGTACAGCTTGGTGATACAGCACTTGCTTAGTAAAGCCCGGATTCTGGGTTCAATGCCCATCAATGGAAAACAAACAAACAAACAAACAAACAAACATTAATAAAAATAAAAATTTGTCAAAAATGGTATGGAATCCAAAGTCTGTTTGAAATTCACTGGCCATCTGATGTAGTGTCCTGTTCTTGCTCTCCCAGCAATCTGCTCACACAGGAGTGGAAGGATTGCATGAGAAAGCGTTATGTTCTTCCTCAAATCTGACTTGTTTCTTGTAGAACCATTATCTCTGGTTGGAATGACATGTGTTGGTGTGATCACTTGACGCCTCTGTCCTAAAGAATTATCTAGGTGTGGTGGCTCATGTCTGTAACCCTAGGACTTGAGCAGTGTAGGCAGGAGGATTGCCATGAGTTTGAGGCCAGCCTGAACTTCATAGTGGGATTGTCTAGAAAAATAAGAAGGAGGAGAAAGAGGAAGATGTAATAAATATAGTCAAATATGTTGAAGACAAGGATGTTTAACATTATGTGCAACTGTGCTCCCATTGCTTACTTAGTATAACTTCAAACTCAGTCAATTGGAAGCAATTCAGTGACATGATTGGTTTAGAGGAACCTGCTAGTTACCTTCCCTCCCCTCCCCTCCCCCTCCACACACACATTTAAGAGGAAGAAACATAAACTATTAATACTGCTACAATACACAGAATATGAAAATAATTATTCTGAGCAAAAGAATTCAAGAAGAAAGATTACTATAGGATTTTTGTAAATCTAAAATTCTGGGATATGCAAATGAGCTTACAGTGGCCAGAAAACAGACTCGTGTTTGCATGGGGACCACGCGGGATCCAGGCAGAGAAGAAGGAAAAATTGAACATAAAGGCACGTAAGAAAATGTGGGAGATGACAGATGTGTTCACTGCGGTTTCTGTGGTTTTGAGGGCTAGCAAACTACATTTAAGTATGTACAGTTTATTTTATGCCACTTTACTTATTAAAGTTCCAGTCAGACCTTTATTATAATAACATAAAAGGATTGCTGTGAATTTTCAAAATGCTAGCTTAGCAAATAGATGAAAAAAAAAATTAAGTAATAAGCTTTACTTAGCAAAGAGAGTAGCCTAAGTTGTGTTTGTAGGCATGTGGCTCAACATATTAACACTGAATCTTAGTAAATAAAAATAAAATATTCAATAAATGTAACATTAACAAATTATTAATGTACAGGAATCCTCTCCTCTCATCTAACAATTTTAATACATTATTACTTTAATAAATAAATCATATATAATGTAGAAACATTATATTTCCCTTTAAAATCATGCGTGAGGACTGGAGCAATGATTCATTGGTTATGAGTACTTGCTCTTCTTGATTAGGTCTTAGATCTGGTTCCCAGGACACACGTGGTGGCTCAGGACAATCTGTAACTCTGTTTCCAATGGTTCTGATGTCTTCTTCTAGCTTCTGAGGGCACCAGGCACATATGTGATACACATACATACATGCAGGAAAAACATACCAATAGAAGAAATCAATAAAAAGTTTAAAAAGCAAATGACATAAGTTTCCACCACTGCTTCACACATCTACTCTATGCTGTACAGGTGATCTGAGCCAATGGAATAGGATAAGAAAAGTAAATGAGATGCAGTTAGAAAGCATGTTAATAGGGTTGGCAAAAGCAAGTTACCACCAACAGAAAAACTCTAACAATCACATGAACAGTACTGAAATGATGAAAATTTCTCAACATGGAATGTTTTGGTAGGAGTACAAATGTACAAGGGGCTATGATAAATACATTTATTTACAATGGCAGTGGAGCTAAGATGCTGATGTACATTAAAAACCTGCTCTATCAATTCAACACAGTATTTTTAATAATGAAATTTATTTATCATCTATGTATATTTAAAATATAGAAGACATAATATTGTCCACTCAACTGTAACTGTGCCTTCTACATTGTAGGTTCAACCAATCTTAGGTGGAAAATAAAAAGGAGAGTCTTTTTGTTTTATTTTCAGGAGTATGTCTCCTGTAAGCAGCACTGATTGCTGGTACTCCATTGGATGGCTTTACACTCATGTGCAAATGAGCAGCAAGTAGACTTAGTGGGTTATTAAAGTAAAGCAAAGACATAAAACTGGGAGGGCACACAGTTGATCTAGGAAATAGTTGAAGATGAGCAGTGGGGATGGATATGACTAAAAAATAGTGTGTGTACACACACACACACACACACACACAATTCTCAAATAATAAAATAAAAATATGTTTAAACTAGATTTTGGAAAGAGAATGAAAAGGGGGGCTATTTTAGTGATTTTAATTTTATATATTAAATAAATACAAAATTAAAGACGAGTTATAACAGCACTGAATTCTTGTTCTGTAAACAATACAGTACACTAACCATTTCTATAGCATTTACCTGGTATTATGTATTACAAGTAGCCTAGAGTTAAAGTACATAGGAAGGTGAGTGCAGGTCACACGAGAACACAAGCTGTCCTGGTTAGATCTTTGTCAAGTTGACACAGAGAAACCTCCATTAAGGAAATGCCTACATCAGATTGCCTGTAGGGTATTTTCTGAATTAATGATTAATGTGGAAGGGCCCAACCCACTGTGGGTGGAGCTACCCTTGGGCAAGTAGCCCTGGGTTGTCCGAGAAAGCAGACTGAGCAATCTAGGGGGAACAAGCCCGTAAGGAGCCCTCTTCCATGGCCTCTGCTTCAGGTCTGGCCTAGCTTGAGCTCCGTCCTTGGTCTCTCTTGATGATGGATTGTGATGGGGGATTTTTATAAACCAAGTGAACCCTTTTCTTCCCATGATGCCTTTGGTCATGCCTGGTCTTTACCACAGCAATAGAAATCTAACCAGCATGTGTGGCACTTTACATAGAGGACCTACACATGCATGGATTTCATTACCTAGGACCAGTCCTTTGGGAATACAGAGGGACGGCTGTATGTATAGCCTTGTCACAGTGCATGGAATTCACGGGCTGTAATGCCGCCCTCCCTGGTGATCTGTGTCTACCAGATTGTGATTTGCTGTCACAGAGAGTTAGAGCCTTTGTATTGCTTGCGGCAAACATATCCTCTGCCTGCTGTCCCTTCATAAGGGCGTGTCTTAATTCTTTGCATCAGATATCAGGGATGAAAGCTTTCTTTAGATTCAGGGAAGTTGCAAATGTTTACATCTTAGAAGAGGGATATTGTGAATCCTAAAATGCTTTGGGTGGAGAAAAGCAGGGGTTTTAGATTATAGATACTGTTTCTAAGGTTCACAGCAGTTTTGTGGGGCAGGCACTATTATTATCTAGGTGCCATGGTTAAGGAAACTGAGACACAAATAGGCTAAATCAACAGCTTTCTCAGGATCACACGGCTATTAAAGACTGGAGCTGAGATGCAACCTCTGTCTGACAGATGTTAGTATCCTAGTTCTTTCATTCGGCCAGGGTTTTTAGAATAGCCTGGTCTATACAGTGAAATCCATGAGAAACCAAAACCAAGACCAAACCGTAACAAGACAAACATTCGTAGTTATTCTGAAAACTGTTTTGTGTGGACTGGAGGAAGCCCTGAGAGTGGGGTCCTGAAGGAATGTGTGCTATTGACATGGGCGCAGCCATGTCAAAGACCGCACAGAAAAATGGCAAAGCCTTCCCCCTGGCATGAGGCTCAGGGGATGGCCAAAACTCATCGGTCCAGATGCAGGTGTTGATAGTGTTGCAGAAAATGTCCATCATAGCTCCACAGCCTGCTGTTTATGACTTTAAGAATGCTTCCTACCAAGATTAACTAAGTCTGTCTCCTTGATCTGTTGGTTTCTGTAAGCGCTGCCTCCTTGTTGATCTGTATATAATAACCCTGCCTCTCTGTTCAGCTGCATGCAATAACTCCACCTCCACATTCTACCGAGCATCCAAGGTGCTGTGGTTTCTCCGTCAGAAAGCCCAGTCCACCAGAAGCTTCGTTTTCCCCTCACTGTCCCAGTCAGGTCTATTCCTAGAACCAGGATGGATACAGCAATTGTTAATCACTAATTTGTTAAAAACATTCGCTGGTTTTTGACAGATTCTACAGACGTAGGATTCACAGAAGCCAACATTCGCAGCCCTAGAAGCAAAGAGATCACCACCCAGAGCCAAGGGACCTACGGATCTGTGGAGAAAGGGTGACTTCTAGAAATTGGGCAGAAAATAGATGAGCCCAGAATGCCTCTGCCAGTGTCAAAACAGCCAGGTACCAGGGAGCAGAACAAACATGTAGGAATTGATGGGAAAGAACTCACAGTGGCTAGTGCAGAAATACCCCGAGAACCAAGGTATGGCAGAGAATTTTAACTAGGGCATAAGACAGGAGACCAGACAATTATAAGAATGATTAGATGAATAATTTAGTGAAGACACAAGATGGACCAATATAAGATAATCCTAAACCCCACATCCGATGTTGCTTGGCTCCCAAGCAACATTAAATCTCCTAAGGGCTGCCATGATGGACAGCTACAGACTCAGGGGTCAGATTAAAAGAACAGATTTCGCCACAATTCTGAGCCTAGAAATTTGTAAGCAAATTGTTGAGAGAGTCAGTGCCTTCTTGAGTTCTCTCTAGACAAGCATGCTGCCAGCTGGACTATAGGCCAGGTGTCCCAATTTCTACTTTTTGTAAGACCACCAGCTCTATCGGATTAGGACCCACCTTAAAGGCTTCAATTTACTTTGATCACCTCATAGATATATTCAATGTAGTTTAATCATATTACACCCCTACTCCGCCCTGCTAACTCATGCTAGATTCTGCCCATGATATACTCCCCAACTACATATTTTCCCTTCCCCCTCCCTTTCTCTTTTTATTTTTATTTTTGAAAACCTACTAAATCCAGTAAATTCATTTGTTGGGGGAGGGCACCCACTGGAACACGGTCAACCTACCAGGGATGACACTCTTAAAGAAAACTGACTCTTCCTTAGAAGCCATCTACAGCCAATAGCTCCTCAGCTAGGAATGGGCTCATATACCCGACTGCATGCTGGGGTATAGCATCTGGTTTGATCTCATGCAGCTCTTATTTTGGCAGCCACAACAGTTGGGAGCTCATGAGCACCACGGTCCTGTCAAGTCCAGAAGACACTGGTTTGCCCAGTCCTCCTTTCTACCCACTCTTCCATGATGTTTTGTGAGTGTTGGCAGTATATAATATCCATGGACGCTTATTCTTTGAACTTCGACCCATTGTGAGTCTCTGTATTAATCACTTTCTACTACACAAAGCTTGATTACTTCTTTTAAGACTTTCTCTTTACATGCATATATTCTTAGACCCTGGGGATGGTGGATTCAATGCTGTGCCGAGTGTGTAGTTTTCAAAGAGTAGGCTGCAGAAGATGAGGGTCTGCAACTTTGTACAGATTGAGTGTCCCTTATCTGCACTAGTGGGAATAAGAAGTCCTTCAGATTTTAGACTCTTACATATATTATATTTGCTTAGCTCTTATACAGGTTAAGCATCCTTAATCCCCAAATTCAAAATTGAAAATGCTCCAAACTCCATTTTTTTTTTAAAGCTAGGTTTGATGTCTCAAATCTGTACTCCCTTTCACTTAAGAGGTTGAGGCAGGAGGATTGTCATGAGTTCCATGCCAGCCTGGGCCACAGAGTGAAACCGTGTCTAATATCTGATAAACCCTACTTTACTTAGGGCACTAATGCCATGCCAGTATGGCTAAGGAAAGAGGCACTTTTTGTCTGGTCTTTGTTATGGAAATCTGGGACTCTTATTTAACTATGAGAAAAATATCAGGTAAATCAGATACTTGTGGGGCCGTCAGGGGGTGCTTGTTCGTGGCGGCCGTGTGTGTAGAGGACGGGTGTTGACATTGGGCATCTTCCTCAATCACTCTCCACCTTATGCTTTGAGACAGAGTCTCTCACTGAGCCTGGGGCTTGTCATTTCAGCTAGGCTGGTTGGCCAGTGAGCCCCTTCGATCCACCTTCCCACTCCACCCCTGCTGTCAGTGCAAGAGTTACAGATGCATACAGCCGTGCCTACCCGGCTTTTACGTGGCCTCTGGAGGATCTGAACTCAGGTCCTCACCTTGTATAGCCAGCACTTTGCTCACTGAGTCATCTCCTCAGCCCTACAGTTTGGATTTTAATATTCTCCGGTCCTTGGCTTGAAGGTGGTGGAAACCATTAAGAGGGATCGACTGGGAGGCTTTGGGTGTTTGGGGAGATGCCCTAGAAGGATGACGAATCACTGATCTCTTCATGTTTCTTGTTTGCTTCTTTCTGAGATGCTATGAGCCGTTTATCACTCTTTCTTGCTGTGTTGAGTCCCTCATCACAGGACCAGAAGAAAGAAGCCAATTGACCACGGGTTGAAATTTGCACAACTCTTACCCCAAATAAGCCTTTTTTTCTCTTTATAAACTTATTATGCCAACTATTTTGTTATAGCAATAGACAGCCAGTTAGCATAAGGACTTATGGAAGAGTTAATGGAATCTGAAAGCCTACACTTTAAAGTAACATGCCAATTTTTTTTTTCTTTTAGCAATGCAAGAGGTATGAGCTACAGTCTAGAAGGATCTCCCAAGTCCATATGTTGGAAGTTTGGTCCCCGGATGTGGAAATGCTGGAAGGTAGGATCTAGGAGAGGTATTTAGGCCATGGGGCAGGCCTCCAGGGGCAGATTAATATCATCGTCCAGGGAGTGGCTTAGTTGTCACGAGAGTCTGTGCTACAAAGCAAGCCTGCCCCTCCGGCTGCATTTCTTCAGCAGGCATTCACCTGTCCTGCCTCTCTTCATCAAGAAGCAATGAAAAAATGATGGCATTGCCATGCCCTTGGACTTGCCACTTTCTGCTCTCATGAGCCAAGTCAACCCATTCCCCCCCTCAGGTCTGGGATAGAGTTCCAATAGCACAGCATTTGCCTAGCACATACACAGCCTGGGTTCAGTTCCCAGTAGCACAGATAAATTTCTTCCTGGTATAAGGTACATAGATAGCCTTTTATGTTCTCTTATGACAAGACAGGACAGGCTAACAACAGGAGAAACTGTGTGTGGAGTGTATAGGGTGCTATTATCTTCACAAATTCTCTATAAATCTAAAATTCTTCCAAAGTTAAAAAAAAAACCAGCTATATTAAAAAATAACCTGCCCGCATGCATTTATATTCCAGAGGTTGGGAGGGGGCCAGCCAGCAACCAACAAACGTATGCAAGTTATGTGTTGGGTTGGAAGGACAGCAATGCCGGCATGGGGGCAGCCTGCACTCCGGATCTTTTAGTGGGATGATTTTGAAAATATAAAGTACACATAAGAGAAAGGCAAGGAAAACAATGCTAACACTCGTTGTGCTGCAAGCAGAAGCACAATTAAAATATTTCCAACAGAGATCCTACAAAACAAAGTGATGTGGCACAGCACATCGGAGACCCGAGGCTATGTGCCTTTCTCAAAGTCTCCAGAGAAATGAGCTTTCAAAGAGCCTGGGACTCAGTAGTAGCTGCATTCTAACATTCCTGTGGGAAACTGCGACACGCAAGCTGGGCATCAGCCTCAGAGCGAGCCGCAAACCAGATGAGACTGTAACCCATTTATAGATGAGCTAACTGAGGCTTGGGGTGCTCACAAACCTTTCTGCCAGGGCACACGCGTGCGCGCGCGCGCGCGCGCACACACACACACACACACACACACACGTGCATGCTTCCCGCACATGTACCCCCCCCCCCCCCAAAGAACCTTGACCCAAATCATGGAAGATAAGTTTGACACTGTCATGGCCCCTTCCTGCTATCTTTCAACATTGGAGACCAAGGCACATGGCACTGTCAACTCATTTCTTTTGCTCTTGGCAGCACTATACTCCCCTAATGTAGGCTGGCCAGGCGTGCGCATGCACAAACAAACACACACACACACACACACACACACACACACACACACACAGCGCACATGCCAAAGAACCCCAAAGCCTCCATTGATGTGGTCCCGGAGGAAGCCCCGTGTTGAAAGCAGACACACACAGACCGCTGCTGGTGACTCAGCTTCTAAACCGTCCACTCGCCAGTTGCACAAACTTTTCCAGCGTATTGAAGTCTTGGAAGACCAGGGCTTCCTGGGAAGATATCAAGGAAAATGTTCTAGGAGCCAGCCACCAAGCCCAACTCAGGGAGTCCTCAGCCCCTTTTTGAGGTTTCTTTCTCTCTTTTTTTTTTCCCCTCAGCAATTCCTTTCAATTTTCCCCCCTATTGCCATTAACCTTGTTAGAGTTGTTGGCTCTCTCCCGTTTGCACCGTGGCACTTCTGTAAATGTTTTGGCTCTTTGTCCTACTTCCTGCCCTCTTTGAGCTTGGCTGTGATGTCTGTTCACTGAGGCCCTTCTGATCCGATTGCTCCTTGCCTGCACATCCTCTCCCCAGGTATCAAAAACAGGGGCAGCCAGGCCTGGAGGGCCCCTCATTAGACAGAGGCGGTGGGGGCGCTCCACCACCAGTCACAAGCAGAGAGGGCAGAGCCAACTCCACGAATGACCAGTATTGAAAAGAAAGCTCTGGGGGTGAGCGAGAGACACAGACTGGCAGAGTCAGAAGCAGAAGGTTAAAAATAAAGAGGGGGGAAAAAAAGACCACCAAAAAAGAAAATCTGCTTTTTGACTGCCTAAGCAGATCCCCTTTTAGGATTTGCGGCTCTCCAAAAAAAAAAAAAAAAAAAAAAAAGGTTCTATGAAGGGGCAAACCATTTCATGCTGCAAAAACCTTCCAACGGAAAGCGATACCTTGGGTACATCAGAAAGCCACCCACTCCCAGGAGCGGCTGGCTGTACACTACTCTCCGCTCTGGAAACGCGAGAAGCTCTTTATCCCCGCTGATGTGCCACAGTGATCAGAGAGTGTATCGCTGGTCAGCTGCAGCAGGAACGAAGTCTGGGAACTTTGCTTGGGATCCAGATGAGTCAGTCTCCTTGGAGAGAGGAGAGTGAAGGAGAGGAGTGCTGGAAGTTTGCCAGGAAGGGCTGAGGGCACATGCAAGATGGAGGCAGAGACCTGCAAGGCTCTTTGAGAGTGCTAGCTTTCCATTAAACTTGGGGTAGGGGGCCTGACACAAAAAGCTGTTTATTCTGGGTAGCACAAGTGGTCCTGGCTTTGGGCATCTTAGAAGACCTGTCTTTGGGCCACACTGACCCAGCGTGACATCGAGCAAGCCTCTGTACTCGGTTTCCATGAAGTGGAGACAATGCCTTGCCTTTGTTGAGCATCAGACAGATGCTTTCTTGAGCACCTACTATGTACACAACACATGCCTAGGATCCCAGCACTTAGAAGACTGAGGGGCACTCTCACAGTTCAAGGCCAGGCTGGACCTCATAGTCTCAGGGACCTTTTATTTGAAATAAACAGTAACTTTATACTAACAAATTTTAAGCGTAATGGACAACATTTAACATTTTAGAAAATTTAGTTTACTCAAACTGACACTATAAAAACTACAAAATATGTCTGCCCTTAATTCCTTTTTAAAAGCTAATCTTTGATTACAGAGACACAAAGGTTGTGAAAGACCCAGACCCACATGGTGTCACCAGTAAATTATTTAAACATTCAAATAAGAAATGACACCAGTTTTATGTAAACCCTTCCAAGAAATAAGAAAAACAAAATGCTTTCTAACTTAATTTATAAGGACAGAATAAAACTTGATACCAAAACCCAACAAGGCATTTGTAAAATGGAAAATTACAGGCTGACATATCACATGAAACCAAGAGACAAATTCTAGATGTATTATTTAGCAGTGTGTGCGTATGCGCATGCGTGTGTGTGTGTGTGTGTGTGTGTGTAGGGGTGTGTGCTTATGAATATATGTTTATGCCTGACATGCAGTGCTTCTGAGGGCATTGGATTTTCTGGAGCTGGAGCTACCTCAGCTGCTGTGAGCCATCTACATGGGTACTGAGAATTGACCTCGGGTCCTCTGCAAAAGCACTAAGTTCTCTTAACTGGTGAGCTATCCCTGCAGCCCCAAGATACACATTCTAAATACTAGGTTGGGAAACCAATCCTAAGATATAATTTTCAAAAATAATAGTATGCCACAATGCATTGAGTTTGTTCTACAAATGTAAGGACGATTTAATACTAGTTAGCTGGCCAATGGGACTGATCACATGAACAGGTAAATCATACTATCTCAACAGTTGGACAAAACTTAGTTTACAAAATTTAGTAACCACTTACCATTATAAAGTAGAAGTCTATTCATTAGAAATAGAGCTATGAATTCTGCTATAATTACTTCTGTTTAGCATTACACTGGAGGGTCTACCCAATGCAATATAAAAATTATTGTTTTAAAGATTATTATTTACAAATAGTATAGAGAAACTCAGAGAAATACTGATAAGCTTAAAAAGCAGTAAAGAACTCAGAAAAATGTTTAGTATAATTTTAACATGCAAAGTCAGTTATATTTTTGTAAACCAAGAACAAGAATTAGAAAATAAAGCTTCTAGAATAGTGATTCTCAAACCTTCCTAATGCTGCAACCCTTTCATACAGTTCTTCATGCTATGGTAACCCCCAAACATAAAATTATTTTTGTTGCTATGTTATAACTGCAATTTTGCTACAGTTATGAATCATAACATAAATATCTGTGTTTTCCAATGGTCTTAGGTGATCCCTGTGAAAAGGTCACTGGATCTCCCAAGGGTTGTGCCCCACAGGTTGAGAACCACTGCCCAACAGGGTGATGAGATGTTTCAGTGGGTAAAAGCACTTGTCACGCAAGGCTGATGATCTGTGTTAGCCTTTCGGGACGTGTGTAAGAAGCAGGATGCTATGGCTTGCATCTGTAACCATAGCATTCCTACAGTGAGATGAAAGGCTGAAACAATAGAAGCTCCCAGGCCAGCTAGCCTGGTGTACTGTTCAATAGACAAAATAAAAGAGACCCTGCACATGCATATGCATGCACGTGCGCACACACACACATGAATCACTAATAAGTGAAACTTAATTTTTTCAAAATTTATGTTTGCCACTGCATATATAAAACCTTAAGTGTTCAAGTAAGCTTAGAATTGGTACAGGTTTCAGAATATAAAAGATAATTAAAGAGGGGCTGGAGAGATAGCTCAGTGGTTAAGAGCACCACCTGCCCTTCCAAAGGTCCTGAGTTCAATTCCCAGCAACCACATGATGGTTCGCACCCATCTGTAATGTGATCTGATGCCCTCTTCTGGCCTACAGGTGTACATGCATGCAAACACTGTACACATAATAAATAAATAAATCTAAAAAAAAAAAGATAACTAAAGAAAATTAAGGTAATCTAATAATAGAAAAAAATATATATTTGTTGAGTATTTTGGTTAGAGTCATTATTGCTATAATGAAACACCATGACCAAAAGCAAGTTGGGGAAGAAGGGGTTTATTTGCCTTACACTTCCATGTTGTAGTCCATCACTGCAGGAAGTCAGGACAGGAACTCAAACAGGGCAGGAACCTGAAGGCAGGAGCTGGTGCAGTGGCCATGGAGGGGTGCTGCTTACTGGCTTGCTCTCCATGGCTTGCTCAGCCTGCTTTCTTATAGAACTCAGGAGCACCAGGCCACGGATGACACCAGCCACAATGTGCTGGGCCTTCTCCCAGCAATCACTAATTAAGAAAACGATCTACATGCTTGTTTCCAGCCTGATCTTGTGGAGATACTTTCTCAGTTAAGGTTCCCTCCTCTCAGATAACCATAGCCTGTGTCAAGCTGACATGAAACTAGCCAGCACATTGAGAATCAATTATTATAAAGATCTCAGTTCTAGTTTCAGTGCAATCCCAATTAAAAAAACAACAACAACAACAACAAAAACAGATGTTTTATGTGTCTGTATCAACAAGATGGTCCTATGATTTATACTGAAATGCAGATAGCTTTGAGCGGTGAAGTAACTGGCTGCCGCACTGATAGGAAGGTATTGACTGCTCTAAGATCCCGTAAGGATGAGGAGATGGCTTAGTGAGTAAAGCCTTTGTCATGGAATCAAGGACCAACCGGATCTGGATCCCTAGCGCCAACATAAAATGCTGGACCCAACAGTGTGTGCCTGCTGGCCAGATCGTGTGGATGACTCAGTGCAACCCCATGTTTCAGAAAATAAGGTGGATAGAGATAAAGACACTCAGTGTTCATTTCTGGCCCATATGTACACACACACACACACACACACACACACACACACACACACACACACACCTTGATTATATTAGAGAGAATCCCACCACTATCACAAATAACTATAACAGTCAATTTAGAAAGAGAAAAGATTTCTGCTGGCTCACGGTGGTAGAGGTTTCAGACTATGACCAGGTTGGCCTTTCGCTTCTAGGACTTCGGTGGGAAGGGCCATAAGGATGAAGGGGAGTATGCAGTGGAGCAACATATTGGCTTTGCCACTGACCACGGGGTGAGAGTAGAAAAGAAAGGGCCTTGAGTCCGACTGGTCTCTTTGAGGACATGCATCCCGTGCTGGCATGTTTTAAGTCAACGGGACACAAGCTGGAGTTATTTGGAAAGAGGGATTCTCGATTGAGAGAATGCTGAGCACTTTCTGTGGGCAGGCCCTGTGGTGCATTTTCTTCAGTGATGATTAGCATGGGATAGCCCAGTTTGCTGCAGACAGTGCCATCCCTGAGCACTGTATGGTATAATAAAGCAGGCTGAGCAAGTCATGAGGAGCAAGGCAGTAAGCAGCACTCCTCGGTGACCTCTGCATCAGTTCCTGCCTTCAGGTTCCTACCTCGAGGTCCTGTCTCGACTTCACTGGATGATAGACTGCAAGCTGGCAGATGAAACTCCTTCCTCCCCAAGTTGCTTTTGGTCATGATGGTTTTTTTTTTTTTTTTTTTAAATTTTTTTTCACAGTTATAGAAATGCTAAGACATTCCCTTTGACTGGACAACACATTAAATGCTCCACACACTGAAGGCACCAAAGCTTCCTAGTGGTACTTAGGGCTGAGGGCCAACATTAACCTATGGCCCTTTAAGGAACACGCCAGGTGTAAATGACTACATTTGGAATGGTGAGTCGGCTAGATAAATGGAGCAAAGCAATAGAGAGCTCAGAAAGAACAGGGTCACGTTGTAGAGTTAAGTTTATCCAAAACATCTGAGGATGGCTTAAAGGGAAGGATTATTGTAGCTCGTGTCATCGGAGGCTTCGGTTCGTCATGGCGGTTTTGAGGAAGGAAGGCTTGGCAGAGCAGGGCCCTTCACACCGCGCTTGATGAGAGCGTGAGAACAGACGGCAGGAAGTGTCCAAGGCGAAAGAATAGCTCCTAAGCACACATGCGCAGTAACCTACTTCCTCCAAGGAGACCCCACCCCCCCACCCCAGCTTCTTCCTTACCCCAGGCCTCCGTGTTATGCCTGCGATTATGAATGCATCAAAATTAATTCATTGATTTGGTCAGAGCCCCTCTAATCTAATCTAGTTGGGAACCACCCATATGGACACAGGCAGTGCTTTAATCTTGACCTAGTCACTTCCCAATCCAATCAAGTTGACAAGATTACATCGTACCTACTCGTACAGCCATTTGGTCTATTGTAAATATGACGCCACAGAACAATGCAAAAGTGGATAATCATTTCATTTAAATAGTGCTCTGCCAGAGGATATCCAAATAGAATAAAATTAAAAGTTTCATTTTATTTTATTTTATTAATTGTGTGTATATGTCGAGGGAAGGATATGTACACACTGAGGTCAAAAGAGGGCATCGGACCACTTGGCGTTACAGGTGCTTGTGGGTTACTAGGTATGGGGGTTGGGCATTGATCGTGGGTCCTCTGGAAGAGCAGCAAGTGCTCTCAAGCCCTGAGCCATCTTTCCAACCCCCAAATAAAATTAATCTGTGTCTTCTTCCTGTGACAATGAGGATAATTTTTAGGTAGAATTTAGATCTAAGTGTGAAGAAAAAAAATTACTTCTTGATAAAGGAAGTAAGCAGAGGTTTTAACATAGAACTCAGCACTCATGGTAAGGTGAAAGTCATCAACTGGGTGAGATGAAAATTTAAAACATTCCTCTTACCCCTCAAAGATGTCATCATAATGCAAGAAGGAAAGCCGGGCGGAAGGAAAAGATACTTAAACTAAATATAGCAACAGGATCCTTGATTCAAAATCCACACAAGAGCACTTACAAATCTATAGCACAAAATTGGGAAGTACAGAAAAAAAAAATAGAAAAATATTCAAAGATATATGCAGGTAGATTACACAATTGAATATGCAAATGTGCTTAAAACAAATAACAACCCCCTGGAATGGGAGTGGGAGGCTGCGTGGCAGGAGTCAATTTCATTTATCGCCAAGAAGTGCTAATCAAAATTACTATGGGTCGTCTTTAACTAATCACTAAAATAGCGACTTTTAAAAAATCAATAATATCAATACTTTAAAAGACTATGAGGTACCTAAGGCTGAAGATACATGGTTAGGAACTCTTGGTGTTTTACAAAGGACCGTAGTTCGATTCCCAGCACCATGTCACAACAGCTTGTAACTCCAGCTCCAAGGGATCTGACATCCTCTTCTGGCCTCAGAGTGTACCTGCACTCATGTGCACATACACCTTCATGTACATACAGCCATAATTTAAAATAAAATAAAGCTTAAAAACTATATAAAATCACCAGAACTCCTATTCATGACTTATAAAAATGTCAATTATTACAATCATTTAAAATAATTCAGTGTTTCTTAATGAGGTTAAAGACATGCCCATCCTATGATCAGTTCCACTTTTAAGGGTATGGCTAACCGAACTATTTAAGCATATATGCCATGAAACTTATGTTTTTATGAACATTACTAATGTTATTTGAGTGAAAACAAACCACATACTTGTCAGATTTTTTTCAAAGTTGTGTTTACACAATGAAATGCTGTTTGGCAGTGAAAATGAACGATCCAACCCTGTTTTATAGGTAAGTCACACAGAAATAGTGTTGTTGAATACAAGAAACCAAGTGGAGGGCCAGCAAGACAGTTCTGTGGGCAAAGGTGCTTGCTGCCACGCCTGACCACATATGTTTGACCCCAGGGCCCACACAGTGGAAGGAGAGAACTGACTCCCACACGTTGTCCTCTGACCTGCACACACATGCAGTGTCATGCACATTCCTGAAACAAAACAAAAACTATTAATGGGTTACGGAATGTATGTAAAGAATCAGTTACCGAATATTATTTTGCTGAGGAGGGAAGAAACTTCCAGCATGAATGAGGTTTGGGGTAGGGTTTTGGTCTGCGGTTTTGGCATGAGGGTTCACAGTGAATCTATTTTTTGTTTGTTTGTTTGTTTAAGAAGCAAGTCAGAAGATGACATACAAATATGTATTTATAGCCGACCTAGATCTGGCTACTTACACTATGAAAGCCAATACGTAGACAAGAGAGTTTGTGGGAAGGAAGCTTAGATTTCTTGTTTTGTTTTGTTTTGGTTTTTTTTTTCAAGGGTTGGCTCCTTGAAGGGGGGGCCGTCATTCTCAAAACTCCATCTTGGGTCGGGGGACTGAGATGCACGAAGGGCTTCCTGGGGATATGCAGGGGGAGATGGTCAGGACAATTGCATTCTATATTCAGTCTATATTCAGTGGTTCTCAACCTGTGGGTCACAACCTCTTGGCAGGGTATCACATATCAGATATCCTGTATATCAGATATTTACGTTATGCTTTGTAACAGTAGCAGAATTGCAGTTATAAACTAGCAATGAAGATAATTTTATTGTTGGGCGAGGTCACCACACCATGAGGAGCTGTATTAAAGGGGGCAGTATTAGGAAGGTCGAGACCCACTGCTCTAAGGTGTAGTACGTCTTCACGTCTCTTCTCCAGCGGTGATGTCTAGCTGGGCCTCAGCCTCCTGGGATGCGTTCCCGTGGTGCTTTAGACAGACGGACATGACCTTCTGTAGTATGTGATTTGTGTCAGTTGATGCACGAAGCTAAAGAATTAGCAGGAGCCCCACACGTTCTGTAATTATTATTGTTATTAGCCCAGCTCTGTAAATCTAAGGGATTGTTTATCAGTTATGACTTTAATCATTCAGGTGCAATGACTCTTTAGAATTTGACCTGGGCCAAGGGAAGGGCTGTCACCTTGCAAAAGGCAAGGGGAGGTGACAGAACCTTTGCAGAGGACAACGCCCAAAGGAACGGACACCTACGTTACGCATTATGCAACAAAACAATTTCTAACCATTCGAGCTCATCGCCAGGCATTCAAGATAATTGACCATTTCTTTGTAATACAATCTGGTGTCAAGAAAGGTAGCCTGAGTCGACTGTAAGCAAAACCCAGTTCTGTGCATTTCTTTTTTTCCTTCCCCTTTTTCCTTAGGTGACATCATACATTGGTGGGAAGGTTCTTAGGAAGAGCTTGAGGGTTGAGGGGAGTGGTCTGGATGTGTCAATCTTTACCAGAACCCCCATTATGGACTTCTGAGTCTGGACCTTTGATTCACAATGGTTAGACATCTTGAGGTTGGCATTCTGGTTCATTTCTAGACCCATGGCCTCCTCAGTGGCATTGTAGTGGTCCTCTCTTGGCCCTGGGACCCCCACCTGCAGCCATATTTTATTTCTGCTATAATATGGGGACTAAGGGCTCCTGTAGCAACTGCATCTAGGGAGTAGACGACAGAGCCCCACTATTGGCAGGTTCTTCAGCATGCCTCCAGGAGCCGTTGTGCCCTTTCTTTCTTCACAGTGCATCAGGGGTGTGTATGTGTATGCGCGTGACTTGCTTGTCTCCATCAGACCCCAATTTTCTACCTCTTCCTCTCCCTCTGCTTCTGCTGTGCTAGGAGGGGAAAGCTCTATAAGCAGGAGGCTCACATCTCTTTGTTCCCTCTTAGACTTCTGTGGTACACAAATGCCAAGCTTGTGACTCCTTTGTCCTCCCCTTCCATGGTGACAGCTCTCCCCAAGGACAGCAAGAGGTGGGAAGAAAACGTGAAGTAGACAGAAGCCTGCATGAGTCGGTATGACACAATGTGGTTTCCGCTTCTCTTCCTTCGGGTGCCTGTGAACGTTGCGCGGAAAGATCTGGAAAGCGCCACAGTGAGCCCTGCTTGGAGGTTACTACGGAAAGGGAAGCGGGATGATGCGTCGGGGGAAAGGAGGGCTTCCTGTATCTCCCGCACCTATGAGATGCCCAAAACACTGGCAATAAACACGTATTCACATATCGCTGCAGTTTTATAATAAGAGGTTTGGTTTTCAGGAGAAACAAAGCAGAGAATCAGCAATGAGGAGCTAACGCGTATGGATGCAGAAGCCCATGTCAAAGCTAGACGCGGAGGCCGCCATTTCCCAACAGCCTTCAGCATTTTCATTCTTCACAGCCTAGGAATCTTCTGAGAACTGATCAAGGATGCTCACACTGGCCAAGTGAAACTTTTTTTTTTTTTAAATAGAAACATTTGTAAAATCCAAAAGCTAGAGGTACAAAAAATGCATCTGGTCCCTGGGAAAGGAGTTGTGAAATGAGTGTGTTATGAAACACCACGTGATCACCCAAACGGTAGAGTGCTAACTCCATGCGGTTCAGATAGATGGGTGGCCGACTGGATAAAGACTGACAGACGGCGTAGTGGATGAATGGGTATAAATGAGCGAGTATATGTGGGTGTGCTGTGGTCTTGAGACACAGTTTCTTCCCCCATTTTGCTCTTAAGGCCTTTCATATGAGAGATGAGGAACATTCAGGCTATAGAGGGTGTGCTGAGGTGGTTTGTTTGTTTGTTTGTTTGTTTGTTTGGGGTGTGTGTGTGTGTGTGTGTGTGTGTGTGTGTGTGTGTGCGCGCGCGTGCGTGTGTGTTCAAACTGAAATGAGCTAGACTCTTTTCGGAGGCAGGACCCTTACTTGAAGAATCGCCTCCCTCAGATTGGCATGTGGGTCTGTAAGCATGATGAGAGGTAAGGCATTTTCTTGATAAATGATTGACGTGAGAGAGCTCAGCCCACGGCGGGCCAAGCCACCCTTGGGCAGGTGGTTCTGGGTTGTGTAGGAAATCAGGCTGAGCAAGCCATGGGGAGCAAGGCGGTAAGCAGCACCCCTCCATGGCTTCTACCTCTGCTCTTGCTTAACTTCCTGCCCTGACTTTCCACAGTGATGGACTGTGACCTGGGAGTTGTAAGGTGAAATTATCCCTTTTCCCCCAAAATTGCTTTTGGCCATAGTATTTATCCCAGCAATAGAAAGCAAACTAGGACAGAGGGTGCTCTTCACTCAGCCAATGACTGTCAGTGGCATCAACATCAAACATGCAGATAATCTTTATTATTATTACATATTCATGGTACATGCTACTGGGATATAAAAGGATATCTTATGTAAATATAAACTAGACATTGAGAACTGCCTTAGTTGCTGTTCTATTGTTGTTCTATAAGGCAACTTATAAAGGAAGCATTTAATTGGGGGCTTGCCTGCAATTTCAGAGGGCGAGTCCATGACCATCATGGTACTATAATGGGAAGCTTGGCAGCAGAGAGCAGGCAAGCAGGCAAGCACTGGAGTAGTAGCTGAGACCTTATATCATATCTTCAAGATGAGGCAGGGTGGGGCATGGTGGCTAGGCCTGCCATGGGTCTTAGTTTTTTGTTGGTTTATTTATTTTACTTTACCTGTATGGGTAATTTGCCTGCACGCACAGATATGTGCAGCACTTGCATACCCAGTGTGATGGATCCCCAGGAACTGGAGGTACAGACAGTCATGAGCTGCCATGTGGGTGCTGGGAATTGAACCCAGGTCCTCTGGAAGAGCAGCCAGTGCTCTTAACCTCTGAGCCATCTGTCCAGCCCCTGGTATGGGTTTGTTAAACGTCAAATCCTACCCTCAGTGACACACCTCCTCCAACAACGCCACACCTCCTAATCCTTCCTACACAGTCCCTCAACTAGGGACCAAACATTCAAATATACGAGTCTTTGGGGGCTGTTCTCATTCAGACCACTGCAAGCACGTTCCCCCGCAGCCCTTTATCGTCCCCCTTTTTCTTGCCTCTCCCCCACTTAGCCTCCAACTTGTCTCTCTAGATGGTTTCATGTTATACGTACGTACATACATAATTTAATGTGCCTACGTAAAATCTACAAATCAGATATGAGGGAAAGCATATTTGTCTTTCTGAGACAGGCTTAATTCACGTAACGTAGTTACCTCCAGTTGTACCATTTTCATACAATCAGTTTTAATATTCCTGTTAATGGAGAGAAGAGTCTCATTGTGTGTGCACGCCATATTCCACCCATTCCTCTATTATGGACACCTCGTTTCGTCCCATCGCTCAGCTGTTGTGCAAGTGTCTCTGCGACGTGTTGACTTGGAGTCAACTGGGTGAACACGCAGAAGCGATACAGCTGGCTGGGTCATATTGGAGATCCATTTCCGGCTGTTGTGAGGAGCCTCCGCACTGATTTCTGTCATGGCTGGACTAGTTTATGTCCCCACTAGCAATAGACAAGGGTTTCCTTTCATCCACATCCTCAAAAGCATTGTGGGTTATCTGGCTTTGTTTTTGTTTTTTCCTTTAAGACATTTATTTATTTTATGTGTCTCTCTGTGTGTTCCTGAGTGTGTGTATGTAGCTACATGAGCCCTTGGGGGTCGGAAGAGGCAGAAATTTCCCCTTTGGAACTGGAGTTACAGATGGTTTTGAGCTACATGGGTTTTGGGAACCAAACTGAGATTCTCTGTAAGAGCTGCAGCACGACAGCAGTACTAACTGTACTGACCCATTTCTCCAGCACTGTTATTTGTTTTCCTGATGACTGCATTCTGCCTGGGGTGAGACTGAGTGCTGGTGTAAGCTCAATTTGCATTTCTCCAGTGGCTGGGGAGGTTGATAATGTCTGAGTTCATGGGGAGGGACTAGCTTAACCATTCAGGGCGTAGAAAGATAGACTACACCCCTGTGCAATTCCTTTAACGGTGATAGTGTTCTCCTGTCAAGTCCTCAGAACCTCTGTTGTTCCCAGGGAACCTTCTAATGTGTGGACAGCACACACCTTCCTTCCTTTCTTCCTTCCTTCCTGATCATTCTGAGAGGGTAAGACGGCCTGCAGGAACAGTGGACCTGTCTACAGAGAACTGCTGTGGGTTCCAAGGTGTTGGGAGGTCAGTGTGTGAGAGTGTATGCAAGAATGAATATGTGTCTGTACATACTGACATGAGCGTGTGTGTGTGTGTGTGTGTGTGTGTGTGTGTGTGTGTGTGTGTGAAGGTCTGTGCATGTGAGTGTGAGTGCATATCAGTATGCGTGGCTATGTATGTGTAAGAATGTTGGGGCTAGCTGGCACGGGGAAAAGGGTACCTTGGAGGGTGCCTGGTCACCCCATCAAGAGTTTCAGAAAGGGGCCCACGACTGCATGCAGTTCTGTCCCAAGGATTCTCATGAGTGCTATGACTGACTAAGGGGTCACTATCGCCTTACAGCCCCTTAGCCAGAGGAGGTGCCACCTTCACAAGGGGTGTTTGTTTGGAATTTTTTTTTTTTTTTAAATTATCTGACTGGGGAGGACTCTGATTTAGAAAGAGGCCTAAGATGTTCAATCCCTGCCACCCAGTGTCAACTTGTTCTACCCAGTATACAAAGTTAGGCAGAAGCCCTGCAGCCTCTCCTGTCCTCCTGTATCCCCATTCTATGCTGGCCAAGGCTCTACCTGTAGGGATGTGAGCTAAATTAGTAAGAAGACATGTAGCATTAAAGCTTCCCAGGGCAGCCCCCATCACACAGCCTCCTCATCCTCATCCTTCGGCATTGTGAGATATGAGCAGGAACAGAGCCGTGGCCATGGCACCTAGAAATGGAAGTCTGAGCCAAACTCCTACCATCTGGTCTTTTCTTCACAATTCATCTATGTGGACCTGAAATTTTATGACTAGGGGAAGGATGATCCAAGACTGTCTGGAGTGAGTGTTCAAAAGGAGCCCCCTCCCTTCTGTGTTAGGAAAGCCTTTCCCCAGAGGAATTAACTCCAGGGGTGATGGTGCCTCTTAGAGGCAGGACCAGCCCCTGCCTCTCCCCTTGTCCCCAAGTGTTGAAAGGACTTCTGAGTGTGCCCGGCTCCTTCCTCCAGCTTCTGAGGGCCTGAAAGCTCTGGGTCAGACCCTTGAACAGGAAGGATAGACCTGGTGTGTGGGGTGGGGAAAGAGACAGGAAGGCTCCTTGTCTGGGTTGAGCAGGAGTCGAGGTGGATGAGGAGTCTGAGAAAGCAGCCAGGCTTGAGCCAGGCTGCGATCCTCAAAGATCTGGTCAGAGCCATGGTTCTACCTCCACTAAGTAAGACACGCGTTGCTTGGGCTCCGTGACCGCCCCCATCCCCAGCTACTGAGTCAGAGCAAACTGCCATGCCCTCTGTCCTCCTCTGAAGGACTAGGGTGGGGCACGGGGAAGTGTCCAGTTCCCCTCCACTGTGGAAGGGTGTGTGTGTGAGCCTAAGTGGCATTAACCTGCAGAGAACACTTCTGTTTTGTAAGTGTTTCAGTCCCCAGAGCTACTGCTATTTCGGAGACAAAATAGCCTTGGGTTGGAAGGGCTTTATGAAGAGGTAAACTGAGGCACAGAGAGGTCGGATATAGACCCGAGTAACAAATACAGAGCCAGTTTGGCCTTCTGAGAGAAAGCTCAGCCAGGCACCTCCCTCTTCTAGAGATCAATAGGAAGTGAAGCCAAGAGAAGCTCATAGGCCTCTGGGAGTCCTGAAACGTGTGACGGGTTCTGACCAGGCTTGGCTATGTGACTGTAAACAGCTCACTTAACCTCAAAGGGTAGTTTCGGCTCCGAGAGGTTCTGCCAAGGCTTTCATCAGAGAACATTTCCTTTGTACACTGCAAGAGATGATCTAGAGCTGGGAAGATGGGTCAGAACACAAAGGGCTTGTCACACAAACAAGAGGATCTGAGTCTGATCATCAGAACTCATGCAAAAAGCCAGGTATGGGGGCTGGAGAGACAGCCTGGCGGTGAAGAGTGTTTGCTACTCTTGCAGAGGACCTGGGTTTTGATTCTAGAACCCACGTGGTGGCCTACAACTGACTGGAACTCCAGTTCAAGGCAGCTGAGGTCTTCTTCCAGCTTCCAGTGGCACCAGCTCACAGATGCAGGTAAAACACTCTCGTACATAAAAATAGATAAATCTAAGCCAGGTGTGATGGCACATGCCAATCATAATAGGGGTGTAATGATACTGTCTGTGCACTATGGATGCAGAGGCAGGTGGATTTCTGGGCCTCAATGGGCTGGTCAGCCTAGCCCCATGTCTGGGTGAGAGAAGCTTTCTTAAAAAAAAAAAAAAAAAGTTGTATATTTACCAAAGGAAGAATACACCTAAGGTCTTTATACACATGGGTATGGGTGCATAAACACCTGTACAAACACACATGTGTGTACCCACCCATTGTATGCACACTTGTACACATACATAATGATTCAAGGTCCAGACACTGGGGCACACACCTGTAAGTTCAACGTTCAGGAGGCAGAAGCCTGGTTGCAAAGCGAGACCCTGTTTCAAAGACCCTAAATATATATTGATTCATAATATCAAAGCGCTGCTTACATCCACCCAGCATAAGATGTGCACTAGTCCTGTTTCTCTGGAGGTCGTAGAGAATGAGGTCGGCCTCCGGACGCAGGTGTCACATGTGGAACGACCGCTGCTAAACGCTCAAAAGGAGTCAGGAGGAAGCCGGTGGCTGAAGCAAAGACAGTTCGCAGGTAAAGGCCGGTTTCTGTGACTTCCTTCTGGCAAGGAACTACAAAACAGACCTCACAGGGAGCGAAGGCTTACTTGCTCGCTCGCTCTCTCTCCTCTCCCCCTTGCTTTTGTGGCTTTTGTCCCTGTGACCTTCTTTACAAATTTTAATTAACAGACTTTATTCTTTTGAGCAGTATTAGGTTCACACGCACACAAAGAGGAGAAGCTACAAAGAGTCCCTCTGCTGTGTCTGCTCCCTACCTTTCTCCTGTTACGCACAGTTGGCATTCCTGTGACACCTTTGGGACAAATGATACATGAGTATCGATACAGCATCCTTAGCCAGAGGCCAGTGTTTCTATTAAGGCTCATGCTGCCCTGATAACTCATATATGAATATAAAGTTATATAGAAGGTTTACTGTCTGAAAGACACCTTGTATTACTATCAGGAGATGGGGACAAGGGAAGGGTACTGCGGGGGTAAATACAAGCAAAGTAAAAAGATAGTGTGTGTACAGTGTAGAAACGTCATGATAAAACCTGGTATTTCATGCATTCACTAAAATATTAATATTACATTTTACAACATACACATTCTTTGGCTCCCTTATTCATTTCCTTCTCTCTGGCTCTTGACAATGTCTGTTCTCTGTCTGTCTGTCTGTCTGTCTGTCTGTCTGTCTCTCTCTCTCTCTCTCTGTGTATGTGTGTGTGTGTGTACATGTGTGTATATGTGTGTGTATGTGTGTGTGTATGTGTGTATGTGTATCAGAGGATAGTTGTTTGTGGAGTTGGTTATCATTCTTCTTTGTTTGTTTTTCAAGACAGGGTTTCTCTGTGTAGCCCTGACTGTCCTGGAACTCACTCTGTAGACCAGGCTGGCCTTGAACTCAGAGATCCACCTGCCTCTGCCTCCCAAGTGCTGGGATTTTACCATATTTGGCTTTTATGTGGGTACCAGAGGTCAGAGGTCAGGTCCTCACTCTTATGCAGCACACACTTTACCAATTACCCATCTCCCTAGACCCTGCCTGATCTGTCTTTTGTCTCGACAGTGTAGACTTGGCTTCCTGCCGCATGTACCCTGTATTCATTCAGATTGGTCTCTTTCAACTAAACAGTATGCATTAGCTTCATACCTTTGTTTGGCTTATCAGCCCATATCTTTTCAACAATGACCATGTGACCTTTTAGTGTGGGGCAGAAAATCCTGCAGGCTGGGCCAGACCCTTCTTGCCACCATCTCCTGGGAACTGGGGGTGCCAGAGGTGTAAAGGTGAGAGTGTGCTAGCTGCACATTCTTAGGTAGTGTGGTTGAGTGTGCCCCCACCAGCTACAATGTGCCAAGGTGATATGGGAGATGCAGTAGGGGGACAGGTGTGAGTAGGAGAATCTTTTCAAAAGAGAGGCAGGGAGACCAACAGCTTAAGCTTGCCCACATTTTGTTAGTGGACAGCTGCTGGGTTAAGGAAGGCATGGAGTACCTGGGATATCCTTTTTGAAAACCATATTACCTCATGGATTGGAAGACTCAGCCCATTGCATGCTTTCCACTCAAGCATGAGATCCTGACCTCAATCCACCAGAACCCGCATGAAAACCCACAGAGGAGGCAGCATGCACCCGTGACCCTAGCCGCTTGGGAGACGGAAACACGAAGATCTAGACTCCTGGGCTGGCTAGCCAGCCTAGCCGAATCAGTGAGCTCCAGAAAGACCCTTCCTAAAAGAACAGAGAAAGGAGAACGTGACTGAGGAAAGCACCCGATATGCGTGGCTGCTCTCCACATGCATGCACATGGATGCATGTACGTGCACAAAAGAAGACAGATCCTCAGGCACGTTAGACATACAGCCCACCTTGTAGGAGATACAGTCTGCCACCTGAATAGCACAGACAGAGTGGGGACACAAGGAACCCTCCTGGCCTCTGCCTCCTGTTAACCCTTTCCCCAAAACCAAGCAAGGAAAGAGAATTCTCAAAGGTGAAAGATCACCCTCCGGACGGCCTTAAATCAGCATGGCTGAGGCCAGCGAGTTGTAACAGCTGCCTGGCTGCCTTCTACACGCCACACACCCCCTCCCCTCTCCACTTCAGTGAATGGTGTTTCAGAGGAACCGGGCAGCATCTGGACACCCCCAACAGAAGCAGGATCAGTTTGATCTCATCTGTCCCACTCCCCCAGGGCCAAGACAAAAGTGTCACTCTGCGTGTGACACGGTAGCCTGATTTGTTCTCACCCCTGCAGTCCCTGTCAATGACTCCCAACCTCCCAGCCTCGGTCCGGCTTTCTTCTCTGGCTGGCATTATTTATCGCAGCAAAATGAAACAAGACTTGGCTCTCAGGAGTGCCGTTCGCCCACTGTTCTGTAAAAGTTGGGCAACCCTGAGGTACTTTCTCCTTCATGTCAGTGGGCTCCAGAGGACTGGGCTGCAAAGAATCACTGCAAGGGCCCACCAAAGAAGGAGAATTGGGAGTGGAAGAAGAAATGCAAAAAAGAAAGAAAGAAACAAAGACCCCACCCCGCCAAAAAAAAGCCATTTGCTACCACCTGATAGCTCTTCGGCGAAGGCAGCACGCCATTGCTTTGAAAGTCCGCATTCACAATACTGGGGACCCCACACCTGCGTATCTCAGGCCTAATGCCTCTAAAGCCCAAACTATAAACATCTCTGATGTTTCTCTTTCCAGACTGGTTTTTTTTTTTTTTTTCCTTTCCATGATATGAACTTTCTTAAGGCCCCCACTTTCCAAGAAGCCATCCTCCGTGCCTTTTTCTTGCTGAAGCTGCAGATGTACACCGAGGTAGTGTGAAGCAAGCTAATTAAACTGCAGAGGCTCGGCGGGGAGGCAGGGAAGGCCCCGCAGAGCACGCAGGGTGATTGATTTGCACTGTCACACGGCTCTGCTGGGTGTCATAACTTAGTGACAAATCATGGATTACAGTGGCCCAAACTAACTCGCTCCCTTTGTTGTGCGGCAGACTTCAAAGCCGTCAAGCATATTAGTGTTTTTAATAAGTAGTTAGGTCAGGACGAGCTTACATTTCAGGCTTACTTTTCTGTACCACAGAAGGTATTAGAGTTAAGGATGATGGGGGGGGGCAGGGAGAAGGAGCCAAAATTTATTAGCGGGATGAAAAATAAAGTATGATATAATAAACTAAAGTAAAATAAAAGGCTGCCCTATAATGGGAGCGGGCTCTTTGTTGGGGGTGTTGGGGATTTTTGCATTATTTGTCTCAGCGGCATAGCAGCCTGCTGTGGTGAACCATACCTTCTAGAAATGAGATTCCCCCCTGCCCCCCCCCCCAGAGGGAAAATCACTCCCAGTGCCTCAGTTCTGCAAGGGGAAGGTTCAGAAGCAAAGGGCTTCATTTTAATCAGTGCAGGAGGCTGGGAGGGTCCGGGTGGTGTGTTTGTGAGTGAACAACTGTTCTGAGCAATCAGTCTCATAAAACAGGGGTGGGCTGGTCTTATCTCTGCAGTGCACATCTCCCTGAAGACAGCCCCGGCCGGGGTTGTTTATTTCGGGTTATTTACCTGCCGCCATACAACATTGACCTGAGCATCATGGCAAGGTGGGAGGCTAACAGCCTTTCCCTCTCTCGTGCCACGGTGGCTGATGTTGAGCTCATGGCTACTTCATGGACTCGCAAAAGTCTTTGGAGGATGCTATTGGGGTCGGAACGCAGTGAGGTGCTGAGAGGTAGGGGTTCTAACTAGGAAAAAAATGTGTGTACGTGCATGCATGTCTAGGCTAGAGGAAGATGCTGGATGTCTTTCCTCAAATCCCCTCTACCTAATTTTTTGAGACAGAGTCCCTCACTGGACCCAGAGCCTGGTCGGTTGGCTAAGTCGGCCAGCAAGCCCATGAGGAATCCCCTATCTCTGCCTCCCCAGTGTTATGCCCAGCTGAGTTTGTTTTTTTCTTGAAACTGGGCTCTGACCTGGGGGGCTGGTTTCACATTCCTGGGCTCATGAAGTAAGTAAGTACCCTGTCCCTGCCTCCCAAGTTGCTGGGACTACAGGTGTATGCCACTGGGTTTACATCCCCTGGCAAGTTTAAGCAGGTGGATCCCTCTGGGCATAGAGAAGCATGGCTGTCATCACACCAGGTCTCAATATGGGTGACCCCCACCCATGTCCTTAGGGAGAGAGGTTCGAAGACACAGACATGATTGGGAACCTCGGGCCGTTCTCTCTGCCTGTCTGGGCTTCAGTTTCTTCATTCTGCATAACTGAAGATAATCTTTCTTCCTCTCCCATAAAGTTATGGTAGCCTAATAAAACAACGCAACAGGAAATAGTTCTCAAATTCCCAGGCACTATGCAATCCGGGCAGAAAACGGAGACTTTTCTCCCACGCATGCTTTGTCCACATGGTTGAAGATAGCTTGGCTTTGCAGCCCATACATGGGCCCTCATAAAAGATTTTTATCTCCAGAAGTAAGGTTGTTGAGTCTTGTAGCAGTCAACGCCGAGTGCAAAGTTCCACCTGGGAGGTGAAGGTAGGAAGACCACAAGTTCAAGGTCATCCTTGGCTACTTAGCAAATTTGAGGCCAGCCTGGGACACATGGGGTTCTATATCAAAATGGAAATAACATTGGGGCTGAAGAAGTGGTTTGGTCAATAAAGTTCTGGTCGCATGGGCCTGGGAACTTGATTTTGGAACCCTAGCGCTCACATGAAAAGCGCTCACATGCATTAACATCTGGCTGTAATCCCAGTCAGGGGAGGTAGAGACAGGTGCTCCTTGTCCAGCTAGCCTAGCTCAATGAGTGTATGCCAGGTTTAGCAGGAGACTGTCAAAAAAAAAAAAAAAAAAAAGTAGAAAGCAACTGGAGAAGGCCTGTAACACTGACTCCCTGACCCCATAGGCACTAGTACATGTGTGTTCACATACACCGTCCCAAACACAAGACCCATTTGAAGTGAACAATGACCTTGGTTTCTTTCTTCAAATATGTATAAATCGGCATTCCTCCCTACATCTCTATGAACAGAATAAAACAAACAACAAAGACTCCACCATCACCTCCAATGAAAAGCCATAGTTATAGACTCTTGCTTGCTGCTCAGAATTAAAATACCGGAATGAATTGCAGTTAATGAGTAATGTGGGCCCAGAATGCTGAAGATGATGCTCCAGTGTTATAGGGTTTTGGGTGACTATTCAGGTAGAAAACTGTCTCTGTCATCTTTTCATTGGGAAAGCTACGAACCTACACTCCTGGCAGACTCAGACAATCAAGTTTACTCCTTCTCAAGTCTCTGAGGGAGTTGAAGATCAGGTAGCTTAGTTTTACAATGAAGCTTAGTTGTTTAGGGGTTAAGATGTTTTTAGGTCTAGATAGGTGATCTAAGTTAATAATGACAATATGTGATGGAGATTGATTTACATTCAGAAATTTAGGTGCACCAAGATAGGAAAGATGTCTTCTTCAAGGCTGCCAAATACAAATAGCCAAAACACTAAGAATGTAACATCTATATAACTCCTGATTGTGTCAGGGTTCTTCTTGCCATAGGTAATCTAATATATATATATATATATATATATATATATATATGTGTGTGTGTGTGTGTGTGTGTGTGTGTGTGTGTGTGTGTAATAATATAAATGTATATGTACAAAAATAAAATAATTAAAAAAATAAAGGACTATATTGTCTCATACCTACAAAAATAAAATACCGGAATGAGCCAGCTAAGATGGGCTACACTTAGAAGGTAAGGGAGGTGATGATGAGGGCTCTCTTATAGGGGATCCCAGCAGGCTGCTAATAAAGCAACAGAGAGGGAGACTTTGAGGAGACGAAGGTCCCTGAAGCACAGAGCTTAGAAACTGGGACCAACCTAAATATCCTGCTCCCTGCTATGCAGAGCCCTCAGACAAGTCAGAAACCCTGTCTGCACTTCAGTTGAAAACCAGGTCCCTCTGTCTGGGTATCAAATCCAATACATCGCACTTGGAGTCATTCCTGTGTATCCTCCAGGAACTGGCTCCAATATCTGTCACGGATACCCAAAGCCAAGATGCTCAAAGCCCTTACAAACAACGGTGGCTTTGTACAGAACCCACATACAACCTCCTGTGCACTTGAAATATCTCAAGGTTGCAGACAGTACAGAGCACACAGTAAGTGGCACGGAAATTGCTGGCGTGCTGTTATGTTTGGGGAGGAGGATAATGATAAGAAAAAGGATATGTGTGTTGAGTGTAGACATGATCTTAATGATTGGATAGCTCAGTCTATAATGTAGCTCCCATGCAAGCACAAGGACCTGGGTTTGATCCCCAGAAGCCTCACTTAGAAAGCTGGGTGAAGTAGCATGTCCCTGTAACTGCAGTGTTGGGTTGAGGGAGCAATGTAAGTGTGTTCCCCCCCCCCCCACCCTGGGTCCGGCTGCTCCGGCAAGCTGGCCAACCCGTGTAATCTACCAGGCCAATTTCAGACCAGTAAGAGACTCAATGAAAATGGAGACAGCGCCTGAGGAACAGCACCCAAGGCTGTTCTTTGGTCTCTACACATATGCATAAATACACACTTCTTCCACCTAACCACCAGATGTGGAACCCATGACACGAGAGCTAACCATAAATACATGCCAGCCTGTATGAGTCCCATCATTCTGTGATGGTAAGCACCAAGGATCCAGAAAGTAAAGTACATCCTGCCCGGTGTGCTCCTTCTGCCTGGAACCAAGTGTTTCTTGTGTGTTCATTCTTGCTCATTAAAATTAAATTTACACTGGGCTGAGGTGGATCAGCAGGTTAAGGCACTTACAACCAAGAGTGAGGACCTGAATCCCTAGGATCCGCATGGTGGGAGGCCTCCGCGGCTTGCCTTTGATTCCCACATGTGTGCTGTGGAGCAATCAGGGCCCCTATCTCCCTCAGACGGAATTAAAACACTCCTATAAACCAAGCTTTGTGGCCCAGGCACAGTCTCTTAGTTACCTGGAGGCTGAGGCAGGAGGATTGACCTGCTTGGACTATTTAGACCCTGTCTAAAAATGGATGTGTAGGGGCCTGGTGATGTAGCTCAGTGGTAGATCGCTTGTCTAGCATGCATGAGGTCCTAGGTTCAATCTCGGGGACATGCACACACGCACGCACGTGTGTGCATGCACACACACACACACACACAAATTTATAGTTACCAACAATCTCCTGTATTATAATTACAGAATGCAATCATGAGCCCACCTGGACCTACACATACATACATACATACATACATACATACATACATACATAAATACATGCATACATATGCTTGCAGCATGCGGGGACACATACACACACACACACACACACACACACCTTAAAGTTACTTTAACAAACAGACAATCTCCTGTCAGTTTGTTACAGAAGGCAATCATGTGCCCACCTGGACCTGAGCTTGTCTCCGTCACTATGGAGAAGGTTATTCAAGTGAAGTCTCTCCGTGGGAAACTCTGTGTCTTATCTAAGGAGACTGCACCTGCTCTTGACACACTGAGCTACAGTTCCATTTCTGGGAGTTTGCTTTGGAAACAATCCCACACATGCACCAGGAGACGGAGACAGGGGTGTCTATAAGTGACAGCATCATCCTCAACGGTGATTCTTAGATACCTGCTTGAACACACAGCTACCACAGAAGGGACAGAGAGCAGGGTTTTAATATAAAATAAGGCTAGTATATTAATTTTTAAAGGTTTGTTGATTTTAGTAAATTATTATTAACCTTTTACTTTACATGTATAGGTGTTCTGTCTGCATGTCTGTGCACCACATGCATGCAGTACCCAAGGAGACCAGAAGAAAATGTTGGATCTCCAGGAACTGGAGTTACAGACAGTGTGAGCCACCACGTGGATGCTGGAATTGAACCTGGGTTCTCTGGAAGAGCAGCAAAATCTCTTAACTGTTGAGCCATTTCTCCAGTCTGTTAATATATATGAATTTTAAGTAGCCTGGCTCAGTGGCACATAACTGTAATCCCACCACCCGGGGAAGCAGAGGCAGGAGGATCTCTGTGAGTTCGAGGCCAGCCTGGTCTACAGAGTGAGTCCAGGGCAGCCAAAGATACACAGGGAAACCCTGTCTCAAAAAAAAAAAAAAAAACCAGAAAGAAAATTAATAATATAAGAAATTGAGGCTGTTCAGGTCACTCATTGGCTAAAAACTTGTTTACAAACCTGAAAATATGAGTTTAACCCCCAGGAACACACAGAGGAAGGAAAGAACTGACTTCTGAAAGTTTTAATCTGCCTTACACACACACACACACACACACACACACACACACACACACACCATAACTACCACCACCACCATCATCAACAACACTCAGGTTTTAAGGAGATGACTGAGTGCTCTCCTTTGTATGGAGGAGCAGTGTTGCAGCTGGGGAAGACTCAGAGAGACCACACTCTGTAGATGAAGGTAAAGGTTGACTGACTATGCACAGTCTTGGGGTCCTACGTCATCAGTCAGCATGACCTGACAATAGCTGTGTGGGTAGTTAGTAGATTCCAAGAGATTCTAGCTCAATGCTCGCGCCACTGGTTTACTTCATCCTAAATTCCTCTGAGAAATTGAATAAAAGCGGATCATGGAATGGTAAAACTGTGAACCACCAGCCTGAGGAAGATGACGTGGAGGCTAGCAGAGCTCAGGGTGTGCTCCCACACCTTCAAACTCCCCAACATGCCCTGTGCACTTCACATACTCAGACAACTCAGATGGAGTGGGGGGAATCCATAGCGTGGCGTGAGGGTGGCAGGTAGACAATGGGATGGGTAAGGAGAAGGGCAGAGAAGGCATAAGAGGTGACGCCCATTGGTCGCCTGCTCCCCAGACTGTTGAGTAAGTGAAAGATGAATGTGATCAGGCACCGCTTATCTTTATACACTACAGAGAAGAAACAAAGAAAGAAGTACCACTCACGTATATCTACGTCTGAAAAGTCATCTTCCAGTAAGAGGATGGAAGGAACCGCCAGTCACTGGTCAATGCCTCCACTACCCACCCTCTGCATAGCACTTAATAGTATCGCATTTTTATTTTTGGCTAGTCTAATGTTGGTCTCCTTACCCTCTGGCCCACAACTAGGACATTAGCTCTATTAGCTTAGCATCCACATGCATCAAAGGAGCATGCCTGTGCCCCGCCCATAAATTAAGACATCATTTCCAGTATTGAACCCTTCCACCTCACAGCAATCTGCAAGATGGTTTTTCTTAGTTTATCCAGTAAGAATACTCATGCCATCAGCAGCAAGGGATATTTTAGAAAGTATAAGGACAACATTGAGAAACAAGGGACCAAGGTAACAGTCTGCTCAAATTTAAGTCTCGGAACAACAGAACTACTCAGAGTGGAAGAGGACGGAGCATCCTTTGGGATATTGGTTTAGGCAAGAGTATTTTTATAAGACCCTAAAAACACGGACTTCTATACAACAAAGGAAGAAAGTCAAGAGGGTGAGGAGCTCACCTACAAAGTGGGAGAAAATATTTGCAAACTATTCATCTACAAGTGACTAATATCAAGAAGATATAATGGGCTGAACAACTCAACAGAGAAAGGTCACTTTTAAAAGGCAGATGACTCTAATAGAGATTTTTTAAAGGGAATATAAGATTAGTCAACAAGGATATGATGGGAGGGGACTGGCTATCACTAATAATTTGGAAATAAGAAACAAAACTACAGAGACATGTCATCTCACTTGAATTAGAATGGCTGTAATCAAATAGACCAAAACTGGTGAAGATGTAAAGAGATGGGAGCTGGATACATAAATCACTAAAGCCATCTCAGGGAAGCATAAAGAGGTCCCTCCAAACACTAGAAGCAGGGGCTTGCAAGATGGCTTAGTGGGCAAGGGTGCACGCTGCCATAGATAAGGACGTGAGTTCAATCCCCAGGTCTCACAAGGTGGAAGGGGAGAGTGGGCTCCTTGTTGTCCTCTGACCTCCACACCTGTACTATGGTGTGTGCCCCTCCCAAATAAGGAACTGTCACAAACATAAATACAAACCTAGAAATATACTTGTCATATGGTCCAAAGATCCCACTACCGATTTATACCCAAGAAACTGAAACCAGTCTGGACATCTCAAACCACCTCTTTGAAGTGTCTCAGGCCTCACTAACGTTAGCAAGCCAGACACTCCTGTGTGTTTGAAATTTATACAAAATAACGCGGCGGTTCTCTCTGATGATTTTTGTTTAATTTGACAAAGTGCTTGGTTTCTCTTTAGGTTAATTTTAAGCTAGCACACAAACATAATGGGTTCTCTGAGGCATTTTCTCACGTGTGCTATCCTTGGTTGCCATTCATTTCCCTCCCCTGGGCTCCCTGCCCCCCCTTCTGCCTGCTCCTCTTTCTCTGCCCACCCCCCAGATAGTCTCAGGCCCCTGTGCTTCCGTGTCATGTGTATTCCATTACTTCCTCCCTTCCCTTAAAAGATCTCCCACCTCTCTCAGGATCCCTTTGTAGCTGTATGACCTACACACATATAAACATTTCTGAGACAGTCTCTCCTATATCTCAGGCCAACTTCAAACTTGATATGTTGAAAAGGATGACCTCGAACTCCTAACCTTCCTGACTCTACTTCCCAAGTGCTGGGATTACGGGCTTGTGCTGCCACAGCCAGTTCATGCGGTTGTAGGGTTTGGACCCAGCACTTCATTCATGCTAGGCAAGTACTCCTACTCCCCCATCTGAAGATAACTTTACCTCTATAATTTTAAATTTGGGGTCTGCATATGAGAAAAAGTATATGGTGTTTATCTAAGAGACTGTACTATTTCACTTAATAGTGATTTCTTGCTTTGTCCATTTTTCCCGCAAATGTCCTGGTTTCATTTTTCCTTGGGGCCGAATAAAATGTCACTGTGTGTTTGCACCTCATCTTCTTTGTTCATCTCTTGATGGATGTCTAGGCTGGCTCCATTTCCTGGGTACTGTGAATAGCACAGCAGTAAACACGAATTTCAGGGATCTCCAGTTTGCTGATTTACGGCCCTTCAGGTCTACGCCCTGGGGATCCAGGCTGAGTCAAGGCAGCTCTGCGGAGAAACATCATGTATTATTTCCATACTGATGTGCTAGTTTGCATTCTACCAGCAGTGAAGAAGGGTCCTTCCCTCATCCCTCACCTCCCTGCCAGCATTTGTTGTCATTTGTTTTGAAAATAGCCATTCTGACTGAAGTGAAATGGCGTCTCAAAGCAATTTTATTTTCGTGTTCCTGATAGCTGAGGATGCTGAGTGCCTTTTAAAGAGTTTATTAGCCATTCGCCTCTTTCTCCTCCCCCTCCCCCACTGTTTTTTTTTTTTTTTCTGAAAAATTCAAGACAGGCTCAGGTTATGCAGCACAGATTGGTCTAGAACTAACTATGTAGCTCAGGCAGGTCTTGAACTCATGACACTGGGTTCCTTTTAATCCCTTTCACCTTCCTCTCCTCTGGAGTAGTCAGGAGTTTCTAGAGAAATCTTGGGAATGACCTATTTGTCTGAATTTCAAAAGTGACAGTGTGCAGTCTCTCTGTATGCTTCACAGCAATCACAGGGAGTGTGGCAGCCCTGCAGTCTCAGCTAGAAAGAGCATCAGTTTCCCAGAAGGAGCCAAGTAGAGGGAGCAGGCAGCATTCCTACCAGCTGGAGTAGTTCCTCCCTGCTAAACCAGGAAGCTCATAAAAAGGCCTTATCTCTGGGTAACCCGTGCCTCCCCCACTTTCCACCTGCCTGGCGCCTGGGAACCAACAACAAAGGGATGTCGAGAACAGTGACCATCTGTGAGGCTGAGCCTGCCTGGCAGAGCCCTGGGAACCCCTTCCCCAGGCTCCAGGGGCCAGCCGGCTTCCCTAGGAGACCAGACACTCTCAGTGCCATTTGTGCTGCCTGGCTTGTGACTCTCCACACCCGCTCTTAAATATTCTCTTAATATTGCCTTAATGAGTGGCCTCCTCTTTTGTTATTTCTCAGAGTCCGCCTGTGGCCACAGTTATGGAAACACCCTGCATTTCTCTCTGCCTCCTGTCACCAAAGCCATTGCCCTCTGTTTCCCGAGCCTCATGACACCTGTGGATTCCACTGGGTTTGGTTGCTGTTTTCATGAGTCGGGGTGGGGGTGGGGGTGTCTCCCACACCCCAGCAGATCCTGCAGGCACCCCCCTAGCAACCCCACCCTCACCAGCACTGAAAAGCATGGCCATGTTTCCTCTTCATTTTCCTATTAGCCAATGGTTTTGTTTTGTTCTGTTTTGTTTTGTGTGTGTTTTAAATCATTAATCTGAGATGGACCTAGATAAATAGTTTTACTTTATGGAAACTGATGTACAGATTTGTCTGAGGCCATCATTAGTTACTTGCTGAGAGAGGAACCAAAGCTCCTGTTCCTAGCCCAAGGCCTTTCCCTAGTCCATCATCTCAAGGCCTTGCTCAGGCTTCTGGTCCTATCCCATCCATCCATAGCACACACCACGGAAGCTAAACAGGACCATGTCTCATGTAGATTATAACCCCAAAATAAAAGTTGCTTCCCATGGTTGGATAAGTCATTGATGGCTAAGCTTGGATAAGGTTGTTGAGCCTGGAACTCATTAGAGACCTTTCCTCTGTCCCCAGGCTCCCACTCAGGCACATCAGCAGAGACAGAAGCATCATTCAGCCAGGACACCAGGATGGGAACACCACTCAGCTCATCCAGGACACTGGGATGGGAGCACCACTCATCCAGGACACTGGGATGGGAGTACCACTCATCCAGGACACTGGGATGGGAGTACCACGTAGCCAGGACACTGGGATGGAAGAACCACTTAGCCAGGACAGTGGAATGAGAGCACTCAGCCAGGACACTGGGATGGGAGCACCACTCAGCCAGGACACTGGAATGGGAGTACCACTTAGCCAGGACAGTGGAGTGAGAGCACTCAGCCAGGACCCTAAGAGGCTGTATTGGAAGCATGAGAGAAAAAGGACAATTTCTGGCTCGGGCCTGGAGGTTAGGTACACTTAGATGGAAAATACAACTGGCACTCCCCAGCTGCTCCTCTCCAAAGCTACCCAACCCTCATGCCCCAATGCATGCAGGCTTGCTTTGAAAATACAGCTTCCAGGCTATTCTTCCAGTGAATCCTCCCATCTACCAGAACAGTGGCCCCCAAATTCTCTCAAATAGAGATCTGAGCCTGACCACAAAGATAGTAAAATCTGTTTTCTAACAGAGAAAAAAAATTCCATCATTTCAACACAGACAGATATACAGACAGGCAGGCAGGCGGGCAGATAGGCAGAGACATATACACACACACAGAAACATATACATACAAACTGATAGACACACAGAGACACACACGCGTGGACATAAACAAAAACTGACAGGCAGGCAGGCAGACAGATACACACACAGAGAGAGAGAGAGAGAGAGAGAGAGAGAGAGAGAGAGAGAGAGAGAGAGAGAGAGAGAGAGGAGAGAGAAGAGAGGAGAGAGGAGAGAGAGACAAAGACAGAGACAGATACACAGAGAGAGA
>OU015746.1:12134069-12145595 GCA_907169655.1 Acomys percivali
CGCCTCCAGTTCTGGGCTCATTTATATATCTCCTCCCAGCGTCTGCTCACAGGCTCTTTTCAGCTGGCAACAATCAAGCTCCCGCACTAGGTGGCTAGTCTTTTAATAGATTAACCTCACCTGTTCTCTCACAAGACCGTTCCGATCACGCACTTGGGATCCTAAAAAACAGGTTTATCTCCCCTTCACTGAGTATAAATAACAATGAAAGATATTTGCTATTACTGTAGATGGGAAAAAAATATGTTTTTGTTTTTTTTTTTTCTGGAGCAAAGTTAATCCAGTAACAGATAAGACTGTTGCTACCATGATTTTTGCTACTGTTGTCTTTATTTGTAACTGAAGCCTGGGCCAAATCATCCTTAGACACCTGTGAAAATAAAGAGATTTTTATTGTTCACAGAAATAGTATCTATCTCATTGTTTCTGAAAATAAAAACATGTTGGTCTTAGTCACATGCATGGTCCTCTTGAGTTGTGTAGTCCCTTGTCCTTTTGTGCACCACTGGTTGTCACTCTCTGGCCACAAGCCCCAGACCAGAGTTTCTTAACCTTCCAGATGCTGCAACCCTTTAATGCAGTTCCTCACGTGGTGGTGACCCCAACCATAAAATTATTTCGCTTCTTCTTAACTGTAATTTTGCAACTATTATGAATTATAATATAAATATCTGATATGCAGGATATCTCTGATATATGACCCTCAAAGAGGTCAAGATCCATAGTTGAGAACCACTGTGCCTAGAAAAATCTCTCTCTCTCTCTCTCTCTCTCTCTCTCTCTCTCTCTCTCTCTCTCTCTCTCCCCCCCCCATGTGTGTCTGTAAAATGTGCGAGTATATGTATGCATGTGTATCTAGCTGTCAGAGAATAGCCTTGGACATCACTGATCAAGGTTGCTCACTGGTGTGGAACTCACTGGTTCACCTAGATTGGCGACCAGTAAGCCTCAGAGATCTGCTTTCCTCCACCTCTCCAGGGCTGGGATTTCAAGCACACACCATTGTGGCCAACATTATCTTTTATATGTATTCTGGGGGCTCTAACTCATGTGCTTGTACTTGCAAGGCACGTGTCTTATTACTGAGGTGCCTCCCCAGCCTCCAAGAAGACTTTCTGGACAAGTAAGCAATGGACAAAGAGGAAACAGAAACATATTTCTCTAAGGATAAGCAACCAACAGTGACTAACCCAAGACAATGTCAGCTTATTGGTTTATTAACCTAAAGAGCTTAAACTCTACAGAAGACCCTGAGTCACGGAGCGGGAGTTTGGGCTCACTGGAGTGGGACAGCTGGTGCCCACAGGGCTGTCTTCAAGGATTAATTAGAACAGACTTTCAAGGTTACACCTGCCCTTGGCTCCTGCTGTCTTCACTGTTTCCTGGTGAACAGCCTACGATGTGTACAGCCTCCCATACATATTCTAGCTGCAATGGCTGGGTTGTCGCTCCATGCTTCTCAGCCATGATGGCTCGAGAGCTTCTGAAATCTCCGGCCCCAACGTAAGTGTTTCCTTCCCTCCAGTTCTTGCCATCTGGCATTGTAGTCATAGCAACAGAAATGTAATGAAACCAAACGCCTCTGTAACTGCCACCTAACCCCAGGTTCTTCCCTGTGGTTGGAGGAGAAGGAGAAAACAAAGTTTGTGTTTGGAGACAAATTGAACATTTTCCAAACACACACTCAGTAGAACGGCAGCAGGGTAGGTTCAGCGTCCCTTCTGCCTCTTGCAAGTGCTGGGCCTTCTACACCATGCCTTTCCACACACACACACCCGCCGGGCCACGGTGTTTCTACTCTGCAAAAAGAGGTGGTTGGGTGAGACCGCCTCACCAGACCAAGCCTCCATGAATACCCCATCACTGTTACTGCCAAATGTGGCAACACACTGAAATAGCCTGAGGAGTTTTAATTAAGAAAAAAAACCCACTGATTTCTGGAACCACGGAGATGGCTCAGTGTTTGCTGGATAAACACGAGGAGCTGAGCCCAAGTCCCTGGATCCACAGAAGTGGTAGACATGACTGTGCCATTTGTAAACACAGTATAAGGGGAGCGAGGTCAGAAGGACCCCAGAGGGCCTCACTGGCCAGCCAATCTATCCAGTAAGCTACAAGACTAGTGAGAAGGCCTATCTCAAAGAGATAGAGAACAGTGGAGGAAGATACCTGCCATCAACTTCTGCTATCACATGCCCACACATGGGCATACACATGCATGTACACATGTGTATATGCATTCACACACATGTGCATGCACGCACACATGCATACAAATGCACATACCCATACACACATACATGGGTATACACATACATGCTTGTGTGTGAACACAGCCCCGCACCCTATCTCCTGTTAGTTGGCTGTTATGACTGGAGTGTAAAGACCACAAGGCTTCCCAGCTGATTCTAATTCTCAGCCAAGGTCAGGACCAAGGCTCCATAGGAAATGCTGGTGAGACTGATCCTTGCCACTTGGTAGTGCACTAATAAACAGGGTGACCAGATTCAGTAAGACCCAAGATCTAAAGATAAAGAACCACACTGGGCCATCAGGAGACGGCCAGGGAAGGCTGTGGACTTGGGTAGGCGCAAACAGGGAGTGAGGTGATCAGGTATAGACTACACGAATTAAATTTGTCCTCCTAGCTGAGTGTGCTTGGGCTGGTAACTTTGTCTCTCTGAACTCGCTTTCTCATTTGTAATATGAGCTTTGTGTGGAGAGTGGGGAGGCTAACTACATGGCAAGTCCCTTTCCAAACACAGCCCCTGGTGGATGACGATCCACTGACTATGGAACCAACATTAAGCCCAGAGTAGGGCTTCCCTGCAGCAACTAAACAGAAGCTCCCGGATTCAATTAGGATTTTAGGTAAACAAGGAATACCTTCTCTTAAGTATATGTATGTCTCAAATATTGTTTTGTCTGACAATCCGAGCTTGAGTCGTTTTATCAACTGTGAAAGCTCATGTTGTTTTATGACCTTGTTCAGTGTCTAATTAGTATGAAGACGTTCATTCTCGATACAAACCTTCTGGCATGCGTCCTACATATTTTTTTTTCTTACTTGTGTCTTATTTTTCATTTTCTTGACAGGGTTTGCTGCGCAGAAGTTTTTAATTTTTGCGTTGCCACATGTTCCAATCCTTTTCTTTATGGTTTATGACTTTTTTTTTTTTTTTTTGCCATGCTAGAAGTTTCCATTCAAGATTACACGACTATTCATCTACACTTTCTTGTAACGCTCTTGTGGCTTTATTTTTCACATTTAGAGCGTCTGGAATTTATTTTGGGGGGATGATGGCATTTTTTCCCTAAACAGCCAGCCAGTTGTTCCAAACACATTCAATAAATTATCTTTTTCCTTGCTTGTTTGAAAATGTCCTTTATCACACACCGTACTCTGAGATTTACATGGCTATAATTCTGGAAACTCTAGATCTGTTCCACTAATCTTTTTTTTTTCTATCCTTCTGGTAGGGCACTATTTAAATCACTGCAACTCTATAATGTGGTTTATTATCTATGAAGGCGAATTCTCCCTTGTTTCCTCTCTTTTTAAGGATCCCCCCCAGTCTCACTGTTGCAGTGTTCCAGCACAAGTTTAGTTATTTTTATCTAGCACCCAAAGAAAGTGTTGAGATTTTGATGCATATTGGGGGGTTAACTTTCAGAAATATGTACAGAGAAAGGACTCCTACTATGGTGTTCCCTTATCCAAGATCAGAGAGTCCTCCCCCTTTTAGGTTTCCTGTCCATCCTTAGAAAGCATTTTCCTCATGTACATTTTTGTGCAGTTCTTCTTAAATGTATTCCTAGCAATGATATTCATAAAATTTTCTGTTTGATTATTTACACAGAATGAGCTCTTTTGTTAAAACAGAACATGGGGGCAGAAGAAAAAGAGGGGTGGGGGTGGGGGGGAGAAAATACACAAATCTTATAGTTTTCCCTATGCCTATCTTTTTAGGGAGGTTCCCGGGATAATTCCATTTGGGACACTGTACAGGAGACTGTGCTTCCTTCAGGACACAGCTCCCAAGCCTGGAGTGACAGAGGACTCACACACAGCTCTCTTACACCTTTCTGCCCTGGTCAGCCTTCATTTTTGCCACACCAGACCCAGACTTGGCAATGACCATCAGTGGTCCCGCGCCTCCCCACCGAGCGCCACCTCTGCTCCTGGTTCTGCGGGGACCTTCGTTCTTTAGAAATTTCCTCCTCTTTGTTCTCTGGGAAGCTTTCTGTTAATGTGTTCCTCCGAACAGCGCCCGGCATCTTCCTGACACACGTATTTGCTGAAAGATTTACATTTTCGATTTCCTCACTCCCCCCCCCTTCTTTTTTTGACTGTATACATAAAAGAGAATTGTAAATGTTTAGAAAAATCAAAGTTCTTCTTAGACACCTGCAGTTCATCTGTGTCTGGATCCTCCAATTCAAGTCAATAAAAGGCGAGAGGAATGAAGTGTAACAACCTGCCAGTTTTCTCGTTGGGGTTTCTTTGACTTTATTTCTTCTTCCTCTTGGAGTAGCTTCAAGTTCCCAGGGAAGTTTGGAAGTCTGTAATGCCTTGGTGCCCTGCTTTTCATGACTGAGGCATGTAGCGGACACAACAGTGAGGTAGGGACCGATGAGGACATTGGTTGTTGTTGTTGAGGTGGAGACACACCCTGTGTTTATTACATGTCACTCTCCTCACACAGTACAGAGAGCTCTCACTGATCCTGCCTTTCTTCAGCTGCTATTATGCCTGTTCTCTGTTAATTAATTCACCCTCAGGAAAAAAAATGAACACGGTCATTTCTAGATTTTTTTCAGATGTATGTGTGTGTGTGTGTGTGTGTGTGTGTGTGTGTGAGAGAGAGAGAGAGAGAGAGAGAGAGAGAGAGAGAGAGAGAGAGAGAGGCAGAGACAGAGACAGAGACAAAGACAAAGACAGAGACAGAGACACAAAGAGAGATACACTGGTGACCCCAGAAATCAGAGACCTGGGGCAGGAAGGTCATAACTCTGAGACCAACCTGGGCTATATTGCAAGATTCTGTCTCAAAAACAACAGTGAAATTTCTAAAGAAAAAGCAAAGAGATGGCTCAGCTGGTGAAGACGGCTTGTTGGCAAGCCTGGTGGATGATGGGAATTTAATACTGGGGACCTACATAATGGAAGGAGAGAACTGACTCCTGTAAGTTGTCCTCTGACTTCCACACATCACCTGTTGTGGCATGTGCATATGTGCACACACAGACACATGAACAAATTTAAAAAAATGTTAATGCTGAGAATCTCAGAGCTATCCTTAACACAGATGTGGAAGGAGGAGGGCAGAGTTAGTAGTTTATTCCTAGCCCACATCAGGGGAAGCTTGCTGAGTCCTAACATCTAGGGTTTCTGGATTGTTCTAGGGAACAACGCTGATCTTCTGGCGGCCACCAAGGCCAGTGACGACTGCATAACTCTCTACTGGCTCCACTGCCTTGCAAGCCACCACAAGCCAGATTGCCAAGAGAGCTGTGCTCTAAGTGTCCCACTTGCATCATCACCAACCCAAAGGAAAAGAAAACACCCGATGGTATTTCCAGCACCACGCCTATAAAACAGGTTCTTTCTTCCAAATCTCCCACCAGGACCCTTTCAGGGAGATCTGAACTCTGAATCACCTTTTCCCACAATTCCCACCTTGTAATTTCAAGGGAGTGGGCCATGTCATGATTGCCCCCAGGCTTATGTGACATCACAGCATCCTAAGACCAAGATGGCTTCCAACATCAGTGGGCATTGTAACCTAGTGGAACCAGTATCCTATATATAGTCTGCAGTTGACCAGAATGTCACATGCTATACAACTACTCAGCAACAAGGTGTGTCACAAGGCCTATAGGTTTGGAGACACCAAAGTTAAAGAGAAGAGACTCCTACATACAAATCTCACCCCTGACACAGAGCCTCTGTGGAGCACTGCTACACAGTCCTCGCACCCTGGTCTCATGGGAGAGTCTTTTTCTATTCAGCTTATCAGGAGAACAGCTGGGAATTCCAGGGCAGTTGGGGAAGCGATCTCACGGTCCCTCTCCTCTCCACCCCCCCATAATCTTTTATTGCTCTGCAGTTCATTGTCTTACTCTCTCCTCTCCTCCCCAGCACCATCCTTTCGCTCACACAGATCTTGTGGGAAACGGCATCTGGAGAGGGAGCTGTGCTCCCTGGGAATGATGCTGGACGAGGAGACCTCAGTCAGAAGCCCAGCTGACAGCATCACTTCCGCCTTCCACATCTGCTCTTTCTGGTTCAGTTTGGAGCAGTTTCAAGGCTCAACACAGCTAAGGCTCAGGGCTCATTCCCTGATTTCTGCTTTTCCTCTCTTGTGCATTCCCCAGGAACTGTCAAGGGGATGGGAATCAGATAGCAACAGTGCGCTGAGGCTCTGAAACTATATATATATATATGTATGTATGAAAAAAATCCCAGGGAGTCCGTTCCCTTTGGCTCCAAGTTCACATATGGTCAGCACATTAGAGACCTTGTTCAAACGACCACATCAGGATTGGGGTGGGGGCAAGGCTTGGGACTTCTGCCATTAACACACATTGCTTTCCCTAAATCATGTGGGCAGTCATGGCTCTGTGCCTTCCTGTCCGCTGCAGGGTTGATCATGACGTGGGTCTTAATGCAACACGATGCCTCTTATGGGATGGTCTTCCTCGAGAGATAGAGTAGCAGTCTCTCGTGAACGATTGCTTCCAGACCCAACAAAGAGAAACACAATACTGTTTGATAATACCCGTGTGTGTGTGTGTGTGTGTGTGTGTGTGTGTGTGCGCGCGCGCGCGCGCGCGCGCGCGCATGCGTGAGTTCTGTATTTATAGACCCAGGAAAGAACCTACTTGGTCAGTGTGAGATAATTTCACAAGCAAAATGGAACCAGATGTGACGTCTTCTTATTCGACTCTTCAAACCCTAGCAATCAAATTCCCAAGGTCTCTTTACCAGGGTTTTCTGGTATCTACCAGCGGCTGTCTTTTCAAGGTACCTAAGAAGCAGGGGTGTGTGGGATTTGAGGAAGTTGGTGCTCAGCATTTTCAAGCTTGGAGAAAAAGCAAGGCAGATGCTTCTCTTTTTGGAATAGAACAGCCCAGTCAGGAGGCAGTCTTAACTACTGTTAGCTAAGCTGTTCTTCCAACATCCCAGAAGTGACTCATTCAAAACTCCAAAGCAGGGGGAAATGGGAATGGATGACTTGGAAGGGCAGAACTTTCTTTTCATCTTAGTTCCTGTATTTGTTTTTGTTGTTGGTGGTTTGCTTGCTTGCTTGCTTGCTTGCATCAGTGGTAGACCTGCCGTTCACAGTGGCATGGCTTTTGCACTACACCAAAATACCCAGCCAAGGGATTAAGTGGGAACTGAAATCTTGGCTATGTGACACTTGTCAAGCCAGGTACCCCAGCATGCTATTTATAAACGAAAGAAGAGAAACCTCATGATTCCCCCCACAAAGAGCCTAATTGTTCACTGAGTTGGCTTTATATTTTCAGAAGAAATGCTTCTCTTCCCCCTGCCCCCACCCTCCCAGGCCCCCAGCCCCCCCACCCTCCCACCCCCCCACCTCCACCCAGCCCCGAGAAGCTGTTGGTGTCCATGGTGCCTAGAAGACTGTCAATAGCCTGAGAGATGAATATGCAAATGCAAGAGAATATGTTGTGTGCCCCTATTTGTGGATGAGTACCTCTCAGTGAGCCCCACTCCTGTGCTCTCCTGTATTTGGGGGCTGTCTTTGGGAAGCCCCAAAATAGCTCACCAGAAGAGGTTTAAATATAGGATGGAAACCATGTGGCACTTGTACCACCGTGACTCTTTCTGTGGCAGACATAACTAATCAATTCCAGAGCTCTTTAACACCGAGCTCAAGTTGGCCTAGAGTCCTTCTGAACCCATCACTACAAACTGAGTGGATTCTTTACACAAGAGAGATTTCTTTGCTCTCAGTCAGAACTAGCTACAGCCACAGTAATGCTACATAACAAAACACCCTCCAACAAAAACCGTGGATCCTTTCTCACCATCTTCGGCCAGCTAGGGTTTGGCTTTGGTACAGCTGGGCTTGGCTTCTCATCAGAGGTTGGGCTCAGATCTGCTCAATGTGTGCCCGCTCTGGAACCCTGCCAAGAGCTCATAGCTCACTACAGCACATTCATTCTTCTTACGTCAAAAGGAAGAGACACGAGAGGACCAGTCCAAAGCATAAGCACCTCTTTTCTTTCCTTTTAAACAGTGCTGGGGGTGAACCCAGGACTTAAAATGCACGCCTGCTAGGTAAAGTGCTCTACCATTGAGCTGTACCCCTTACCTGGTGCCATTCTAGTCCGCTGACGTCATGTCTACCAGCACCTCTTTACTTGAAACAATGATGAGCCCCAAAATCAAAAGGTGGGAGATATATCCCTCCTAGTCCAAGACCAAGACCAGGGTGAAGAATTGTGACCAAGCTTTGGCACAGGGATGGGATCAAACCACATTTGGTGTGATGTCCTATGCCCAGCTGGCTCTCCTTTAATATCATCATCAGATCCACCTTCCTTAGCCATGCATGCGTTCTCCTGGACCAGAGGGATGGACAACAGGAAGGATGAACGTTTGAGCCCAGAATATAGGATGGAAACGATATGGCACTTGCACCACCGTGACGCTTTCTGTGGCAGACATAACTAATCAATTCCAGAGCTCTTTAACATTGAGCTCAAGTTGGCCTACAGTCCTTCTGAATCCATCACTACAAACTGAGTGGATTCTTTATACAAGAGAGAGATTTCTTTGCTCTCAGTCGGAACTAGCTTATATGCAGTGGCGGCTTATATGGCCTGGCTAGTGAGCTTGGCGAGTAGTGCTGTTTGAGCTAGATCCGAGAAATGGCTTTGCTCAAGGGAAGGGGACACATGAAGAGGGAGAAGAAGGCCAGGCAAGACTAGAAGTCTGGGCTTCCGGGTGAGTGAGAAGAATAGGTAACAAGGTAGAATGAGCTCAACCGATAGAGTGCTAAGCCAGAATGCGCGAAACTCTCACTTTGATGCTTGACACCAAATAAACAGGAAGTGGTGGTACACACCTACAGCCCCAAGACACCTGGGAGGTATAGGCACAGGGATCAGAAGTTCAAGGTCATTTTTGACTACAGCAAGTGGGAGGGTAGCCTGAGCTACATGAGACCCAAAAGCGTAGCGGAAGAAACGGCATTTGAAGTAAGAGTCCTCACACTGGAATTCTGTGTCAGCCAGAGACTGTCAACACAGAATGCCTCTCACTCATCAAAAGCTAAGTGTGTCCTCAGGTCATGACGCGCCATCACCATCATCAAAGCTTAACTCAGAAAAAAATGACAGAACCAGGATCTTCCCTCCAGGAGTTCATGAGCTAGAAACACCCGGCAAAAAGATAGAGAGCCCAGGTGTCAGTGGCAGGCAGGTCGCTGAGGGAGTTCCCATCTTGGGTGAGGGAACCCAGGGACCAACATCAGGGCCCCCTGGAGGAAGAGAGAGGGTGCTATTCCATCAGAAAAGTCTGCAGCTTAATGAAGATGTGGAAGTAGTGGTAGCTACAAGAAGAGAGAACATTACTGTGGGCTAAGCTGAGGTGGGTTGGGAAGGGAAGTGAAGGGGCAGGGCAAGCCTGGGATCTTACCAGGGTCTGCAGCTTAATTCACTGTCAAGAGCTCAGTGCCAGGGCAACAAAGCAGCTTGGGAACAGTGTAAAGTTTTCCCCTTAAGAAAAGTTGCGCTGCCCTGAAAACATAACTTACAGAGGCTAAAGAGAGGACTCAGTCATGTGCTTGCCAGCCTAGACTGCATGAGAGCATGTCTGGGAGAGAAGGTACTAGGGAGACTGTTATATCTGATCAGAGCGAATTAACAAGGCAGGGTGTGTGTGTGTGTGTGTGTGTGTGTGTGTGTGTGTGTGTGTGTGTGTGTGTGTGTGTGACCTACATTCCTCATGGTGTGGACAGGGTGCCCCTGACAGGCTGGATTCTGTGTTTTGTGAACTACTACAACATGTGAAGACTATACTGTGATCTGCATTTACAAATGAGGAAACAATGCATCCAGGGCCACACTGCTAGAGAATTGACAGTTCTAGGAGTTGGAGCGAGGTACCTGGATCTAGACTAGCCACCTTAACCACACTACTATCACATCTCTAAAAGGTGTCACTTGCCCAAAAGACCCAGCAGACACTGCTATTTGATTATACCCAGCCAGCAACTGCGATGCCTTTGTGAATCTCCATTATGCGAATGGAGCCATCAGATCTGCGGCCACGCAGAATACTGCTGTGAACGCACAGCAGACCTAACTCAACCAAGACCCTTGGGAAAGGTCAGCCTCCTATCAAATGAGCTCTCCCCCCACCCCATCTTCTGTCCGCTGCAGAGTCCCAGCGTGTTTTCTTCCCTTGTGAAGTCAAGTGCTCCCTGGCAACCGAAGGGAGGCTGAGCGAACGGCGCCGTCCCTTTCAAGCTGGTCTGCCGTGTAGGCAGGTGAGTCATTGATTTCTCTCTGTCTTCCACAGAGCGCTGCCACAGGTACATGGATTAAAGGCTAGGAAGAAAGACCGAATTGAATGGTCCAGGTTGAAAGGAAACTTTTGAAACAGGTTTGAAGACTCCAGTCGGGGGGTTGGTTTGGAGAGTGAAATGCCAGCGACCAGCTCCAGCTCCCTTGCCTTGTTTAGATGTGGTTGAGAGGGAGGGAGAAGTTACATAATTACCACACAGCCCCAAAGCTGAAAGGGAGGAGACCGCTTTCTTGTGTCTTTCTTTGGTTTGGGGCTGCCTGTGTGTGCTGTTCTGCAAGTCCAACTTGGAGATTGCGTTTTTTCTTTAAAAAAAAAAAAAAAGTGATTACGATTTTGATCCAGTATCAAATGCCACAGATGCCAAGGCTCCAAAGAACAGCCTCAACACCATGGGAGGCAGTTGACAAGCCCAGGAGAGGTGGGTGGGAAGGAAGCCTCCTGACCTTGCTGCAGGATATAGCCATGGCCTGCTTTGAGATCCTGTGGAACACACTAGGGGAAACTGTCTCCCGTAGAGGCCAGTGGAGGAGAGGATGTGAGAGTCTTGGGGGGGGGTAGTGAGGGGGGGAGTTATCTTAGGGAAAGGAAAAGTAGAGGAAAGTGTTCAAGACTGCCAAGCAAGAAACATTAGTATATACCCATAAGTGTCATGTGAATACCTACCCTTGTCTTGGAGCTGTGCTAAATTGTGTGACAAACCCTTTTATTAGCCACTTTTGACAGCAACTTTGGGAAACAATCCTAACAAAGGGAAAGAAAAGAAGTGGGCTCATTGGGTTCCTCCTCCCAGACTGAAGGTTTGGTCTTTTGAGAGGGGTCTTGGCAGGTGAGATGGCTCAGTAAGGGCTCTTGCCATTTAAGACCGATTTGGGTTCCACCCCCAGAACCCACACTTGGGAGAGAACTATACAGGATGAAGAAGAAGAAGAAGAAGAAGAAGAAGAAGAAGAAGAAGAAGAAGA
>OU015746.1:12151504-12163710 GCA_907169655.1 Acomys percivali
CTGCCTGTCTGCTGCCTGCCTGCTGCCTGCTGCCTGTCTGTTGCCTGCCTGCCTGCCTGCTGCCTGTCTGCTGCCTGTCTGCTGCCTGCCTGCCTGCCTGCTGCCTGTCTGCTGCCTGTCTGCTGCCTGCCTGCCTGTCTGCTGCCTGCCTGCTGCCTGCTGCCTGTCTGTTGCCTGTCTGCTGCCTGCCTGCCTGTCTGCTGCCTGTCTGCTGCCTGCCTGCCTGCCTGCTGCCTGTCTGCTGCCTGTCTGCTGCCTGCCTGCCTGTCTGCTGCCTGTCTGCTGCCTGCTGCCTGCTGCCTGCTGCCTGCCTGCCTTACCCACTTTCTCTTCCCTGTTGCTATTCCTTTTTACTTTCCCCCTCCCCCCCTCCCCCTTCTGAGTCCTTCCTTCATACTTTCCTCGCCTCTCCATTTTCCCCCTACCTTCCCCTCCACCCCTCTTCAGACCTTTTTCCTCTACCTCTTTTCTTTCTCTCGTTCCCCTTCCTGTTTTGCTTCTTTGCTCTTGCACGTCTTTTCTAACTCTTCATTATTCCTTTCCTTAGCTTCTCTCGCTCTTTACTTTTTTCTTTCCCCTTTCTCCTCCTCATTCGGCTTTCTTCCCAAGTTTTATTTCTCCCCATCCTGTGTCTTCCTTTCTTCCATTTTCCTGTCATTCCTCCTCTCCCCTCTCCCCTCCTCTGCCTTTTACTTAGTTTTCCTTTACAAACACTCTAGGTGTGTGGGCAAAATCTTTCCCTTAAATTTGTCCCATGCTGTCATTCTTAGTCATCAGCTCCAAGCTGCATAAACAAAGAAAAACAGGAGGTTTTTAAAAAAGCATTTCTTACTTCCGAGGCAGTAAAACATTTTGATTGAACATAACTTAGTAAAATTAGTGAAACTGCTAAACTTGCCCCCCACCAGCTCTTTCCTTTGCAGAGTTGATCCATGCAAGTTTCTTTAAACTCTCTGAAGCATTAAATCCTCATTAATATAAACCCAGTGTATTTATGATGTCAACGTATGTTTCAGAAAAGCCAAAAGCAACCGTTACACAAGTTGCTTCATTATCAATAATCTAGCATCATGCCTTTTATGTGTCATCTCTTTACACAATACACTATCATTGATGACTTTTAGCAAATACATCATGGCAAAGGATTACTCTCATCAGAGACAGCCTTTGAAAAGGATATGCTAATTTCTAGGGAGCAAGAAAACATCAAAACAGTGCCAGCAAATAGCCAAGGGACTCTTATGTCTTAATATCCCTTAGAACAGCTTTATCTCCTGGTGCAACGTGTAGCACTCTATAAACAGGAAGCAAAACAGCCGCGGCATCAAAGGAGCGCCTGGCCGCGCCTGTAATTTCAGATCAGGTTTAATAAAGGTTATCTGCAGTGGGCTAATCAAACAAAAGGGTGCATGTTTTAAACAGCCATTTGATAATTTTCATTTAAGGGGCCCTATCAAAGAGCTCTCAACAATAGCCGGAGTCTCTGTTGAGACCCAGCCCCCCCACTTGTCAACGGGAAAAAAAAATCCATTCATGGGTTATAAGGCTGCTTGGCCTACATTTTTAGGGGATTCTAATTTTAAGGTGATCAGCTTATCTGAAGTTGGTTTACTTTAATGTCAACTTTGATCTCATATATATATATATATTCATTCCAAAAAATCCAAAATGGAAACTGTGTGGTACTTAGTGATGCTCAGGAAGAGACTGTAACCCCTTCATCTGCCTACTTCCCAACTGGGCTAAAGGTTCCTCACATTTGCAAGTCAAACACCCCATTTGGGTCCTCCCAGCTGAGGACCAGGGAGGTAGGAGGACAGATGGGCCACCTGCCCTGTCTCTCATTAGGGGAGGGGGAGTCAGGAGGGAAAAGGTCATCTGCTCAGAAATTGGGTCTGGCACAGCTTGGATCCAAGTGAGTCACGATGTTAAGTCCTCTCTTTGAGATAATTCCAACCAAATTCAACATCTCTTGGCTAGCTTTGGGTCTACTTGGTTCCATCGTATTGAGTTTGGGGGGGGGGCTGTGGCTGAGGACACCTGCTTTCCGGGTGGTTTTCCCCACACTGCACACCTTTTTTTTTTTTTCCTCTGCCCCTCCAAAGAGCAAGCCCTGCTGGGGCCTTGCTTTCTGCTCTGATACAGAGCCCAAGGAAAGGCAGAGAGGAGACCCTTTGGCAGTTGGCCTGTAGCCTATCCATTTTGGGCCATCCACAGGCAAGGGAAGGGCTTCCCCTCAGTTCTTGTCATGGCAGGACACTATAACCTATATGGATTCAGGGGATAGACACTGGTGGCCAGAGCAAGCAGAGTCAGTGCTGGGGTGGGAGAAAGCCATGTGCCAGGACTTGAGACTAGGGGCTGAAGCAGCCAACAAGTCGATGAGAGAGAGAGAGAGAGAGAGAGAGAGAGAGAGAGAGAGAGAGAGAGAGAGAGAGAGAGCCAGAGAACCCGCTGATTCCTTGTTAAAGCAGCTGCAGGATGGGGGGCATTCTGTGCTTTGTGGAGAGACAGTCTGTCTTTTATCTCTTCCCTGGCCCTCTGGCCTCCAGCAGAGCCCTGACTGTGCCTGGCCCAGGCTAACCACATGTCTAAGATCCGGGCTACGTGAGAGTCATGCCGATGGGGCTCTGGGGTCATAGAGTTGAGTCCCCAGTAGCCCATCTGCCCCAGACCCAGCATCCAACTACCACCAGCAAAACCCAAGTTAGACAAATTCCCACACCACTAGCGACCCAACCCATCCCATCCGAATTCCAAAAGCTCACTGTAATCTCCCCCACCCTGATATTCTGTGTAGGAATCTGATTTAAAAAAAAAAAAAAAAAGAAAAAGAAAAAAAAAGAAAGAAAAGAAACTCAATCACTCCCACAAACAATGTGGCCGGCTGCGCCATCCATCCAGGATAACACATCAAAGCACCAAGGACAGAGTCATAAACATCAGTCTTTAAAAGCCCTGGGTGGGGGCGGGGGGGGGGGAGCTCTAATCCCTCCCCCATCTCTGCCTTGCCTGTTAGGAACGTGTGCAGGCCAAGTGCGGTTTGTAGACTCTGAGATGACTTTTGGGACAAGTGTCATTACTTTCTGAGAAAGCCAGCCTGGGAAAAGTTCAAGGGGAAACAAGCTTGTCAAAGTCAATTTTTAAAGGCTTGCTTGTTGCTGGGATTCAGCGGGTTCGTTTTTTTCCCCCTGCCCTGTAACTTAAGTTCCTGTTATATGGAAGGCTGCCCGGCTCATGGGCAAGTGTGTAAGACTTGGGGCTGCAGGCAGCTTCCTGTTAATGCTGCTTTGAATTTATTTACTCATTCAGCATTTAAAGACAGTCTCTTCCCACATAAACGCAGAGACACCCAGAAGAGTTCAAGGCTACTCTGTTCTGCTGGAATAGAATAAGCCACACCTCAAAGTTTTGAACGCTTTGATCACTCCATTACCGTATCAGGCTCATTGGCGACTCAAAAGAGATCCAGGCGAACTTGGATTGATCTGGACTACAGTCCAGCTCTGCCATTTATTAGCCGCGGAAGCCTCGGCTTCATCTTTTGCTTTGCGGCTGAGAAGATGGCTCCGCGGGGCGAGAAGCATTTGCCGCAGAAGCGTGAGGACCTGACGCCTGATCCTTACAGCCTATTTAAAGCCAGATGCTGATCTGTCTGTAGTCCTAGCACTTCTACAGTGCGACGGCCGGTGGAGGCAGAAGAATGCCTGGGAGCTTGTGAGCTATCTAGCCTGCAGCATGCAATGCTGAACCTGCTTGAATCCCAAGGTTGCCCTCTGACTTCCACTCATGGGTCCTGGCATATACATGTGCGCATGCGCATACACAAAGATTTTTATTTTTATTTTTAAAGATCGTTTTAGAAAGGAAACTTCATTAAGCTCTTAGTATGGGCCAGACATGACACTTAGCAAGAACTATAACACTTCATACATGCGGAGGTCAGAGCACTGTCTGTAGGAGTTGCTTGTGTCCTTCTATCGTGTGAGTCCCTGGTGTTGGACTGAGGTCGCCAAGCTTAACACTAAGCTTCTGCCCACGGAGGCATCTCACTGGCCCAGCCTTTGCCCTTTAGTCTTCTCAACTCCACTGTCAGGAAGCCATTATTAGTATGTGAATTTTGCAAAATGAAAGGAAAATTGGCTGGTTGGGGGCTGGAGCGATGGCTCAGTGATTAAGAACACAGGTTCCAGAGGTCTTGAGTTCAATTCCCAGCAACCACGTGGTGGCTCACAACCATCTATAATGTGATCTGATGCCCTCTTCTGGCCTGCAGATGTTTGGTTTTTCGAGACAGGGTTTCTCTGTGTAGCCTTAGCCATCCTGGGCTCACTTTGTAGACCAGGCTGGCCTTGAACTCACAGAGATCCACCTGCCCCTGCCTCCCAAGTGCTGGGATTAAAGGCGTGCACCACCACCACCCGGCAAATAAATAAATCTTAAAAAGAAAGAAAGAAAGAAAGAAAGAAAGAAAGAAAGAAAGAAAGAAAGAAAGAAAGAAAGAAAGAAAGAAAGAGAGAAAGAAAGAGAATAAGAAAGGAAAATCAGGGAAGCCATCATGGCATAGCTGCCTGATGATGCAGCTGAGATTTGACCTTGGACCAACATTCAGAATATAAAAAGGCAAATAATCCTTGCCCTGTTGGACACAGTCTCCTCATGGGGACAGATAGAACATTCCCACCACCATGGGTGGTTCTACTGGACAGGGTTGGCAAGACACTCATTGTAAAACATATTACTCCCCCTCTCCAAAGTCATACATGAAACTTAACTGTGCTGAAAATGAAGAAGTGAGTTGCTTTCAACTGAATTTCAAAAGTCAAATTGCTGGTAATAACGTTGATAATTACCCAGTTGATGAAAAGCATATTTTCATGTATGTGTATGTATGTGCTGGTGTGTGTGTACATGTGGGGGGGTGTACATGCACATATGTGTGTATGTATTTAGATGCGGGTGTTGACACTGACCATCTTCCTCAACCACTCTCCACTTTATTTCTGAGACATGTCTCTCAGTAACCCTGGAGCTCAGCGACTTGTTGTCCAACAAGCCATAATTCCTTCTTGTCTCTGCCTCTCCAGCGCTGGGATCACAGGCGCATCCCAAACAAAGCTTTGTATGTGGGTGCTGGGGATCGAACTCGTGTCTTTATTCTTATGCAGCAAACACTTTACCAACTGAGCTATTGCAGCAGCACTCCCCCACAGCCTATACTACCCATTAGTTTCCATGCTGTCTGTTTTCAAATGTTTGCATTACAAAGCATTTATAGGCATACAAGGAAGCATAGGCTGTAGCACAGAGTTCCGTGAGTAATTATGATGTTGACATCCATGGAACCACAGCCAAGAGAAGAAGCCAAACACCGCCAGTAGTTGAAGCAAGCTCCTTCCTTTCTCACACAGCCCTGTTCTTTTCCTGTGTTGTCTACATCCATCTTTTGGAGTTGATCATCAGAAGGCTAATTCAACTGATGACAGCAACATCCAGTTCAAGGTTATCGATTCAAACAGCAAATTATAGCTCATGATTTATGAACAGTTTCTGTATTTGTCAATTTGGGGGAAGAATTAAAAGGTCAATAGTACTTCATGACACAGGAAAAAGAGTATGTAATTTAAATTTCTGGGTCCGTAAATAATGTATAGTTAGCACAAAGCCATGGCCGTCTCTTACGTGTTGTTCATGGCTGCTTTTGCATGGTGGGCAGAGCCACACATAACCACCATGCAGATGGCGCGCTGTCTTCTCCAAGCTAGAAATACCCACTGTCCAGCCACTTGTAGAAAAGTCTGCCTACTTCTGGTCTAGATGACAATTCGTTCCCACATCAGCCTCCACATCTATGGTATAAATTATTTCTACATTTTCACCTTGGTTGTACAATAACAAGAGACCTCTGACTCACACACACACACACACCAAGTTTTGACACTGTGATTTTTTTTCAATGCATCTCACTTTACAACCTTTAAGGTACACTTTAATTAAAGCCATCTGAAGACGTGAAATGGGAGCAGTTTGAGATTTCATTTCCAAGTTCAGACACACATGATATCTAACTCTGGCTTACGATTTGTGATCACATTTAGGGAAGTAGAAGATGCAGCATTATTAAAGGGGGGGGGAACCTCAAATACAATATATTGGGTCACAGCACGTGACAAGCTTCCCTGTTATGGTGTACCCAACCCACAGGGAGACATACCAAGAACATGCGCCGAGCAGATGTTGCCTGAGCTCTGCTGGCCTGTGAATGGAGCTGGACCCACATGAGCTGTGGCTTTGTGTGAGGAAACAGCCAGCGTCTGAATTTAGAAAAGGACCACTTCATGCTCTCTGATCCATGACACATTGACAAGAGCTTCAAGTAGACTCATGGGGACCGTAAGTATGATGTCATTGCTTCTGATGTGCTACACTTTGGTAGCTCACACTCATGAGCAGGCCTGGTTGGTTTCTAGGAACAGCGCATGCATGCATGCATGTGTGTGTGTGTTCTATGTATATGTGCACGCAATTATGTTTGCACACCTGTGCATGCATGTGTTTGGAAACCAGAGGTTGCTGTCAGATGTCTCCTCAATCACTCTTCACCTTATTTTTTTTTTTAGAGTGTCTATTTCTGTACTTGAAATTCATCTATTCAGCTAGGCTGACCAGCCAATGGCATCTACTTGTGTCTACCTCCCCAGTGCTGGCATTGTAAGTACCTGTTTTTTATCTAGATGTTGAGAAAAAAAAATCAGGTCCACAGGCTTCCATAGAAAGCACTTTACCAGCTGAGCCATCTCCCAAGCCCCAGGAACAGCTTTTAACATCTTAATTTTATAGTTGAATTTGGATGTAGTGGCTGAGGGGCCCCAACCTCTCCTGACCACTGCCCTAGAGTGCGCCCCTAGGATCAGGAAATAGTTACAATTTGCCATTGATAATTCTTGAGCAGTGGTTCGCAAAAGCTACGGACGTGTAAGTGGGGTTGCCTGCCCAAGTTGAAAGAGACAGTATGCTTATAACATGCACAGTCAAGCCCAACAAAGCTGGCCTTTGTCATGGGGTGTGAGTTTAAAAAAGTTGACAATGTCTGCCGTGGTCTGAGCTGAGCCATCTATAACAAGCTTCATGGAGGAGGGAGAGAGAGAGAGAGGGAAATCAGCCCATGTCAATGGCTTCCCCACCCTCTGAGAACTTTCCTCAACACTGAACTCAGCTGCCACCATTCCCCAGGCTTTCTCCTCAGTGTCCATCTCCAGGATCTGGTAGATTCCACCTTCCCTGCCCTCTTGAGATTCTCTACCCAGGTGAATCCCAGAATCTGACACAGCCCTTCCATCTCTTCTGTACATTAATTCTGGAATCTTCTTCCCAGAACCAGGCAGGCATTCGCAGCTGACCCCTTGAAGGAATTGGTTCTGGTCTGTCCCACTCCAAAACTCTCCATTCTTGGACTCTGTGGAAGCAATGAAGCCAGGGGCACTTTGTACCCTTGCTGCTCTGCCCCGTAAAACAGGTGTGTTTTACTTAAAGATGTAACGAGGTATTAAAGACTGAGTAAAGAACAATGCAAATTATTTAAATACTTGTTTTAAAATGATGAGATAAATAGCCCCTAGCCTCCAAGGTTTGGCACAAGGATAAAGTGAGAGATGCTGTGTGAAGTATTTAATGCAGCTCCCATCACTCACTAGATGTGCAACGAATGTCCTCATTCATGCAACACCTATCCAGCAGTACCCTTAAATGTGTTGGATGCCCTCTGCTTGCCTTCCAGGAGATATACTCCTGGTGTCAATGGCTAAAAATGAGCTCATGGATTAGGGTTCCCCTGTTCCCCATAGTCATATCATTGTAGGCAGACACACACTTGGAGCGTGACTAGGATTTTGTGACGCTCTTGTTTACCCTGCAATTGGCCCTGCACCATTCCTTTCCATGGTGTTCTCATCCCAAGCTTTGTCACAGAGACATCCTTTGTGTGTCCCCTGAAAGCTTTGTGGTACAGAGCTCTGCTCTCACAAATGAGATCAAAGATGCCAGGTAACCAAGGCAACCTGTGAAGGAGACTCTGGGATGCCAGCCTCCATTCTGAGCTGTGTAGGCCGGAACTGAGCTATGTTGTAAATATTTTCCAAGTGAGAATCTGAAAGCTGGGAGCACATATGCACTCCTCCACCCCCATTTCTCCTCTCTTGAGAAGCAGAACGATAAAAGTTAGTTCTTAAGACCACCTGCTAGCATGGGTTCCTTTGAGTACTGGCAAGGGCTTGAAGATCTAGAATGTTCTAGTGGAGGAGAGAAGCCAGGTAGTGATCAAGATAAAAAAATCTTTCTGTAAATACCTTTCCCCCTAAACCGTACCTCCTTTCATTTAAAGAGCAACCCTCAAGGGTCAAGTCTGTTCCTTGATGGAAGTTTCAAGACATGTTCTCCAGAGGAAGCTGGTCCTGAGGGAGGCCAACACACTCAGGCAACAGAAAGTCAGTCACAGCTCTTGCCACCAACAAATCTGGGTGAGCAAGGATGAACCACTATGGCTCTCTGGGCGTTCACCTTTAAAGGGAAGTTCAGGAGAAGAGTCCTATACTGGAGTGGCTGAGCAGCTCTGCTGTGCCCTGAAAGACAGAGCAGGGGTGCACCGGGGGGAGGGGTGTCTCAGACAGAGGAATCTCCAGGCACCCAGTGGCCTCCAAACCCTCTGGGTGGGTTATCCCTCCTCAGGGCACACTGCCAACCTCCTGCATGTGTGAACAACCCATCAATGGCAGCCTAGACATTGACAGCCACTTTTTGTTGTGTTCATCACAGCATAATCTTTGTAACAGGGTATATCTAAAAGACAATTGCTGAAGTCCACCTAGTGTGTGGAACTTTCCATATGCATACTATCCTAGTGCTATCAAACCAAGGTCATTTTGGTTAGACAAGTTAAGGAAAAAAAAAAATATGAAAAAAAAATGTGTTTCCGGCCCTGAATTTTACTTAATTCATTAGGACAGAATTTGATACAAACTAAATTATCCATTTAGATTGATAACTTCCTGCCTGTATTTATAGACTTTTATGGCACTTTTAGCAGACAGGATGCTTTGGGGGAAGCAATAGAAAACCCTTGGATCTGCTAATAAAAAGGGCCAATTTATTATGGGTTTCAGGAGTGGTTTGATCTAGCTATTCAAACCACCACCATGACTTGGTATTTTCGACTCTATTTTCTCCACCCTGTATAATGTGTTCCTGTGATTCCTAAGACATTGGGTATCTTAAGAAACAGGACCCGGAGACTAGGCTTCTAGTACAAATGATTTATTTGAGAGATGGTTCCGTACCCCACTTGTAGCCAATTGGGTGAAATGAATCAAGGAAAATGGCAGGCAGCTAACACAGGAGCCAGTAAGAGACGACTGAGGTCTGATTGCTCCAGGTAACTTAAGAAGACAGTGAAGAGCTTGCATGAAATGCATGCAAGAGGGTAGGGTATGAATCTACAAGCTCTTGTCAGTTATTGGCTGGAAAGATGGTTTCATGCACATGAACAAAAATGCCAACAGAGTTAAGGGCCTCCTAGTCGCTCTCCTGCCCGTTGGATGCCAGCATCCCAAGCAAACCCAATCATTTGTCACGCTCACTCATGCGGCCCTGAACTGACTGTAAGTGCTGACTGGTACAATGTAGCAGGATACTGTCTACTACTACTCAGGCTGTCTACTACCTCATGGCTGTCAAACAAGGACCATGGACTGTGGGGCAAAGCAGGGTAGTGCAGAACACAAACACCCATTGTGCAGCATGGATGGGCCAGTTTGGACTGAGCGAAACACTGGATTACTAAGTAAAATCAAAGACACAGAGGCCTCATAAGGGGTCACAAACGCAAGTGCTTAGGCGGCAAGCCACAGCCTTAGCAGCTGAAGCTGGTCAGTGCGGAGGCTGTTGTGTTTAGGGTGCACACCCAGCCCGAGAGACCAGACCTTGCGCTCAGCCGCAGCCAAGGACTGCCACAAGGGAATGTGAGTTCAGGGGTGCCAGATTTTCTGATATTTCAAGAGTAGCCAGAAATCTGGATTTTTATATGAACACTCCCCATCTGAAATGCTGGAAATGAATTCAGAATGCCTTGGCTCCTGCATAGGCCAAGTGACACACATCTGCAAGCCAGATACAACCTTGGATTGCCAGTTTTCAGCCTCTGATGCAGATCCACCCCATAATTTACTGAAGGGAAAATCAAACTGTTCCAGAGACCGTCGGTGACTTACCCAAAGTCACGCAGCGCATCCCTAGTGGAACCGGGCTGTCTCAATTGTGGTCCATCATCACACTCTGAAACACTGTGCTCAAGAAAGACCCATTCAGCACACAAACCAAGGATGGCAAGCTATACAGCCCTCCTCAGGTCAGATTGGGCCAGCACTCTGTTTCTGTAAATAAAGTTTTATTGGAACATGGCCACGAGCATTTGTTTATGCATTGTCTGCCGCTGCTTTCCCATTAGAGTGACAGAATGGAGTCATTGGGACAGAGACCACATGCTCCACAAGCTCAAAAATATTTACTGTCTGGTCTCCATAGAAAAAGAGTTCAGCAGTGGCCACTCTGGACACTTGACATTCACAGATGTCATATTTCTTTTTTCAGCTATTCAGGAGGACTCCCGCGAGATGACGCAGTTTGACTTAGCAACGCATTTGAATGCTGTTTTGCATTATGGCAGGTTGGGGAGGGCCATCGCCAGGAGTAGATTAGAGGCTGAAGTGTTTCTCACCCTCAGGTAAGTTATTCTCTTGAGCTGATAAGTAAGGGAACCAACAACAGCAATAGGCAACTCTCTAAATAGCTTTGAAAAACTAGGCGAGTTGAGGGGCATAGTGAAGCCACAAGTATGAAGCTTCTTAGGAGGAGAAACTCTAGAGAAATAGAATTTGGTGAGGGCAGGCCAGTATGATGGATGTTTTTTTAAAAAAAAGCCTGCCATTGAGCCTGCTGACCCGAGTTCAATCTCCAGAACACATGTGGAAGTGGGCTATCCTCTGACTTCTACATGTGTGCTGTGGCGTGCACCCCTCCCCCTCTTTCTTACACACACACAGACACACACACACACACTGAAAATTGAACTTGAACTTGTTGCTCTCATAGAGGACCAGAGTTTGGCTCTCAGAACCACATCAGGTGGCCTACAACCAACTGTAACTCTAGCTCCATGGGGATTGGGAGCCCTCTATGGGCACTTGTATTCACGCGCACACACACTTTCATGTGCACGCACATACCAATTAAAAGTTACAATTAAACCTTTAAAAAATAAAATAAAAGGACTCCAGTGGAGGTGGTGGGTGAGACACACACCCTGTCACACACACACAGTTTAAGGAACAGAAAAAATGTGAGGGTGATGCAGTTCCAGAGCCCACCCCCCAAATGATGCAAGAGTCACTTGTGCAATAAGTGACTGAGAGACTTTGATGTGGACAGAGACAGGTGAATCAAGCTGGGCTCAGCCAGGTGTCCTGCCGGGTGCAGGAAGTGGGGTCTCAGAATACATGGGAGTCTCTGGATTGTGCGTGTGTGTGTGTGTGTGTGTGTGTGTGTGTGTGTGTGTGTGTCGCACACATGAAAGAGTGCATGCGCATGAATATAGGTGCTCACAGAGGATAGAAGAGGGCACTCAGTCCCCACCGACTGTAACTCTAGCTCCATGGGGATTGGGTGCCCTCAGCCAGGCGTCCTGTCCAGTGCAGGAAATGGGGTCTCAGAACACATGGGGGCCTCTGGATTATGCGCTAGCCATTTGTGGAATGTAATTTGCACTCTGATGTAGCTACCAATGCATGCCTCTTCATCAAATCTAACACAAACCAAAGTTCTCTGGGAGCAAAGAAATAATTTGTCAAGAACCAAGGTCAATATTTCTCTGAGGCAAGTCTGATGGTGGAAGCAACTAGAAAACAAAAGGCAGCCTTAAGCCTTACCACTACGGCTTTGTGCTGGTGCCTGGTTCCAGAAGGTCATCTTTCTCTTGGCATCAAAGCACTGAAGTTCTAGAAAACTACCAGACAGCCCCATAGGAACAGTGGTGATGTTCATAAGAAGTTATTTCTTCTGGTGGCTCATTCTAGCATCCATGGGGACCAAAATTAGAAAGTTCATTCCAACGTGTGTGTGTGTGTGTGTGTGTGTGTGTGTGTGTGTGTGTGTGTGTG
>OU015746.1:12176761-12184261 GCA_907169655.1 Acomys percivali
GTGTGTGTGTGTGTGTGTGTGTGTGTGTGTGTGTGTGTGTGTGTGTGTGTTGTATGGTTGTGGGATTGTGTGTGTGTGATTGTATATGTGTGTTGTGTGGTTGAATGTGATTGTGTACGTATGTGTATGATTGTTGTGTGTGTGTGTTGTGTGGTTGTGTGTGATTGTAGATGTATGTGTGTGCATGTGTTGTGTGGTTGTGTGTATGTGTCTGTGTGTGTGTTGAATGTGCAAGTGCATGGCATGCAGAGACCATGGGACAACACTAGGTGCTGTTTCTCCTCAGGCAAAAATCGATTTTGTTTTTGAGTCAGTGCCTTTCATTGTGGACTAGGCCAGCAGGCTGGTAGGCCAGCAAGCCCTGGGAGTCTGCCTGCCTCTGCCTCCCAGAACTGGCATCATAAACACATGCCCAGCTTCCCTTTAGTCTGTGGGTGCTGGAAGTCACACTCTAGGTCTCTGTGCACTTGGCAATGAGAGCTTTCTTCCTAGTCTTATTTTGCTCTTACGTGCCTACTCTAATGAGTTCCCGCACTTCACTTAAGGAATCCAAGTGGGGGCTCATTGCCTAAGGCCCACCTCTGCAGTGAGGAGGACGGTGGGCAGTGTGGCGGGGGGCAGGGGGCAACATTAGGGAACATCCACCTGTGGTCCTTCTGAATACCACCAGCAGCTCCCCAAATCTAGCGCTAATTTAAAGAACCGCTTCTCCATGTTAAATGCAGAAGGGTGGCCACGCCAGGCAGCTGGCTTCATCCTTCACTCCAGGGTCCACGCTCATCAAAACAGCAGGAAGTGAAAATACTAAGATTATCATGTCTGCCCTAAACTAGTCATTGCGAAGGGGAATCCGCACTCCCAACACTGAAGAGGTTCAACACTGACGATTGAAGAGGGCAGCACAGATACCAAGTGACTTTAGCATCGACTCAATCCGTATGTAAACAGGGGTGTTGGCTTTGGGAAGATGGACAATCTTATTTCGCAAGCATGCCTGCCTGCTTGCTCATCCCGTCCCAACAGCAACAACAAATTGCTCTATGGAGAACCAGAACCTGCTAACCGCCTAACAGTCAGGCGCTTACTCTGAGTTTTATGTATAATAAGACTTTCATGTCAGAACCACCCAGAGAGGCACCTCGCTAGCCCATTTGACAGATGAAGTAATTGGAGGTCAGAGAGACTGAGTGACTGACTATGCATCATCTCCTAGCCAGGGAATGGCAGAGCTACATCTGTACTCTACCACCTTTCCCTGGAGCCCACAGACCATACTCTCTCCATCAGGTGCCTACCTGCCTCTTGGGAGGAAGCCAATACAATACCCAGTGATGGAGATTTGAATTTTCAAATCAGCAGAGAGATGGGCCGCATTGGTGGTGGCTCTACAGCCTATGATCTTGTTCAGACTTTGAAAAGGGAAATTCAAGCCGGGCGGTGGTAGCACACACGTCTTTAATCCCAGCACTTGGGAGGCAGAGGCAGGTGAATCGCTGTGAGTTCAAGGCCAGCCTGGTCTACAAAGTGAGTCCAGGATAGTCAAAGCTACATATAGAAACCCTGTCTCAAAAACCCAGAGATAGATAGATAGATAGAGAGAGAGAGAGAGAGAGAGAGAGAGAGAGAGAGAGAGGAAATTCACTTTTAAATACCCACTTAGGACTGCAGAGGTTGCCCAGTCAGCAAAGTGCTTATCTTGCAAGCATAGGGGACAAAAGTTGGATTCCACAGAACCCATGTAAGAAATCCAGACATGGTGGTGCTGCCTGGTACCCACAGCATGTGGGAGGCAGAGACTATAGGACTTCCAGTTGATCAAGCTAGACAAATTGGCAAACCCCAATCCAGTGGGAGCCCTTGCATTAAAGGATGTGGATGGCATTCGTGTTGACACCTGAGATTAAGCTCTGGTCTCCACAGGCTCCCACACTTGCATCCACATGCCCACACACATATAAAAAAGAAAAGAAAAGAAAAGAAAAGAAAAGAAAAGAAAAGAAAAGAAAAGAAAAGAAAAATACCTTGTCATTGTAGTTCCTTTGCTCAACCTACAGTAGAATGAACCAATGAGGAAAGCTGCTTGCTGGCTTACTCCATCTCTTTTGCTCAGTTATCTCTCTTTCCTAGCTCAGACTCACCTGCCTAAGGGTCATACCTCCCACTTCGGCTGGACTCTTTAACATCAATTGTCAATCAAGAAGACGCTCTTACAGACATGCCCACAGGTCAATCTGATGCAGGCAGTTCTCACAGAACATGCCTACAGGCCAGTCTGATGGGGGCGGGCAGTCCTTCAGCTGAGGTTCCCTCGTGCAGATGTGTCAAGTTGACAACCAAGATCAGCAATCACACTGTGGCATAACGTTGCGAGCCTATGCTCTCTTGCTAGCCAACTGCCTAGTTCACCCTATCTGACCCTCACAACATCTCTACAAGGCATGCACTTTCACCCAGTTTTTCAGAAATGGAGAAGAGAAACCGACTTGTGAAGTAGTGTGTCAGCTTTATGCCACTCCTGCGTGGAAGAATTGAAATGTGAATCCAGAGTTTTAAACTTTGCCTCTTTCCTGTGACCAAGCCTCAGATCCCTAATGACCCACATCTCCCCTGGTCCTTTTCTCCTATGTCCTGGTCTTATGTAAGGCCCCACCATCCTGCACCCTGCCAGAAGCCTGAATTCTTGGCATGGAAAAGATGGCCCAGTCAGTCAAATAATTGTCGTGCAAGCGTGGTGACCTGAGCTCAGATCCCGGCACCCATGTGAAAAGCCAGGCATGGCAGGTAGTGTGCACCTGTAACCACAGCCCTGGGGACGTGAGCTTAGTCCCCGGCACCCATGTGAAAAGCCAGGCATGGCGGGTAGTGTGCACCTGTAACCACGGCCCTGGCATTCACTTGTCAGACAGCTTAGCTTAGTAAGCAAGCCCCAGGTCTCATGAGAGAATCTGTGTGTTTAAAACAAACAAAACAAAGCACATTGAACAACTCCAGTGAAATAGTAATTCAAGTCCACCTCTGGCCTCTGTGTGCACATGCACAGCTGCACACACATGAATATGTGTACACACATACACACACACACATAGGAGAGACTTGAATCCTTTCTCATCTTCCCAACATCTGGTTGCACCCACATGAATCAGTCCCCAAGGCACATCTCACCTAACTGCCTTTTTACTTGCCAATGCTTCCATCGCCTCCTCTAGCAACGGTCTAGAGAAAAGGCACCAGCGGACCGAGCACTACAAACATTCAAAACAGGGATGAGGGTGTCAGTTGGTAGACTGCTCATCTTTTATGCACCAAGCCCTCAGTTCTATCCCAGTAGCTCATGAATCAGATGTGGTGGTACCTGTCTATAACCTCCAGCATATGGGAGTGTGGGGCAGGGACAAGGAGAAGACAATTCAAGGTCATTTAACTATATAGAAAACTTAAGACCAGCTTAGGCTTGACAAGGGACCCTGCCTTTTTGGGGGGGGGGGGCGGAAGTAAGGGAGGAAGGGAGAGAAGGATAAGAGAGAAAGAAAAAGATGGAGGAAAGAAAGTGAGAAGGAAGGAGAGAGACAGACATTGGCTGATCAGTACAAAATAGCATGCTAACTGCATGTGGCAGTACACATTTATAATCCAAGAACTTGGGGGGTTAAGGCAGGAAGATTATAAAGTTAAGGCCAGCCTGAGTTACATGTCTCCCCCACACACACCAAAAAACAAACATAAACAAAACAAAAACAGCATTGGTTCCTGGAAACCACGGAAATCTCGTCCATCCAGAGAGTAGCTTTGAGTTTGACAGTCATTACCCTTGGGAAACAGAAACTCTGTAGCACTCTGCCTGGAAAACTTTTAAGTCTTGCCTCCACTCCTGCTGAAATACACTGTTACATCTCTTCTAACTGTGAAAGCTGATACAACCTTTTTTGGGGGAAATGGTTTGGCCATATATATTAACAGCTATAAAAAGTCATTCCTTTTCACCTAATACTCCCACTCTTGAGAATTTATGCCAGGGAAATAACTCAAAGTAAGGGGGGGAACCTAGTTGTATATAGATGTTTATTACATCTTTATAATAACAAGACCCTAAAAGCAAAAGAAACACTGAATTCTCCTGGGACAGTAAAGAAAATGTCAGTGTGATTACCTCAGTGTTATAGTGGGCAACTGAAACCTAGGTAGTGATTTGGCGGATACAGAGGAAGTAATGCCGAATGGAGTATATATGCCCCCTGATTATAAATACATAAAACATATATTTGTACAGACGAAGAATGGAAGGGGCTGTGGAGGAATGTAAACAGCGCATGTGATTGATTGGTAGGATTATGGACATGCCTTCTTTGATGCTTTTGAGTTGGAAGGAAATGTTTCAAAGCCCCCTTTGAAGCTCTCTAATGAGGGGGCCTGGTGGAGGTGAGTGGGGACTCCAGCCACAGGCCTAAAGGGAAGGGGTTTCTGCAGTATCCCGCTCTGCCCGTGGCAGCTGGCCAGCTCTTCACACAGAAGCCATGGCCGCCCTACATCTGGATGGCTGGCAAAACCTTTCTTTGGAGGCTTTCCACTCCAGGCTGGTCCCTTGTTCTCTAGAGTAGATGAAAGTACTATTGGCCCCTGAAGAAGGCAGCCCTGGGCTCTGACCTGCCCCGCCCCTCCCCCAAAAGTGTGATGGTCTCAGTTCTACCATTTTACCTGGCTTAAGGATATAGCATGTGCTCTTTCTGAAAGGGCAGAATGGACCTGTGGCCTAAAACAGCAAACAGAAACATGGTCAGGCCCTGGTAGAACTCCGCATATGAGGGTCCTGGCAAGGGCAGGCAGGTGACTGCAGCTGTTCAAGGAAGCTCTCATAGTCAGCGTTCTCTTTCTCTGGGACCCAGAAGCTTGAGTCTAGTTTCACTGTCTACTACACCTGCTTATGACTGGTGACAAGCCCAACCTTATGTGGCCCACCTAGGTGCTTTTCAACTGAGCCCCACTCAGCCTTTTACATACCATGGTCTCTCCCCCGACCCCCGCCCCATCCGCAGCGCTCTCTGTGTGGATGATGGGTGGATGTGTGCAGGAGCAGATGTGTATACAGGAAGCCAGAGGGCCAACCTTCGGCGTTGCACCTCATGTGTCATCCTACCACAGTTGCGAGGGGATCTCTCCTTGGCCTGGGTTTCACTGATTCAGCTAGACTTCTCAGCCAGTGAATCCCCGGCATCCTTCTGTCTCTGTCTCACGAGCACTGGAATTATAAATGGGTACCATCAAGCCCAGCTTTGTTGTTGTTGTTGTTGTTGTTGTTTTTTAACGTGCACATGCACACATGTGGAGGTCAAAGGACTTGCAGAGTTGGTTCTTTCCTTTTACCATGTGGGTCCCAGAGCTCAATCTTGGACCTTGGGGCTTGGCAGCAAGTGCCCATGAAGTCATTTTGCTGGCCCCATGCCTAGCCTTTGTACATAGGTTCTAGGATCAAACTCGGGTCCTCCTGCGTGCCTGGCTAGCACTTAATTGACTGAGCCTCTCCCCAGCCTTACTCTCTTCTCTCTCTCTCTCTCTCATGCCTACTTCTGTTCATGCCTCCTTACCTGCGCCCCTCCCCCACCTTGACCCTAGGTCTGTCAATGACACAAACTAAGGGCACGGGGACCCAGCGCTACCACCCCATGACTAACTCACTCAGATGGGCCCTTGCAGATGCTGTGTTGGCTCCATCCATTTTTGTCCTCGCTGAGCAGTTCCAGATCTGCCCATTTGCTGGAGGCCTGGGCGAGGCTGTCCACAGCGACATTCTGTGAGTAAACACCCTTCATCACAGGCAGGATGCTTGCCGACAGTGGCTTTCATCTGGCTCCACACAGAAGGGACGGAGAATCAAGCCTTTGGCTGATCAAAACACAGCGGGCGGGAAGCCAGCAGGAGCTCATTGTCCTTGCTGCCATATTGGACTTTACTCCCACGCAGCTGCCTTTGGGTTTTTAAACAGCATTTGTTCAGTGGGGACAGCGATTTAGCCAAGGCTGGCACCGGACTCAAAGGAGTTTGCAACTGGGTAACTCCGAATCACAATGATCGCTCTTGGCCTTTCCTCTCTTGGCAGGTGTCTTCTGTCCCAGTGACCATGGGCAAACCTGCTCAGGAAGAAACTCAGGAAGGAGAGACTGGAGTTCATTAGCAGAAAGAGATTATAAACGATGTCCTTTTAAATGTGCTTGCAACTTTCAGGCCCAAAGGTAAGTCAAATCAGGATAATCCAGGATAAACTAGTGAGGACACTTCTTCAAGGATGTTTGTGGGGGGGGGGGGGCGGATGTTTCTGCCTGTCACTTGTACATCAGGAGATCCACCGAGTTGCGGGGGTGGGGGTGGGGCATTTAGGAACAGGAGGGCGCTTTTAAACATCCCGTTTGAGAGATGGTGAGATGGCTTAGTGGGTAAAAAGCGCTTGCTGCCAGCCCCGATTGGTAGCCTGATTCCCACACGATGGTCCTGGGGAGGACCTACATGACAGGAAGAGAGAACAAAGTCCCAAGAGTTTTCCTCTGACTCCCTGGTGCACACTGTGTTGCTCATGCACACGTTTACACATGCGCAACATGAGTAATGATCAACAACTTTCTTAATACACAACCTGTTCTCTTCTAATGTAGCCAGGTGTTTTCCAGCTGCTGCTGCTGCTGTCAACCAAAGTCAGGGCTGTTTAACCTGCTAGTATTTGACACCAAGGGCTGAAATGGTCTTTGTCCTGGGGAACTGTGCTTTATAAAGTGTCGGGTGGTATTCTCAGTCCCTGTTGTCCCTGCTTACTACAGGACGGTTGTTACCGCTTCTGTCATGACACCCGAAGACGCCTCTGTTGTGTGTATCCAACCTATGGGTCTCATGAAGCTGCAGCCTTGCTCAGGTGTGGAACTAAGTCCAATACACAGTCTTTAAAAAAAATTTTTTTAAAAACATGATGAGATATTCTTACGATATTTCTCTCAACTGATTCATGCGGTTCTCAAGAGTGACGTTTTACAGATGACAGCGTTGCATTGTGATCTTCACAGGCTGGATACAGGCTAAGGAGACGGTTCAGCCTACGAAGTGCTCAGTTTGCCAGCACAAGGAGCAAAATTCTGTGCCCAGAACCCATGTTTCAGAGCTGGGTGTGGTGGCATGTACCCAGAATTCCCACACTGGGACTTGGAGACAGGTGTGTCGCTCGAGTTTGTTACTCAGTTCTAGGCTGGCAAAAAGCTATAGTCAGAAGCAAGAAAAGAAAGACAAGGTCTGAGCAACAACACCCGAGGCAGACCTCTGACCTCTGCATGAACAAGCATAGATGTGCTCTCTCACTCTTTCTCTTGCACATATATACATACATAACATACATACACACACACACACACACACACACACACACACCACATACATACACACACAAAAGAAAAAGGTTGGACATGCCTGCACGTCAGACATTATCAAATGTCTCTTAGAGGCAGCTCTCTCCTCACCCCTGAGGCC
>OU015746.1:12186761-12209912 GCA_907169655.1 Acomys percivali
TCTGCTTCCTGGTACAACAAATTTCATCCTGTTCTTTTTAAAAGAAATATGTCTGTGCTCTGTCTGCCTATCACCTCTATATCATCTATTTACAGACCCATCTATCATATATAATATACGCCATCTATTTATCCATTATCTATCTGTCATCTATCATCTATTTATCATCTATCAATATACTATTACCTATGATCTGTCTATCATCTATCTATCTATCTATCTATCTATCTATCTATCTATCTATCTCTATCTACTCACCTACCATGCCTTGGCCTAATCAGTTTATACGAATTAATTTAATCTGCGTAACACTCCTATGAAGGAGCTATGACTACCGGTCTGCATGCACCTCTGTCATACAAACGGAAACAAAAGTGAAGAGAAGTAACATAGCCAAGGACACAGTGCTATCTAGAGACAGAGCTATCACAATACCGTGTTATTTTGAGGAAATAAAATCAGCAGATGAAAAGGTGGAATCGGGCTGTTTGTCCCATCTCTGTCACCTTCAATTCGCCCTTGTATGAACTGCTTAGCTTTGCAGGGTACAGTTTTTGTGACTAGAAAAGGATGAGATTTAGTTGAGATCAATGAGATCAATAGCTACCAGAGTGTGGGCCAGCTGCTGTTGGCATGAGAATTGCTGTGGGTGATAAATGAATACAGATGTTTTTATCATTATGCACTTATTTTCATGAATATTAGAAAGGATATATATGTATTATAAGGATACACACACACATATATATATACATATATATATACATATTCAGATCTTTGATAATGTGGACACTAGAACACGTAGGACCAAGCCAAAACCGGATCATAGCATCATAACATAGAACTAAGTTCTGCATGTACAGGACCACACAGCAGAAAAGATGGGCACTTTCCTGACTATGTCAGGCCCATGCTGCCCAAATCAAGGTGGTTCAGGTGGAGATGACTCCATTCTTTCATGCCAAGATAACTTTGAGCCAGGCCTGGCCTGTCAGAAAATGAGAGATGACATGTTGTGGCCCAAGTGGCCCAGGAAGGTCTTCCAAGGAGTTTTGCTGGGATGATGGGAAAAGTTGAGCACTGACAGAGGCTTGTGCCTCTGCCAAGGGGTGATGGGGCCAACACTGAGACAAGGGGCCTGTGATGGCCCTGGGTAGCACCAGGGACTGCTGAGCTGGCTTTACATCCTCCCCTGGCTCCTCCCTGCCTGTCTTTGCCTTTGGGTGGTGCTACTTTAGACTTGGACTTGGTCTCTTGCTGAGTTCTGACTTGACACAGCTAAGAAACCGCAGTTCTGCAATTTGGCAAATGGCTTTTACTCTCCAGTTCCAGGAGGTGACATCACAGTCCAAGGTGCCATGGCAGCTCTGGAAAGATGGTGGTCCCGAGCCAGAGATTAAGACAGTGAAACTCTACTACATATCAGGGTGAGAGACTATAAGTAGGTCCTGGTATTGAGTTCCCCGAGCCTCCATTTTCTCATCTGTAAAGTGGAAATAGTAATGGCCCCACTAATGGGGTCATCCAAGGCCCCAAATGGCCTAATGGAAGCAACTTGTGTGACCAAATACCCAAACAAAGATAACCATTGCCATGTGGATGTTTCTGGCATCCGTGGGTCCCACAAGAACACCACAATCTACTGGTATCTAAGCCCCTTATCATAGTTGTATAAAACCCATACACATCTTCCTGTGTATTTTCAGTAGCCTTTGTATTATGTATAATACCTAATCCAATATAAATTATATGTAGTTATTATTGTATTGTCTGACTTATTGTAATGATGAGCAAAAAAATTTTTAAATATAGTTCCAATACAGATGCGGTATCTTTTTTTCTCATTTCGAAAATTGAGTTTTTCTTATCTTTTGTTAGTTCCTTGAGAATTTTATATGATACTTTTTGATTATATTCACCCCTTACTTCGCTCCATCTTGATCCACTTCCTCCTTTCCTTACCCACTCATCTCTGTGTACCCCCTTTTTCGTAAACTCACCCAATCGGCTTGTGATGCCCACATACTCTTGGATGTGTGGTCGTTAGCGGAGACTGGGCTATCCACCAAGAACCTCCCCCTCCCCCTCCTCCTTCTTCCCTTCCCTCCCTCCCTCCCCACCACTCCAGCTATCAGCTGCCAATAGCCCCTTGGCTAGGTAGGAGTAGCCCTTCATGTCTGCCTCTCCTCTCAATGCTGTAATTTCATCTGTACAGGCCTTGTCCACGCTGTTTCAATTGCTATATAATAGGAGTAACAAACAACTTTCTGATCAGCGCTAAGTCCTGCTGAATTTATACCTAGCATCATTACTGAGCCAAGAACCTGTGACTAGATAAATTATAGGCCCTAGAGGAGACCCTACTATTACTCTGCTAAGTGATCATTGTGTTAAGTCAATTCTTAATGTCTTATTGCTCTACTTGTAGATTAGTGACCCTATGAGAGATGCTTCTTTTTGCAGTAGATGGAGATTAAAACAGAGATTCGCATGGGTAAGGCCTAGAGAATAAGCAACCGTGGAATGCCCATCCCCAGATGGGATGTCTGTAACAGATGCACTTCCATTTTGAAATTATTTCTCATGCATGGTCAGGTGGATCCCCAGATGTGGAAATCCATGGCTATATATTGTAGTGACGCTTTCTATGAACTGGTGTGTTTCAATTCCATATGACCCTTATGGAAATCCTTTCCCTTAAAAATCAATACTTTGGGCTGGAGAGATGGCTCAGTGGTGAAGAGCACCACCTGCTCTTCCAGAGGTCCTGAGTTCAATTCCCAGCAACCACATGATGGCTCACAGCAATCTATAATGTGATCTGATACCCTCTTCTGCAGCTAAAGCACTCATATGCAATAAATTTAAAAAAATCAATACCTTTGCCATGTTCCAAAGAAACTGGGATTGAGGGAGGTTGGGCGAGTGTCTGCATGCAAACAGCTGATACAGAACAGAGCTTTGGGAACAAGAGAGATTGCTCAATGGGTAAACACTTGCTGCATATCTTGCTTAGGGTTTCTATTGCTGTGGTAAAACACCACAATCAAAAAAATCATGAGGAAGAATGGGTTTATTTCAGGTTATAGACCCACATCACAGTCCATCACTGAAGGAAGTCAGGGCAGGAACTCAATAGGGCAGAAACCCGGAGGCAGGGACTGAAACAGACCATGGAACAGTGGTTCTCAACCTTCCCAATGCTATGACTGTTTTATATGGTCCCTCATGTTGTGACCCTAACCATAATGAAATAGCAACAAAAATAATGTTATGGTTAGGGATCACTGTAACATGAAGATTCACTTTATTTTGTATCATAAATAATTATATTTGTTTCTATTTATAGCTGTAAGTTTGCCACCATTAGGAACCATAATAGAAATATCTTTTTTAAAAGATTTATTTATTATTATTATTTATACAGTGCTATGCCTGCATGTTCACCTGCAGGCCAGAAGAGGACATCAGATCACATTATAGATGGTTGTGAGCCACCATGTGGATACTGGGACTTGAACTCAGGACCTTTAGGAAGAGCAGGCGGTGCTCTTAACCACTAAGCCATCTCTCCAGCCCAAGGAATCATAGTAGAAATATCTTATATGCAAGATATCTGATATGTGACCCCTGTGAAAGGATCAATCAATTAAGAACATGTACCACAGGGTTGCCCACAAGCCAACCTAGCTGAAACTTTTTTCCAATTGAGGTTCCCTCTTACAGAATGACTCTAACTTGTATCAAGTTGACATGAAACTAGTGAGCACACTGCACAGGCATGAGGACTTGAGTTTGGGCCACCAGAACCCATAAAAAAAAAACAACTGGGCACTGGGGGCAGAGGCTAGCAAACTGGAGCAGCAGCAAATTGCTGCTCAGCCAGTCTGCATGACATTTCATGGTCCAGATTCAGTGAGTCTGACTCAAAATGTAAGGTAGAGTGATGGTTCAATGAATGATTAAGGGCTCAGTGATCCAGAGGGCCCAAGTTCAGTCCCTAGCTCGCATGTGGGCAGCTCACAGCCACCTGGAACTCCATCACACTCACATGCCCATCACAGTGCACACACGCATGCGCACACATACACACACACACACACACACACACACACACACACACACACAGAGAGAGAGAGAGAGAGAGAGAGAGAGAGAGAGAGAGTAGATAGATAAAATAATTTAAATTAAAGTTAACAGAGATAGGAGATACCAGACATTGACCTCCAACCCCCACATGCTCAAGTGAACACATCTACACTCGAACACACACACACACACACACCACCACCACTACCAATTAATTAAATAAGAAGAGCAGAGCTGTCATTTAAGCTGCCTCTAGAGGACCCAACTTGTGTCCAGGTACCTTGAAAGAGACTCTGAGAGTCCGTTGTCAAAGGTTAAGGCACGTGAAGGCCACCAGTAGTGGCAAATGAGCAAGCTAAAACAGCAAGCCGGCTTCTCTAAGAGCTCGAGTTGTATCCTGACCACCTTGGAAAGTTCCTTGGAAAATCCCAAGGCTAAGGGTTGGAGGAGAATCCGCTTCGTGGAACAAGATATAAAATAATCAAGCCTGGTCCTGATGCATCAAGAGGACCTAATGTCAACACAGGACCACAGATCCCAGATGTTGTTATGGTTGGATTACAGGGACTTGGAAAGTTCAGGCATGAAACGCCTGGATGATAACAATAGAAAACAGATCAAAAGCCCAAAGAAAGAAATCAAGAGAAATGAAAAACAGAAGGAATTGCTGGGGGAGATGAAAGAAGAGGGTTATAATTTGACACCAAAGCGGAGCCAGCGGTGAAGGTTTGGCTGGCGGTTGACCCACATCCAGATGAGATTTTTTTTTTTTTCAGCACTACTGAAGGTATGGGGTTACAGTCCTTGAGTGTACTTGTACATTTCTGGGACCTCAGGGTTAAAAGAATTTCCCAAAGGGTCTCCCAGGCCTGTCTCTCCCTTTAAATAACCTTGGAGGTAGTAGGTGAACCCATGGTGGCCCTTTGACTCAATTTCTCCATAAATACCAGGTAAGTGAGCAGGGAGATTGCCCTGGCTACAGCCCTGCACGCAGAGCCCTCTTCATCACTTGGTTAAGATCATACAGAACTTAATTCAAAGCTGGCAAGATGGCTCAGCTTGTAAGGTGCTGGTCAGCCACGTGAGGGCCTCGGTTTGATCCCCAGAACATGGTGGCGGAGAGGGCTGACTCCTGAAAGTTGTCTTCCCACATGTAACCACTCACCATGGCACACAAGCTCACACGTATGTGTACACACACACACACACACACACACACACAGAGTCATTTTATAAACTGAAAAGAAAAGAAAAGAACTTAATTTACAATGACAAGCAAAAGAGGGACCATTTTGACTTGAACAGCCGAAAAACTAAGATACATGTAACTTCAGGGATGGTGCGCTCCAAGAGCTATGAAGATGTCACCAGGATTCCGTCGCTCTGTCCTACACCACACTTACTTATATCTCCAGCTGCATGTGGTGACTCTGTGGCAAATGTATGGCATTATTTTCCTATGTTTGAGTCCAGAATGTCTACCTCCATGAAGTTTCAGTACTAGCCTTGTCAAGATTCATTGGCCCACGTGGATCTGAAGAGATGACTAGGCAGTTAAAAGTGCTTGATTCTCTTGCAGAGGACTTGAGTTCAGTTCCCAATGCCCATGTCAAATGGCTTACATCTGCCAGCTCCAGAGGGATCTGGTACCCTCTTCTGGTCTCTGCAGGCACCTGCACACACACACACAGACACACACACAGACACACACACAGACACACACACACACACACACACACACACACACGGGGCGGGGGGGGGGATCGTGGTGGGACAGAGAGACAGAGAGAGTCTTAAATATCCATTGGTCATTGGCCCTCCCAGGGTCATCTGCCCATCCAGAGGGCTGAATAACAAGATGCTCTCATTGGCAGGTTGAGTCACATACCTGTGTCAGAATGAAGCATAAGAACAGTTCCATCTCCAGGTAGGGAACTTAGAGAGTAGAAGACAGGTATCCCTCCATAGAAGAAGCAGAAGCACATCTTTAAGAAAGTAGACATGGATGCTGGGAATCCAAACACCTGGCCTACCTCTGTCACCCCGGTCTGGGTCTCCTTTACTCTTCCCTTCATCCCAGCTCAGTCTCATAGACCAGACTCTCCTTTGCCTCATTCGCCCTCCTGAGAAAGCAGCAAATGCCACCACAGACACTATATGACAAAAGGATAGGCAATTTTCACCTGCCAGGGGTAAAGCAAAGCCCGTGGGCTGGGGAAGCGGTGGAGCTGATGACCCGAGTCTGACCCCTCCAGAATTTGTGTGGCAAAAGGAGAGAGCCATGCTCCACAAATTGTCCTTTGACCTCTATACACCCACCGTGGCATCCGCACGTCGTCCCTTCCAAAAATACACAAACAAATTTCAATAAAATGTGAAAATAGCTGGGCGTGGTGGTGCGGTGTCTTTAATCCCAGTGCTCATAAAGCAGAGGTAGGTGGATCTCTGGGAGACTGAAGCCACCAAGGATCTACACAGCAAGTTCAGATTAGCCAGGGCTATAGAGTGTCTTCCCCAAAATAAAATAAAATAAAATAAAATAAAATAAAATAAAATAATAAAAAAGCCCAAGTCAGCTTATATTTATTTCTTAAAATGTAATTAAATTCCATTTTTTTCTAATTCTTCATTTACAAAAGGTATTCTAAAATTAAGAGGCTCATGCCAGCCAGATAAGGGCCACCCACTGACATCTCCTTTGACCACTTGGTATCCCAGAAAAGAAGGGACAAAAGGGTTTACAAGATCTCATTGCCACCACTGAGAAATGCACACTTCACTAAGATTTAGGAGAGACGTCCCCTTAAGGGAAAAAGATTGACTCAAAATACCTTATGAAATGTATTAGCTCTTAATTCTCTCAGAAAGAAACCTGCCACTGTACCATTTCCTGAATTTTAACCAAAGGCTTTACAGGTTTGTGTCTACTTTTGCACTTGAGGCTCTGGAAGGCTGCTTCTTCTGGTTTTAATTGGCGTTTTATGCATGCAGAAACAACGGTCAGAGAGGTTGAGTGACTTGCACGGTATTACATCTAGTTGCTGAGGCACCCAAACTCGAAATCTGGCTCCCTGTCCTCACTCCAAGCCACGCGAACCTACCAGAGGGAACGTGAGTAAGAGGGTGACAAAAGAAGAGCTAGGAGTCAGGGAGGACAGGGCAAGATGTGTATTCTGGACATGATGAGGCGGCTGCCCTCGTGAATTCATAGCAGCCGTGGTCTCCTATAAATAACCTGCATAAGATCAAGTCAAATTTCCAGCATGAATGGGTTGGGGCTCATAATTCACAAGTGCTATTAGCAACTGGTGGCTCCTGGGGAACAAAGAGTCTTTTTTCTTTGAGTGTGTTGCTTCTCCTAGGTTGTTCATACACCAGTAAGTGGTCCTGGACCAATATATATATTTGAGCAGGGTTAATTGGACTTAGTTAGTTATAATGAAAGAGAAAGAATATGAAATGGAGAGGGGGAAGTTCTGGGGGTGTGGGAGAAGTTGCAAGGAGGATTGGTGAGTGAATATAATCAAAAATATATTGTATATGTCAGCATTCTGCTTTACCTAGTTCTCCTAGGCAATCTCCAGCCCATGGTGATCTCCTGCTAACCCACGGAACTGCTTTCTACCAAGGGCCACACAGCCGTCTGCCTACCTCGGCTCCTCCTCCCAGGCCATCTCAATCCCTTTCAGATGTGCTATTACCTGTTACCAGAGCCAAGGAACCTCTAGTTCCACCTCTGCCACACTCTTCATGAAGCCAGACCTCAAGTCTTACTTAAAATAACTCCAGAATTAGTTTCTTCCCCCTACCTGCTGGCCTGTCACCCGGACAACCACTGCATTCATCTTGGACTGTTTGGAACCTAAACCCAGAGCTCCGACAAGAACTTCAGATCTAGGACTAGACAGAGTCTGAAACCTAAAACCCAGAGTAAAACCCTAGACTAAAAGCAAAGCATCACTCTTCCAGTTTACAATCTGTCAGACTGAGGCAATAGTAACCAAAATAACTAGACATCCACCCAGTGAAGGTGAAACCAAATATCTACACCAAGCGACACCTCAATTGCCGTAACTCCAGATGTCCAGATCTCAACACAAAAACGCAAGACAATAGATGTGTCCGCCAGAAGCCAGCAACCCCGTCGTAATAAAACCCAAGAAGAGCAATTCCGCTGAAGCACAAGACAAGGACTCCTAAATACCAATGATTAATGCTCAAAGACTTTAAAGAAGATGGGAATAAATGCTTCAACGAAGACTATGAAAATATAAACAAAATTGAATGAAATAACGAAAACAATTCAAAGTATGAAAGCAGAACTTAACAAAGAACTAGACTCACTAAAGCCAAAATGAAGTAATACCCCAAAAAGTCAAACAACAAAACCTCAGAGGTAAGCCTTAACGATAGATTAAAAAAGCACGTGTCTTAGTTACTTCTCTATTGCTATGACAAAAAAAAAAAAAAAAGAGGCCAAATCAATTTCTAAAAGAAAACATTTAATTTGGAGCTCACAGCTCCAGAGAGTTAGAATCCATGGTCATCATGGGAAGCGGAATGTGACAACAAGCAGGCACAGTATGCTGAAGCAGTAGCTGAGAACTCACATCCCAGTCCCCAAACAGGAATCAGAGAGTGCTAAGTGGGGGAGAAGGACTTCTGAAACCTCACAGCTCCCAGCACAAGCCTCCTAGAACAAGGTCATATCCACCACCATCACCACCCCAGTCCTTCCCAAGTTGTTCTACTAACAGGGAACCAAGTATTCAAATATATGAACTTATGGGAGCCATTCTCACTCAAACTACCACAACATGGAAGAGAGAATTTCAGGTCTTGAAGACAAGGTAAAACAAACCTAAAACTGGATAACTCATTAAAGTAAAATGTTAAATCTTAAAAAAAAAAAAAAAAAAGTATCTAGGCACAAAACATCCAGGAAATCTGGAACACTATGAAAAGACCAAACCTATGAATAATAGGTATAGAGGAATGAGAAGAAACCCAGGTCAAAAGCACAAAAAGATTTTTTAAATTAAATAATGAAAGAAATTTTCCTTAAGCTAAAGAAAGAGATGCCTACCAAGATACATAAGCTACACAGAACATCATATTGAAAGGACCAGAAAAGAAACCTCATAACATAAAAATCAGAACACTAAATGTACAAAACAAAGAAAGTATATTAAAAACTGCAAGGGAAAAATACCAAGCCATTGTGGACCCATTAGAGCAGCACCAGACTTTCAGTGTAGACTCTGAAGACTACAAGGGCCTGCATGGATGCTCTACAAGCCCTGAAAGATCACTGATGCCAGCCCAGATAACTATACCCAGAAAAACTACCAGCCACAGTTGACAGAGAAAGAAAAACATTTCATGATAAAAAACAAATTTAAACAATTTCTGACTACCAATCCAACTCTACAGAAGACACTAGAAGGAAAATTTCAGTATAAAGAGAAAGTATAAAGAGAAACTATTCCCGAGAGGATACAAGGAATAAGTAATTCCAGAACAGTTCTGTTGATATCAACAACAAAACCTCAGAGGTAAGCCTTAACAATAGATTAAAAAAGCATGTATCTTAGTTACTTTTCTATTGCTATGGCAAAAACAAACAAACAAAAACAAACAAACAAACAAAACCCGTGGCCAAATCACTTATAAAAGAAAACATTTAATTTGGAGCTCACAGCTCCAGAGAGTTAGAATCCATGACCATCCTGGGAAGCAGAATGTGGCAACACGCAGGCATGGTATGCTGCTTTTTGCTTAGAAAAAAGGGAAAACACCACCAAAACACAACAACAGGAATTAATAGTACTGCTCAAGAGTACTCTCAACATTAATGGTCTCAATTTCCCCAATAAAAAGACAGACTGAATCATAAAGCAGGATCCATCTTTTTGACGCATCCAAGAAACACATCTCAGCATCAAGGACAGGCACTACCTCATGGTAAAAGGATAGAAGAGGTTATTCCAAGCAAATAGAAACAAGAATTGAGCAGGCACGGCTATTCTAATATCTGATAAAATCAACTTCAAATCAAAACTAGTTAGAAGAGTTAGTAAAGGACCCTATATACTCATTAGAGGAAAAAGTTGCCAGCATTATGCTATATTTCTAAAAATGTACGCACAAACACAAGAGCACTTCAGTTTATTTCCTAAAAAAAAAAAACACTAAAATTTATGCAACTAAAATCACATATTAATCCTAATGCAGTGACAGTGAATGACTTTAGTATACCACGCTCATCAACAGACAAGCCATCCAGACAAAAGCTAAGCAGAGAAATGCTGGAATTAAATAAATCATAAATAAAACAAACCTAACAGGCATCTACATAACATTCCACCCAAACACTAAAGAGTACATTTTCTTCTCAGTGGCCAATGGAACTTTCTCCAAAATTGATCACATATTAAGACACAAAACAAGTCTTAACAGAAACACATGTATTGAAGCTGGATACCAACAACAATAGATACGGCAGAAACTATACAAACTCACAGAACCTGAACAACTCACTATTGAGTGTAAATTGGGTCAAGACATAAATTAAAAAGGAAATTAGGGCTAGAGAGATGGCCCAATGTTTAGGAACACTGATCTTGATAGAAAATCTGGGTTCAATTCTGAGCACCACATTGTGGTCACCCAGCACACACACACACACACACACACACACACACACACACACACACACACACCATTAACTCCAGTAATATGGGATCTGACACATTCTTCTGGCTTTTAAGGGCATGACACTCACATGCACAAAAACCACACAAACACACACATACACATATCTACAAAATAATAAAAACAAATCTTAAAAAGGGAAAAAAATTTAAAAAATTTAGAGCTCAATGAAAATAAAAACACAGCATACCCAATCTTATAGGACACAATGAAGGCAATTCTCCAAGGCAAGATCATGCCACTGAGAATATGTATATATATATATATAACAATTCAAATGCCAACTGTGATGGTGCACACCTTTAATATCAGTGCTAAGGAGGCAGAGACAAGCGGAACTCCTTGAGTTTAAAGCCATTCTGGTCTACACAGTGAGTTCCAGAGCAGCCAAGACAATACAATGAGACACTGTCTCAAAAATCCAAACAAACAAACAAACAAACAAACAACAATAAAACTGGAGACATCTCATACTAATAACTTGAGAATTTACCTGAAATATCTAGAAAAACAAGAAGAAATAACACCCTAAAAGAATAGATAGAGAGAAATAATCAAACCTAGGGCTGAAATCAATGAAATAGAAACAGTATAAAATAAAACAACAACAAAAACAAAAACCAACTAAGAATGAAATGAAGAGTCGGTTCTTTGAGAAAAAAAATAACACGATTGACAAAACTTACCCATCAAAATCAAAAGAGAGGATCCAAATGAATGAAATTGGAGATGGAAAGAGAAATGTCACCATGGTTTCTGGAAATTCAGAGAATCATAATGGCATACTTTAAAAACCTGTGTTCTACCAAACTGAAAAACCTAAAAGAGACAAATGGATTTCCTGATATAAACAACCTACCAAAGTTGAATCAAGACAAAATAAACAATTTGAACAGATCTATAACCCCTACTAAAATAGAAACAGTAATTTTAAATTGCCCAACCAAAAATAACCCCAGGGCCAGGTGGATTCAGCACAAAAGTCTATCAGATTCTCAAAGAATGAAAATAACTAATGCCAACCAATACTCTTCAAACTATTCCATAAAATCAAAATTATGACCCCACTAGCACCTTAATATCGAAATTACACAAAGACTCAACAAAAAGGGGAAAATTATAGACTAATCTTCTTTATGAACCTACATGTAAAACTTCCAAATGGAATACTTGCAAATGGAATTCAAGAACACAGAAAATAAATATCCACCATGAGCTAATGGGCATCATCCCAAAGGTGCAAAGATGGACCAACATATATCAATCGATAAATGCAATCCACATATAAACATATTAAAAGACGAAAACCACATGATCATCTCATTAGATGCAGAAAAGGCCTTTGACAAACTCCAACATCCCTTCATGATTAAAGTCCTGGAGAGACTAGAAATACAGAAGACACACATCAATATGACAAAGACAATTTATGGCAAGACCAAAGCCAACATAGCTCTAAACAAAGAGAAACTCAAAGCATTTCCACAAGACAGAACTAGGAAATGGATGTCTACTCTCTCCATGTCTACTTAATATAGTACTTGAAGTTTTAGCTAGAGCAATAACACAGCTGAAGGAGATCAAGGGGAAACAAATAGGAAAGGAAAAATAAAAAGTATCTTTATTTGCAGAGGCTGTGATTTACTACATAAAATACCCTATAGACTCCTGAAAAGAAATTTTAATCTAGCAATATGGTTGCTCTGACCACATCCAAAGACCTTCTAGGTCTGTGTTATCCAGGTGGAATGCAGACACACCTTAGAACACACCTTTAATCCCTGACAATGAAGGTAAGGTTAATCTGTAGAAGAAAGCACCCAAGTTTGAAAGTGACATCTGAGGGGCAGACAAAGCGACAAATCAGAGAAAGATTTAACAGAATGAGTCAGAGATAGGGTAATCTCAGCTCTCACAAGAACTGAGAGGAAAGAGAGACTTAAGAAAGCAGTGGAGAGAAGGAGAAGAAGAGGAGGCAGTTTTCCTGGGAGAGTTTCACAGAGTCAGGTTGAAGAGAGACAAGCTAGACAGAGGTGAAGATAGAGTGAGCCAGAGAATGAGAAGGAGCCAGAAGATTAGAACAGATTGCTAGTCTTAGTTTGAGTCAAGCAGAGCAATTCAGTCAGAAGCTGAAAGAAGCCAGATTGAATCAGTCATCTTGGAAAGGAGTCTGAGCCAGAATAGCTGAGTTGAGCCAGCCAGAAAGACTTCAGAAAGAACTAGAAAAGGTGAGGTATTCGGCAGTAAGTCTCAGAGGCTGAAAACATTCTAGGCCTACATTAGATCTTACAGAGGCTAGAAGCTTCCAGGACTATACCTAGATTAGCAGACAGAGGCAGTAAGCGCCCCGGACAACAATACATCAGGAGAATAAAAGTTGCATTTACAGACTCCAGGAGAAAACTTTTACAGTTGATAAACACTTATAGCAAAGTAGCAAGATGCAAAATTGAGACACAAAAATCAGTAGCTTTCTATACAAATGACAAACAGGTTGAGGAAGGAATTGAGGAAATAGTATCTTTCATAATAGCCTCCAAAAAATATCTTGGGATATGTAATGTACATTGGTGTACATTCAGGCAAAACACCAATGCACATTAAATAAAAGATTTAAAATATAAGTTAAAGCTTTAAGACACTAGAGAAAGAAATTGAAGAAGATATCAGAGGATGGAAAGATCTCCCATGTTTATGATTCAGCAGGATTAATATAGTGAATATGGCCATCCTAGCAAAAACATTCTACAGGTTCAGTGCAATCCCCATCAAAATAGCAACACAGTTCTTCACATAAATTGGCATTAAAAAAAATCTTAAGCTTCATATGGAAATGTGAAAAAAAAACCTCAGAATAACTAAAATAGAAGAAATTGGGGAAAGGAGAAATCTTCAGCTTCACGTGGAAACACACACACACAAACACACATACACACACACATAGACACACACACTAGCTAAAATAATCTTGACTAAGAGAACTGGTGGAGGTATCACCATCCATAATTTTAAGTTCTACTACTATAGTAATAAAAACAGTATATTATTGGCATAAAACAGACAGGCTGATCAATGGAATAGAATTGGAGACCTAAACATAATTCTACACCTACAGATATATGACATACATACATATATATATGTATATATTTGTGTGTGTGTATATATGTATGTGTGTATATATACATATATATATATGTATATATACATATATATGTATATATATGTATATATATATATGAATTTTAATTCAGAACATGGCTGCTCTGGTAAGATATCACAACCAAAGACCTTCTAAGTCTGTGTGATCTGGCTGGAATACAAACACACCTTTAATCCAGGAGACAGAGGCAAGCAGATCTGAGTTCAAGGCCAGCCTGATACAGAGTAAGTTCCAAGTAGAGAAAAGCTTAGGTCCTAGAGTGGGGGTACACACCTGTAATCCCAAACAATTAAGGTAAAGTTAGTTTGTAGAAAGAAGCATCCATGTTTGAGAGTGAAGTCTATTGAGTGGCAGAAAATGTGACAAATCAGAGAAAAATTTGACAGAATAGGATACACCCAACTCTCACGAGAAAAGAGAGGAAAAAGAAGCTACTTACTTAAGGGGCAATGCAGGGAGAGCCTGGAGGCAGTTTGACTGGGACAATAATAGAGAGACAGAATTCAGAGAGAGAGGGAACAAGCTAGATTCAGGTGAAGGCAGAATGAGCCAGAAAATGAAAAGGAGCCAGATTAGACCAGAATTGCTGCAGTTAGTTTGAGACCAACCAGAACAATTCATAGACTGAGGGAGAAGCCAGATTGCATAAATCAGCCAGCCGGGAGAGGAGTTTGAGCCAGAACAGCTGAGTTGAACCAGCCAGCCCAGAGCTCAGAAAAAAAAAAAAAAGTAAGGGTAAGCTCATTAAGCAGTAAGCCTCAGAGGCTGAAAACATTCTATGCCTAGGTTAGATTGCACTGAGGCTACAAGATTCCAGGACTAGACCTTGGTTAGCAGACAGGCAGTACTCCTCTGAGACAACAACTGAAACAGGCGGATGGAAATTCCTTTTACATATGACTTTTGGCAGAAAAGCAAACAAAACAAAACAACAACAATAACAAACCACTGGAGAAAAGACATTTATCTTCAACAAATGGTGCTGGCCAAACTGGATAGGCCATGTAGAAGAATGAAAACAGACCTACATCTATTACCCTGCAGAAAATTCAACTCAAATGGATCAAAAACCTCAACATAAAACTAGATGCCCTGAATCTGATAGAAAAACTGGACCAAATGAAGCCACGAAGCATCTTCACAGCCAAGGACACCGTCATCTGAGCAAAGCTGCTGCCTCTAGAATGGGAAAACAATCTTTATCAGTTACGTCTCTGACAGAGGACTGGTATCTAAAATATGTAAATAATTGAGAAAATAACAATTAGCAAAACAAATAACCCAACTTTAAAATGAGATACAGAACTAAACAGTTCTCAAAGGAGGAAACTCCACAGCTGAGAAACACTTTAAAACGTTCAACAGCCTTAGGCATTGAGGAAATGCAAATTAAAGCTACTTTGAGATTTCCTCTCACTCCAGTAACAATGGCCAAGATTAATTAAACAAATGCTGGTGAGGATGCAAGATAGGGGAGGGCACTTATTCACTTACACAATGGAATATTATTCAGCTGTTAAGAAAAATGACATTTGAAAATAAACGGATGGAGCTAGAAAAAAATATTCTGAATGAGCTGGGCGTGGTGGCGCACACCTTTAATCCCAGCACTCGGGAGGCAGAGGCAGGCAGGATCGCTGTGAGTTCGAGGCCAGCATCTACAAGGTGAGTCCAGGACAGTCAAGGCTACACAGAGAAACCCTGTCTCAAAAAACAAAACAAAACAAAACAAAACAAAAAATCTGAACGAAGTAACCCTGACCCTGAAAGATAAATATTACATGTTTACTCTTGTATGTGGGATGATGTTAGCGTTTAAAATAAGCTTTAGAGACGCGTGTTTCATTTAGAATAACCACAGAAGTTAGGTAGCTAGTAAAGGGCCAGGATGAAGAAGGGGACCAGCCAAATGAAAGGAAAGCAGAAGAGTGTGTTGTAAAGAGATAAAAGCAAAACTAGAATGAGAAGATTAAGCGGGGGAAGAAGACGGGACCCTGAGATCCACATGCAAAATAAATTGGTGCAATAGTGGCACAAGCATTATGGGAGTAACCAAACACTTTTCTTTCTTTTTTTTCTCTCTTATGGACTTACTCTATGAGTTAGAACTCATACCCAACCCGGCTAAATGGGGAAGGACCTGAGACGGGATAGGGTCACGGGCCCTAGGGGAAAACCAACTATTATTCTGCCAAAGAAACCTAGCAATAAAATAAGCCATGGTCATATTTTACGATGTCTGTAGATCAGGGCCTCACTCAGCTTTTATCAGAGAAGCTTCTTCTTGCAGTTGATGGGAACTAACACAACTGGAAAACATGCAAAAACAAGAGAGACTGTGGAGCACGCAGCCCTAAGTGGGATGTCCCACCAAGCCCCTCCCCCTCAAGGCTCAGGGATCTCTAGGCATCTGTGTAGAAGAGGAAGTAGGAAGATTGTTAGAGTTGGAGATAGAGGGTGACTCCAAGGAAACAGCATCTTCCAGACACATGGGTGATACGCTCATGAACTCACCGAGACTTTGATAACATGCGCATGATCCACACAAGCTCAAGCCAGACAAAATTCAGGGTGAGGAAGAGGAAGTAGGCACAAAGTCCCACCCCTAACCAAGAAACTATTTTCAATGTACAATTAATACATGCTGGGAGATGGGGGAAATTGGTTTTCTTCAACAGTGACTGGGAATATCAACCACACTCCGGGCCAGGCCCCACGCTCAGGAATAGTTGGCCGACACACAAAGTGGACTCCATTTGTGTGTGTGTGTGTGTGTGTGTGTGTGTGTGTGTGTGTGTGTGTGTGTGTGTGTGTGTGTTGGGGGGCCTTCTTTGTTTTGTTTTTGTCCTTTTTGTCTTTTTGTTTTCTCGTTTGTTTTGTTTTGTTTTTTGAGAGAGAGAAAGAGAAAGAGAGAGAGAGAGCCCATGAAGTTGGATGAGTAGAGAGGTGGGAAATCTGAGAGAAGTTGTAGAAGCAGAAAGAACGAGATCAAAATATATTGTATGAAAAGAATTTTAAAGCCAGTAAATATAAAACAAACAAACACACATCACATACGTGTATGGAATTCTCAAAGATATATAGATATATAAAATTAAATTTAAAAAATCTTTGTGACTAGGGGCTGGAGAGACGGCCTCAGAAGTGAAGAGCATTTGACGCTCTTGCAGAGGACCCAGGTGTGGTTTCCAGGCCCTGCAGAGTGGTCCACGACCATTTATAACTCCAGTTCTAAGCAATCTGATGCAATATTCTGACTTCTTCAGGCACCAGGAATGCATGCAGTGCACATACATACATGCAGGCAAGATACACACACATACAATAAAATAAAATCTCGAGGGGGGGGAATACCCCTTTGACTCATGCTGAGTACAGAGGAGGCCACACACACACAGAGAGTGTCCCAAGATGAAATAGCCTGAAGCCACTGGAGACTGGGCTTATCTCACATTCTGTGTGACTCGAGCCAATTGCAAACCTTCCTGCCATTGAATTTATTCAATCAAGACTGTGTGTTTGTTTGCTGGCCCGTTGCCCAGACACCAGGGCCTCCCTGCACTTGCCAATCGAACCTGACATAGGAGAGGCAGGTCCTGTCTCCAGAGTTACACACTCAGGAGAGGCTCATGTGAGCAGATCCTGGTGTGACAAGGGTGGATTTTAGGAAGGGAGTGGACCGCGCTGGGGATGGAAAGAGTGTTCGTGAACTTGGGGTGGAGAGCAAAGAGAAAAGCTCTATCAGGGAAGTCTTGTGAGTCCAGAAAGGCTTACATGGGAACAGAGACGGTCAGTGCATCTCACCTGCAGTGTGATGGGACTCTAAAATGGATGTGGACTTCGATCTTATGTCCACAGGTTTCACTACAGTGAAGGCCTGCAGGTGAGCCAGTCTGTTTCAGTCATCTGTGAAACTATGGTGACCAGAGAGCGTAAGGAGAAACATGAAAAGAAATATTCAGGTTTGAGGAAGATTTGGACAGACATCAAGAAAGTGGGCCTGGGAGGGCCACAATTGGAGATACAAAGAGCCAGAGGTGGCTTCCATGTGCAACTGCTTCTGGGGCTGGGTGGCTCTGCCCAGGGGAAGGGCACAGGGAAGGGAAGAAGAGGATGTTGAGATGCTCTGAGCTTGGTTGAGATTCGGAGGACACAGGAATACAGCAGGCGAAGTCAGCGGCCTGAAACTTCAGAGTCAATCTTTAGGAGCAGCCCAGATTGGAAGTGAGCTAGGAGTCACCCATAAAAGTGCACACGGGTGGGATTGAAAGCATCCCTTGGGGAGCTGTTCATAGAATAAGAGGCAGGCCACCTGCACAGTCCCAGAACCAGTGGGGACAGCTAGTGGTGGTGAAGAAAGCAGGAAAGAGGATGCCTGAGGAACCAGAGGAGGAAACCTTGTTAGAGGATGCTAATTATCAGAGCCTGGAGAGCCTTCAGAAACCTGGAGAGACAAGGGCTGAGCAACATTGATTGGATTTCATGACCGAGATGTCCTTGGCCTGCTTAGCAAGCATGTCAGTGAGCTGTCGGTGAGACCAGCAGCCAGCATATGATTACTGGACAGATGAAGAAGAGGTGGCCTCTGTGGCTAGAGACAACTCTTAGGAAGTTTGGTAAGGAAGGGATGGAGGGAATTAGAGACCTTAGGATGGAGGGGTGCACTGGGGCTTAGCGCCGACTGTTGTTTGGCCTTGTTTGTGTGATGCTTGAGGCTCCCGAGCAGGTGGCTAGGACTGGCCTAGGGTTCTGAGGGCTGTAGGGGACTCTGGGGCATGAGAGGGAAGGAGAGAGGGGTCAAAGGTTAGATAAGTGTGTCAGTGTGAAGCAAGATGTCAAAAGAGGTTGGACAACCTGGATTTCCTCAAAGAATTAGGAGGCCAGAGTGAGTGGCACCTACCTGAAGTGAGGGGATGGGTCTGGGTCTACAAAACAATGCCCGAGAGCCTCTCAATCAAGTTGGTTGTTTTTTTGTTTTGTTTTGCTTTGTTTTTTAAGATATCATAATTTTTTTTTTTAGTTTGTGATTTTGTTTTGAGCTACATTCATAGCTATCCTTGGCCATTTGTGACCTACAAGACTGAAGGCTGGACAGGCCTGGGAGGCTCTGAGTAACAGTGGCTGGGAACTCTCAAGGTTTGCAGCGCATGCTGGGAACACTGAGCTGTGAGTCTTGGAGGCTCTGAGGGGTGCAGAGCAGCCAAGCTGTGTGGGCTTCAATTCTGGTCTAAAATTCATGGTGAAGTCAAGAGGGACTAAGCTGAAATACCTTGCTCAGGAAGAAAGAACGAGCTAAGGCAATGAAGATAATAAAATAAGAGCAAAGAGCAATGTTTAATCTACTCCAGGGAACAAACCTTCAAACATTTTTACAGGTCCTGTCTACAGCCCCCGTGATGACATTATATAAAACGACACTGATCCGCTTGCAGAGGTGGATCTGCAGAATTTCTCCTTGACGACACTTGATAGCCTGGATTGAGTCACAAAAAGCCCTTGGAAGTAAAAAAAAAAAAAAAAAAAAAAAAAAACCAACCTTCCCAAATTGATCCAAATTCAATCATTCTAACTAAGCAAAGAGAGCAGGACTTACTTTCAGAGTTGATGGAATTTTTCATTGAGAAAATTAATGCTCAGACTGGAGAGATTGTTCAGTGGATAAGAAGGCCTCTCGCTTTCCATTCCTAGCATCCAACTGAGACGGCTCACAGCAGCTTGTGACTCCAGTTTCAGGAAATCCACTGCCTTTTGGCCTCCACGGACACCCACACATGTACGCATACACACATACGGACACACACCATAAATAAAAAAAATAAATCTTTTGCTAAAAGGAAACTAATGTAAAGAACTTAAATAGCAGCAGGAAAAGGCAGGCAATGTGCAGTGTGTTCACAGCATGGTGCACTGGGTCTGAACCTTCAGCTTGGGGCCACAGTCAGGGCTGTTGTCCATGACCCTCTGCACCCAATACAGACTCTGAAGACTGCGGCAAAGGCCAAGCATCTCAGCCCATAGGAGAACATCGTAGATCAGTCAGGTAAGAAGATTGCTTTCTTAGATGGAGAAACTAGTGAGTACCGTTTCCCTTGGGCAGACACTTGGCTACTGATATGAACTGGACCCAGCATGGATTGAGGGTTTTCTCCACCGAGGTTGCATAAAAGGCTCTGCTTAGGTGATCCAGACAACTGCCCAGGACCTACTGACCATTCCTGTCACCCTCATGTTGGAGATAAGGAAGCAGAGACAATGAAGGGGAGCTACCCGTGTAGGGTTACACAGCCAGCAGAGGGCAAAGCCGGGATGGGAACCCACGGTGCTTTACTGATTCTCAGTTTCCATGATGTCACTGCTGCCATGCTGGCCATCAGCCTCCAGCAAGAGCCGAGTTCTCAATACTACCGGAACTTAACAGTGAAGGGGAAGAGACACGGAAGCAGAAGCATTGAGTGAGCATGGTAGCTTCCTTGGCCTGTGTATCATCTACCACAGCAGAGAGCTGCCAAGACTGAGGAATGATTCACCCAGAACCCTCAGGCACCCGTGGGCTGTGGAAGAGAGATGATGAGGATGCTTAGCTGCTAAGTTTGATGTCGCTACCGTCTTCCTCCCACCACAAGTAGCAGGTCCTAATGAACCTTCGATTCTTTTCTACTCTAGGGGATGCCTGGGATGGAGTGAGGGAAGGGTGGATTCTCAGTCTGCAAGAGAAAGTCTTGGGGGGAAGGGGGTGGCAAACTACGGTGCAAAGACATCTTGGCCGCAGATGCTCTGGTGTGAGTCAAAAGGAAGAACTATCAATTTGGCTGCAGGGAGGCATCAGATATCAGGTGCCCATGAGGGGTCCTGTGGTCCCTGCTCTTGCTCTTTCCTGCATATGGGCAGGATCTAGAACTTGCTTTTGGTCAGTAGAGTAGTGCTTCATGTCATTAGGGTCTATTTAACAAAGTGTTGTGTAAAAAAGCAGTCTTGCTGTGAGTCTGTTCTCTTCACCCTGAGTCATGATGAAAACCTTTAGTATTCAAGGACAGTCTAAGCCCACAAAGGATCGCCATAAGACACATCACATTAATCTTGCAAAAATATTCATGAATCCTGCATGGTTTGGGAGACCATACTTACCAAATTCGAATACTAATTCATCCTGGTTTGTGGGTTTTATTTCTGTTTGTGTCCTCTTTTATTTTGTTTATGTTTTGAGGCAGGGTCTCTCTGTGTACTCCTGACTGGCCTGAAGGTCACTGGGTTGTCCAGGCTGCCTTTGAACCCAGGAGTGATCTTCCCACTTCTACCTCTTGGGTGCTGGAGTTAGAGCCATGTGTCACCATGTTCAGTTGACTTCCCAGTTAAAATGAGAGGTCTCACACCCAAAGATTGTCCTGACTCCAGAAAAACTGGGGCAACTGGTCTCCAGGGGAAACCTAACCATTCCAGCTGGAATCTCCTGGATCTGCTACTTACTGACCTGTGGTGTCCTTGAGAAGATGACATGTTTCCTGTAAGTCCCGCTTAGCTCTACTGCAGATATGTAATCAATCCTTTCCTATACCTATCTAGGGTAGATATTGGGAGCTGAGACCAAGCTCCCTTAGCTGAAATAGTGAATATCAAAGGCTATTGACATTTTATTCCCCCCAGATAAAATGGCATAAATAGGTAGACTTTGTATGACATTACAGCAGAATAGGCACCTAGAAGGTTGTTGGGCAATTGTGGAGCAACTTTGTCTAGACCAGGATCAAGATGATAACGGAAAAGCAACTCTTTGATATTTACGTTGACATGCTGGGGGTGTAGAGCAGATGGTGGAGTTACTTGCCTAGCAGACAGGAAGCCCTGAGTTCAATTCCCAGCACGACATAACACTGGGCATGGCTATGCACACCTATAGTCCCAGCACTTGGGAGATAGAGATTAGAGGATCAGTAATTTGAGGTCATATGGAGTTCAAGGCCAGTCTGAACTACAGGAATACCCCCTAGAACTGTGTGTGTGTGTGTGTGTGTGTGTGTGTGTGTGTGTGTGTGTGTTCATGCCTGTATTTACATTGTATTGGGATATTAGTAGTAAACCCTGGACATATGGTCCCAGGCCACAAAATGATGAGAAAGCAAGGATGACTTCATGAGTGTATGTGTACAGTGTATGTACATTTGTAGAGGGTCACACACATGTGCACACTCTCAGAGATTAGAGGGTGTGGAACATCCTTCTCCATCACTCTCCACCTTGAGACAGGTCTTTCACCAAATCTGGAGCAATGCTGGTGGCCAGCAAGCCCCAGCAATCCTCTGGAGTTCCAGGTACATGCATGGTCCTGTCAGCTTTTTGCATGGGTGCTGGACATTTGTACTTGGGTCTTCATGCTTAATGAGTTAGTATGTGCTTTTGCCTACTGAGCCATCTCCCCAGCATTGGCCCTAACATTGCAAAATGTCTTGATCATTTATGAGTCACTGTACCGAGAATGGCATTTACAAATACTATTTCATTCATTCTGTTCTCACTTCTAAAGTGGCATGCATCCCCTTGGCTCCAACTCAAAGCCGGTGTAATTGCATCTCACAGTCATTTCTGCTGGTGGTGATAAGCATTGATGTTACATTATGTCAGCTTTTAGTTCACTTCTAAGACAACTGGGCAGTTGATAACACACAGAAAGTTTGGTGCATTATAGACAACCTAGGCAAAATAAAAGAGAAAGGAAACAGTCTTTAAATTACAGAAAAATAAGTACCTTCTTTTTCAGTGTCTGATCACTTACTTGTGACTCTTACAGACTTATTTTACTGGATTCAGACTTAGAAATAGAAGTTCTTACGGAGGACAGCCTATGTCTCTTGGCAATCTGTTCCTGGTACTTTTCTTTGGTTTCCTTCATTCTCTGGGCCAAAAGTTTAGCCTCTTCTTCCTTGTTTTCTTTAGTATGTAGTTTTCCAGAGCAATACATCAGCAATGTTGCAATACAGGTGGAGTGACAACTCACTGAATCTTGAGAGCTTTGGTCCTGGGCTTCTCACCTTCTTTGTTTAAGGGCTTTCTAACTGTTTATGGGCAGACATCATCTCCTTAAGAGAGGTTGAAAGAAAGGCTTTCAGATTCTGTTAGCTTTTTGAGGATCTAACAGCCAAGGTGCAGCAGCGTCTGTCAGTCCAGGAATCTCTCTCATCTCTCTCTCTCCC
>OU015746.1:12227526-12244779 GCA_907169655.1 Acomys percivali
ACACACACACACACACACACACACACACACACACACACACACACACATGCACACTCATTCCTGCTCAACCCATATCAAAGCACTCCTTTACCAGCCATCCTGGGGGTGGGGAGGGTCAACAGCACTAAGAGTCTGTGATGTGTGCTTCTCATAGGTCCCTGTTACATCACCCACCAAAATGCCTGTCCATTTCACAGAAATGGCTCCTGACAGGCCTGCTTTTTGCTTCATGACAATGACCCTGATTCTAACTGATTGGTCTAGGAATGAATTTCTGATCGGATCTGAGCCAATCCAACAAATACGTTTTTCTCTCCCTGCCCCTTTCATACTGCCATGTCAAGTGTATGCACACGTTTGAACACCTGTGTGTGCATGCACTCACATGCTCATGTGGAAGCCAGAGGTTGAGAGCGCATGCAAGTCTTCTTTGATGCATTTTTCACCATTTTTGAATCAAGGTCTCTCACTGAGCCTGGAGCTCGCCAATTTGCAAGGCTAGCTGACTAGTGGGCTCCAGGGACCCATCAGTCTTCACCACCCTAGCAATCGGATTACAGACACATCTAGGTTTTTATAAGAGTGTCAGGATTGAACTTGGATCCTCCTGCTCGCAAAGCGGGTACTTTACCAACCAAGCCATTGTCCCAGCACTAGCCTCCTCTCTTTGGGAATTGTGATTAAGAGACTCCCTCTCAGCAGAAACCAGAACTGTAACATAAACACTGATCAAAATCCACCATGGGAACCGAAGAGCAGGAAAGGCTAGTCTACAAACAAAGAAAAGAAAGAAAACAAAACCGAAGGAATTCAGAAGGAAGTGACCAGAGAGCCTGAGCCTGGCTAGCAACACTCCTGGTTCCAAGCTATGCCGACATGGCACTTGGGATCTCTCAGGGCAGTTTCAATTTCTCATCCCACATGCTTTTACAGAGCCTTGAGACAGAGATTCTCCCACTCCTTGAGTGCATGCAAGCCCTGTGTCTACTTATGTGATTAGAATGTAGCAGTTTGATTTCTAGGACTTGGTCATAGATGCAGTGTTGCTTTCACACAGTCCTGCCTCAAGACGCGACCAGCATGCTCTGAGGAGACATGGGGTTCATGGAGGAGCCTGTAAGGGTAGCAAGGGGCAGAGGTATCCATTACCCACCCGACAGCCATCTTGAAAGCAGCCCCTCCAGGAGACACCCCATGGAGCAGAGATCCGACTTTCCCACTGAGCCTCATGCAGATTGCAAGTCCAGAAGCAATACACAATTGGTGTCATTTAAAACCATTAGGTTTGATTTGCTCTGCAGAGAGAGATTGCGAGAACAAAGCTAACCCTGTCTTCATTTCCAAAGACAGCCCTCCTCCAGGCATAAGCCAGTGCACGTGTGTTTATTTGACCTGTAACTAAAGAGTAAAAACTATTAAAGGCCTCTTTTCTCACATTAAACAGAAGCGGGTAGGGAATTAAGGCTGCTTGTTCAGGTCTGCGCCACTTTCTGTGCAGTCATACAAGAGTCCTGGGCCTTCTCCACATACGTGTGTGTATTTGTAGAGGACTTTTCAGTTTTCCATCACCTTATGGACCGGTGGTGAGGCTTTTTAAATTTTATTACACACACACACACACACACACACACACACACACACACATATTATAGATATATACACACACACATACATATATATGGAGAGAGAGAGAGGAAATGTGCACCAAGCAGCCCTGTGGAGTGATAGTGAGATATCTCTTTTCCACCATGTGGTTTCTGGGGATTGAACTCAAGTCACCAAACTTAGTGGCAGGAGCTTTTACCCACTGAGCCATCTCACCAGCCTCCAGTGATAAGACTTTACATCTAGCGTATATCAAAGGCCAATGCTAAGCATTAGCCACCCAGTTCGAGCAAGATCAACAGACTCTTCAATTCAGAGGACAAATCCTCAATACGGCCACTCTCCGGAGACCCACACTTCAGCCATCAGCCTATGCAGAGGAGGAACAACCATCCAAATATTTGGGTGATAATAGCCAGCTGTGCCCTCCAAGGCTAGAGCCTGAACCACCGTAGGAACACTGGGAAGCCTGATATGCTAAGGAGCTGGGCCTTCACCCACAGTACCCTGGGTACCATATCAGAAGAAGTAAAGCTGCGTTGGAGTGGTCATAGCCCATTAAGAAATTTCGGTTACCTATGGTTATCACAAACCTCCTCTTACAAGAATCTGTGTCACAGGCCGGGGTGGGGGGGGCAGCGGGGTTGCCCAGGCCCTGGAGCGACAGCACATTGAATCAATCCCACAGGACCTGTGAAGTGCAACAGGATCTTGGAATGTGTAGCAGTGAGACCTGACGCTGTGCGGTTTCCAGAGTGTAGAACGAATGGCCTGACATTGCATCCTGTCCCGGCTGTGGAGAAAGCGCTGAAAAGGGAGGCTTAAGTGATAGCCAGCAAGACCTGGAGGGTGCTGAGGAGACTAGGTGCTGGCCTCAAGCCCAGGATCTGATGTGCTGAGGGGACCAGGTGCAGTCCATGCTTAGCACAGAGCAGTGAGTTTTAGTTCTGTTTTCTGCAATTATCTAAACAAGCTGATCACATTTTCCCATGGGAACCAGGCCTCCTCACGCTCTTACTACTACAAAGTCTGCCGCCCACACCCCTGTTTGCTCATTCTTTGCCACCTGAATACAAGCCTTGTGTGACCCCACATAGCTGACAGTATCCCCTCCCCACAAGCGATAAGTCTATGTGACCAATAAACTGCTATTTGTCACATCTGCTCTACACGGCCCAGGTGCAGCTGCGTTCTTTGGAGAGTCCCCTTCCCTTCTCCGGGGCTCTCTCAGTGGCCCAGTGACCCGGTAAGGAAATGAAGCCTTGAGCCCTATTTGACAGGTAAAGGCCCCAGGCACAGACAATTCAAAGATTTCCAGGGTTGGGGACACGGCTCAGTCAGTAAAGTGCTTGCCATACGAACCTGAAGACCTTCCTCACTGCCCAAGCCAGGTATAGCAGTGTGCCCAGCTAAGAGACAGCAGAAACTGTTGGCTTGCTGGACAAGCACTGTAGCTGAATGGGTGAACTCAAGGTGCCATGAGAGACCCTGTCTTGAAAAATAAGGTGGAAAGGCCATATGCCTCTACACACACACACACCACACACACACCACACACACACACACACACATACATCACACACACACCACACACACCAACACACACACACACACACACACACACACACACACACAAATATTTAGATAAGTAGCCTGGATCTAGACACCCACTCTCGCATCTTACAGGCTAGTTTCCTTGGCCATTTGGAGTCTCTGGTCATTGTGTTTATTTTTAAGTAGCATGACTGGAAATTATCTTTCTTGTCTTTGAAAGCTTCCCAGGGTTCTAGAGTGGAAAACAGACCCAAGACCAGAATACATTCAGGGTAAAATACATAAGGCACCACGGACCTCACTGTAGCTATACGTCACAGGACATCACCACTGTGGTCTTGGGACATGTTTCTAGGGCTGGCTTAGAGGACCAATCACTCCCCACTGGATAGGAGTTGGATATCCAAGTATCCCAAGTAAACATTGCCGACTGTTACCCACACAGATGAAGAAGGTCAAGGTCTCAGCCACTGTGCATGTGGGATGGATGGTCCCAGGGGGCACATTATGACTGTCTGCACAGTTCCTAGTGCCAGGCCAACTGAGTGACTGCTGAAGGGACCCACCATAGGGAAGAGAGGAGCCCAGACACTCAACACCACCTCAGCCATGACCAAGGTCATAAGTGTTTGCTATTCACTCACAAGGCAAGGGACAAATTCTCCCCCTATGTCAGATAGTTCTTTCCTCGAGATGGATGTTAACAAAATCTACCCCCTTTTCCTAAGTTCAACAACAAGCCAAACTTCAGTTCCTGCCAGGGTCGTCCTGGGAAACCAATGTGTTTCCTAAACTTGTTTACAGAGCATAGATGAGTGACCCTACTGCGGGCACACTAGAAGGGCTCACCCAGCACGGCCCTCTTAGCTTCATGAGTGGGTCCTCACCATGACTTCACCAATATTTCCAAGCCATATGTTATACACTCTAACTGTGGGTGTTTGACTGAGAATGGGCCCCCATAGGCTCATAGAAACCCAGTTGGTTCCCACTTGATGGAGTGTTTAGGAAGGATTAGGAGGTATAGCCTTGTTGGAGGAGGTGTGTTATTAGGGGGAAGGAAGGGACTTTGAGGTTTCAAAAGCCCCTGCCAGGACCAGACAGAGCGCTCTCTCTCTCTCTCTCTCTCTCTCTCTCTCTCTCTCTCTCTCTCTCCCTCTCTCTCTCTCTCTCTCTCTCTCTCTCTCTCTCTCTCTCTCTCTCTCTCTCTCTCTCTCTCTCTCTCTCTCTCTCTCTCTCTCTCTCTCTTTCTCTCTCTCCCTCCATCCCTCCCTCCCTCCCTCTCTCCCTCCCTCCCTCTCTCCCTCCCTCCCTCTCTCCCTCTCCTTCCCTCCCTCACCTCTCTCTCTGCCCCAAGTGCTTGTGCATCCCATGTGAGCTTTCACTGCTCCAGCACCATGCCTGCTGCCTGCCTACCTGCCCACCTGCCTGCCTGCCTGCCTGCCTGCCTGCTGCCTGCTGCCTGTCTGCTGCCTGCCTGCTGCCTGCCTGCCTGCCTGCCTGCTGCCTGCCTGCCTGCCTGCCTGCTGCCTGCTGCCTGCAGCTGTGCTCCCCCACCATAATGATCACGAACTCTCTCTCTCTGAAACTGTAAGAAAATTCCCGATTAAATGCTTTCTTTTATGGGTTGCCTTCATCCTGGTGTTTGGAACAGTAGTACCTGAGCCCTTCCCAAGACCCCAAGGCCATGTGCAATTAGGGCAGAATTACATACAAATGGCTTGAAAGAGCGGCTAGAAGAATATCAGGTGAGGGTCTGACGAACCTCCACACTCCTTCCTCTTTGAGGGTGTCAACAGCCTACAGACCCACTCCATCATGATGAACTCTGACAAGTAGGCACACTGCTCTGGTACAGATAGTGGCTGTTTCACTTGGAAGATGGAGCTATACAATACACAAAGTTCTGGCAGTGTTCAAATCCCAACAGCTCCAGCACTATGAGAAATTATAGTCCAACTGGCCTCTGGTATTTTGTTATAGCCACTCAAGTGGACTGACACTGTGTATTGATCACTTTTTCCATTGCTGTGACTATATACCTAGCAGGAAACACACCTTTAATCCCAGCACTTGGGGAAGCAGAGGCAGGCAGATCTCTGAGCTCAAGGCCATCCTGGTCTACAAATCAAGTTTCAGGCTACACAGAGAAAGAAACCCTGTCTCAAAATATCAAAAATAAAAATAAAATGCCACAATCCCCTCCAGAGGCTCCTCAGATCTACAGTCCCCCAGGGCTCTTAAGTGTCTTAGAGGGGTTGGCCCTGGCCTAGGTCTCTACATTTCTCACAACCAAAGTGAGGCAGACCACATCTGGAATAGTAAAGAATGTGGGCAATAATGAACTTCTCTGACAAGTGCCAGATGCGGTTGGCATTATCAGTTCCATTGTACAGGTTACAGCCAGTGAAATGAATTAACCACAGCTGTATCATGGGTAAGGCGATGAGGCAAGATTTGAAGCAACATCTGTCACTTGCCATTTTGGTTTTTGTTTGTTGTGTTTTCGCTTTTTGTCTTTATTTTATTTTTGTTTGTTTGTTTTTTAAATTTATTATAATTTATTCAGATTACACCCTGATTGTTATCCTCTCACTTGCCCCTTCCCGTTCCTGCCCTCCCACCCTCCCTCCCTCCCTCCCTCTCTGCCCTATTCCCTTACCCTAGACCTGTGACAGAAAGGGACCTCCACCCCCACCACATGACCACAACTTATCAGGTCTCATCTGGATAGACTTCTTCCCTTTCCACTGTGTGCCACCGGGCCTCCCCGCCAAGGGGGAAATGATGGGTTTCTCTGTGTATCCCTGACTGTCCTGGACTCCGCTTTGTAGACCAGGCTGGCCTTGAACTCACAGAGATCTGCCTGCCTCTGCCTTCTGGGGTGCTGTGATTAAAGGTGTGAGCCACCATGCCCAGCTGTCACTCACTGTTTTTTTTAAGGCAGGACCAGATAGCCCAGGCTAGCCTTGAGCTCTCTATGTAGCTCAGGATGGTTTTGAACTTCTAATCTCCTGCCTCTGCCTCCCCAGTCCTAGGATAACAGATCTGTACCACCATGCCAGCTTTATGCAGTGCTGAAGATCCAGCCCAGTGGGTAGAGGGCTAGGAAAACATGCTACCTGCCGAGCCGGACCCCAGACCCCCTCTGACATTCTTGCTGTTGACACTCAAATGCCCATAAACCTCTCCCTCTCTGTCCCTCTCTATGCTGTCCCCTTCTTGACTGTCTGCACCTGGCCATTTCCATCTTAATTATTTCTTTATGTTTTCATCTCTTGCATCTCAGCTCTCAAGCCCAGGCCTGGAACACAGTAGGTTTTCAACAAGTGCTGGACTGATAGAATTTCTCTTCTGCCCCACAGAGCTGGGCCCCTATTTCTCAAGCCACTCTGAAATTGATGTTTCTTTCCTTTACTCTTTGTTTATATTGTTTCCTTTCCAGCAGGACCATAAGTGAAAGGTTTTTTTGTTGTTGTTGTTGTTGTTGTTTTTTAATGTGTGGGAAAGCCCAACTAGGTCTGGTCATAAAGTGACAGTCCACTGCACTGGCACCGCGATGTTTCTGTGGGAAGGTGGTTACCAACTCCCGGCATTCTGGCAACAAAGATCACAGTGGCGGCAACTTGCACGGATGGTGTGAGTTACACTCTTGATGGTTTCTTGATGGTTTCTGCAGCCCCGGTGTAAGCATCTGGCACCGAGATGGGCTTAGGACATTTGCTGAGCGGATCACGGGGGAGAGGGCACAGACATGTTCTTTTTAATTAACACATAAATATACCATGCAGTCCTTTGATAGACGCATGCCCCCATACAATGGTTGAACCTGATGTCATGTCACCTCCGACATTTACACTTCTTCACAAAGAGAACATGCCAGGTCTTCTTTTCTAGCTATTTTGAAGGTTAGGACCAGTGGTGGTTTATTTTTAAGTCAATAGGAGATCCCTTCAGAGAAGCCGCACAAGCCAGGAATGGAAGCTCTAACCAGAGCAGGAGGGGCTCTGGCCCAGCAAGTGGCCCTGAGCCTAGTGTCCCTAGGAGGGGCCCAAGCTCTAGGAGAGGTGGGTGGGAGGCCATCTGGCCACAGCCCTCGCCTGAGTGCCAAGCGTGTTTGTGTCTCCAGGCTGAGAACTGGGCCCCTGCCTCTTGCCAACCATTCACAAGGGGAGAGAGATGATTAAAAAGCCGGAGAGACTGACTCATGAGGAAATATGAAAACAAGCATAACAGTCCCCAAGTATGTTTAGCTTGGCACCGACATAAAAGGGGGACATGATAAGGGCTCCAAGTCGGAGGATGGCCACATGTGGCGTGTGGGCTGCCTGGGAGGGACGCAGGGAACTGACACAGATGGGATGCAGGAGGAGTGGCATGTGGGATCTGAGCTGCAGGGGGAAAAATAGCGCCTGAGTCCAGGACCTATTCCCCATGGGGGTCGGGGTTAGAGACCACATCCAGAGATTTGCAACACAGCCCCCTCCTCGCTGGGTACTCTTGACTCCAGCACCAGGAGGTTAAAGGTCCGTTTCTGCAACAAACGCTTCAAGGACCCTCTCTCGCCCTGTGCCAAGCATGGCGCTAGGCTTGGAAGAACCAAATTCCGCTCTCTCAGGTAATCTGCAGTCTGTTTGGAAGAAGTCCCCTGGAGCTTTCGCCTTGGCTGTTCCATCTACCTAGAATGTCCTTCTGTCAGATATCCATCTGGCCACCTCCCTTGTCTTGTTTATTTATCTCTATGTACGTGTTCATGTTTGGGGAGGAGTGTGTGTGTGTGTGTGTGTGTGTGTGTGTGTGTGTGTGTGTGTGTGTACCGAGAGCCCACTGACTCGGCAAGACTGGCTAGCCACCAGGTATCAGGGGATCCTCCTGTCTCTGCCTCCCCAGTGCTGGGATTATAGGCACACGGGCACATGCCACTATATGTGGCTTTTTACATGTGTGCTAGCAATCCAATACCAGCTCCTCATTCTTTCATTGCAAGCACCTCACCCACTGAGCCATCTTCCCTACTCTGCAAGTTGTAGTTAGAAGACAGTTACACCACGAAGCCTACCTTATTCATTCTGGGGACTGTCTTGGTCTATTTTGTCTACTATAATTAGGCTGGACGGCTTAGAAACAAGAATCTCTTGCTCATAGTTCTGGGAGCCAGAGATTTCATGGTCCAGGTGCCAGCATGTTTAGAGTCTGATAAGACTTGTCTTTCCAAAGTTGGCTGCCTGTTACTTTATTCCATGACTAGACCTCCTCCAAGCCTCAGCTACAAAGGTAAAAGTCTAGTCAGGATTCTCTACAGAAAAGAACTTACATACATATATAGGGATTTATTAGAATCTATTATGGGCTGTTGTTCAACTAGTCCAACAATGACTGGCTACCAATGGAAAGTCCAAGAATCCAGTAGTTGTGCAATCCGCAAGGCTGGATGTCTCAGCTGGTCTTCAGTGTGTGCTGGAATCCTGAAGTAGTGGCCTCCATTGTGGTGAAGGAATGGACTCACCAGGAGAGTGAGAGCAGGCAAAGAGCAAGAGCTTCCTTCCTCCATGTCCTTTATAGAGGTTGCAGCAGATGGTGTGACCTAGATTAAAGGCTGCTCTTCCCACCTCAGAAGGTCTAAATTAAAAATGGGTCTTCCTGCTGGGCGTGGTGGCACATGCCTTTAATCCCAGCACTCTGGAGGCAGAGGCAGGTAGATCGCTGTGAGTTTGAGGCCAGCCTGGTCTACAAAGTGAGTCCAGGACAGCCAAGGCTACACATAGAAACCCTGCCTTGAAAAACAAAACAAACAAGCAAACAAACAAACAAAAGTGAGTCTTCCCATGTCAAATGATTTAATTGAGAAAAAAACTCACAGATGTACCCAGCCACTTGGGTTCTAGTTCATTCCAGATGTAGTCAAGTTGCCAAGAACAGCCATCACAGGAGCCATTCAATTTATGGCATACCATACCCCTAATGCTTACATCACAGGGAGTCAAGGGTCATGGTTAGATTCCCCAACCCACACAGGGGCTCACGACCACCTATAACTCCAGTTCCACAGTATCTGATGCCTTCTTCTGACCTCCATGAGCACTAGGTACATGGTGCACATGCAAGGCAAACATACATACACATAAAATAAGTACAACTTAAAGAAAATAAGATAAATGACTATTCTAGTTTGTTTCTGTCACTGTGATAAAAATTCACTGACAGAATTAAGTTCAAGAAGAAATTTTATTTATCTTGTAATTCCAGGTTACCACTCATTACTGTCAAGGGAAAGTCAAGGCAGGAACTTAAAAGGTCTAGTCGCATCTACAGTCAAGAGTAGAGAGGAAATGAATTCATGTGTGTTTACTGCTGCTCAGCAACCCCCCAACACACACACACACACACACACACACACACACACACACACACACACCTATAATGTTCAAGACTTTCTGTCTAAGGGATAGTGCTGCCCACAGTGGGCTGTGTCTTTCAACATTAATAACCAAGACACTCAGCATCTGCTTCAATCAGCTGCTCTCAGAGAATGGTTAAGTTAGGCTCCTGTCTGTAAGCATAGCAGAGTATCATTAATGGTGTCAGGGGTTGGCTCTCTCCCATGGGGAGGGTCTCAGGTCGGGCCAGGCATTGGTTGGTCATTCTCACAGTCTCTACTATCTTTCTCTCTGTGCATCTTGTAGGTAGGGTAAGTTTTGGTTTGAAGGCTTTGTAGATAGATTGGTGTTCCCTTCCCACCATTATAGGTCCCGCCTGGCTAGAAGGTACCCTCCTCAGTCTCATGTCCCTCACTGCTAGAAGGCTCAGCTAGAGACCACCCCCTATCTTGCCTGTAGCATACCCTGTTGTAGGTCTCCAGACTGTTTCAGTGATGCCTCACACCCTACCATCAATTTCCCTTTTCTCTCCAGATCCCCAAACCTCCCCTCCTCACACACCCTCTCCTATCCAGTTTCCTCTCTGCTTCACAGCCAAGCATTAGGTGGATCTCAGAGAGTCCTGTGCAAGAGTGGGAGGGAAGGACCAGGAGGGGACAAGGATGCTGCAAGAAGACCAACAGAGTCAACTAACCTAGACCTATGGGGGCTTACAGAGACAGAAGCATCAACCAAAGAGCAGGCATGGACTGGACCTAGGCCCCTTACATATATGTAACCAATGGGCAGTTTGATCTTCATATAGGTCCCCTAGTAAATTGAGAGGGTGCTGTCTATGATATGGACTCAGTTGCCTGCTTTTAGTCACTTCCCCCTAATGGGGATGCTCTGCCTGGCCTCAGTGGATGAGCAGGAGCTCAGCCATGATTTGACTTGATATGCTGGAGTGGGTTAGTGGTGGGGCTTGTCTTTTCTGAGGACAAGGGGAGGCAGGCCAGGGGAAAGAGGATGGGAGGGAGGGACCAAGAGGAAAGGCAGGAAGGGTCTATGATTGGGATGTAAAGTGAATATATAAATTAAAAATAAATTAAAAAAAAATAATCTAGACATTCCTACAGGCCAATCTAATCTAGACAATCTATCATTGAGGCTTTCCTCTTGGAATATTCTAGGTTATGTCAAGTTGACAATTGGAACTAGCCATCGTGCGCGCGCGCGCGCGCGCGCGCGCGCGCACACACACACACACACACACACACACACGCACACGCACACACACGAGCAAGTGCATATGTGTGAATATCCATGCATAAATGAGCTGCACAGCTTCCACTCACCCAATTCATTAAATGCGGGGTCACCTTGGGAGCAGGTGGAAAGAGGATTGAGTAACGTTTACTGAGCGTACTCTACATATGAAGTGGCCTCCATTCCTTCCCGTTACCCAAAGCGCTGAGATGTAGAATTTGTTCAAGCAAACACAGCCTGAACTCGGGTCATTCCAACCATAATGTGAATGGGCTTTTCATAGGTCCCCAGCTTTCCTGACAGGCCCAGGTTTTACCCCCTCTTCCCATTCGCAGGTCCCTCCTGTTGCTCACTGATGTGGCCTGAATATGCAATGTCCCCATGTGGGACACTTGGCCCTTAGCTGGGTGACATTGTTTGAGAAGGCTGTGGAACTTTTAGTGTTAGGGTCCAGAACCCACTGAAGTGAAGACCCCAGACTCGGGTTGTATGCAATAGCGGGGAGCATTTGGTTCTGCAGAACTCCAGCGCGCCGAGATCACCATCCAAGCAGAAATGGCGACCAAGAGAGGAGCTCACAGTGTGGGGAATTCCTGGGATGGTTTCTTTTGATTGGCATAAACCAGGAGTGGGGGGTGGGGGGTACGTGTGTAGATGGGATGGGCTGAATCGGGGGTTAGGCACTTTCCGGACTGGTTAGCAAGTAACAGTTAAGCCTCAGGCCAGGTGTCTTGGCCAGCTCTGATTGGCTGCCCTCGATCTGCGGTTTCCTGTTCTTAAAAAAAAAAATGAGAAACTTAGGCCTATGCAGTTTAAGGCCAAGCCTGAAGCCTGTTAAAAAATTGTCCTCTTCACAGAAAAGCCCTATCTAAAACAAAAAATAAATAAATTAAAAAAAATAAATAAATGCCTTCCTCATTAGAAGGTGGAGCCTTACTGGAGGAAGAAGTCCCTGGGAAGGAATCTTGAGGTTTCAGGACCCAGCCCCACTTCCTGTTCACTCTCTGGTTCCTGACTGCTAATGTGACATGCCCTCTCAACCTCCTGTTCCTGACACCATGCCTTCCCCAACTCCCCACCCTTATACCATGATCCCCACAAAACTATTGTTTCTTCTCTACTATTTGGTTACTTCAATAAAAGGAATAACTAATATATGCTCCAAATGCCTGACCTGGCAGGAACCAAACCATCTTCATCTTCACTGCACTTGACTGCCTAATCTCCAAGGAGGCCACCAGCTTAAATGGATTCTGTGGATCATCAGACCCAATGGGCCTGTAGACTCACCCAATAGACCCAATACCTCTTGACTGCTGGCAGCCAATCAGAAATAAGGGCACGCTTGCTCGGAACCTTTGCCCCATGTTGCTCCCTCAGTCCTGCCTGTGTCACTTGCTGGCTGTGTGAACCTTGGGTGACTGACCTTCCACTTCTGAGCTTCAGAAACCTGAGTGGAAAATGAGACCTAATATCGTAAGAAGGAATAAACTCTCACGTGGTTCCCGGACAATGCGTCCGGCCCTAAGTGAGTGGCAGGCTTTGGCCGCTGGGAGACTTTGGGAAACCAAGCCTGGCTTGTGGACGATTGTAGGTTGATGTGAAAACCAGCCTTGAAGGTCTGTGCACAGACAAGCACAGAGTGTTTGGGTTGATCCTGCATTCATAGGACTCACAGCTCACACGGCCATTATGGAATGGCCCCAGAGAAAGGAACACGCTAAATCTGTGTGAAAGTGAGCCCTGGTCACACTTACTGAGGGTGGCAATTGCAGAGGAACCAGCCTGTGTCTCCCTGGTTGTTGTGACAACATACCTGACAGAACAACTTGAAAGGATGAAAAGTTCATCTTGGCTCACAGTTTAAAGGCTCACAGTCCTCAGCTCTATTTATCTGAGACCTGAAATAAGGCAATCCATTATAGCACCTGGAGTATGTGGCAGAGAGTGCTTACCAGGTGATGGACAAGAAACACATACTGGGCTTGAGAGAGGAAGGACAAGACATAGTTCCAAAGGTCACTGCCCCAGTGACCTGCTTTCTCGAATTGGGCCTCACCTTCTAAAGCTTCCAGAACCTTCCAATATCTGAAGACCAAGTGGGTCAGCATGGCCGCCTGAGTGAGACAGTCCCTATTCACAACCCTTAGAGGGTAGTGATCAATACGCTTACCCGGACACGGCAGCTTACCGTGAACACACTCCGTGTTCTGTGGGTTGAAGGGTGGAGGAGAACACATCCTTTGGTATTCTTAAATCTCTTTTCTGGGGAGCTAAGCTATAAATCTATCCAGGCAGCTGAGCTCGGGTATAACACTTACTTATTTGTCATGTGGTACGAGCAAGTTTGCTCACCGTTTCCCCATATAATAGAGTCAGTGGGTGGTTTTGGACCCCTGACTTTCTGTGACTTAGTCATAGCTGAAAGATTTAACCATGTCTACAACCTCCGCTAATCTATCTGGTCAGCCAAGAGAGCCCAGCCCTCAGCGGGTGCCTCCTCTTGCTTCTCCTTCGACTCCTTGTTTTACAGATGAGGATCAAAGTCCTGGGGCACGTATTCACAAGCCATTGTTAATAAAGAACCGTGTGAGATGGGACCTAAGTCCCAAAATCTATGTATCTTTCACTTTAACTAAGCAAACCCAGAGACTTTTCTGATTTGCCACACGAGCCTGCCATGTCATTCTGTAGAGACACTCGATATAATCTGAAAAGGAGAAAAAAAAAAAAAACCTTGAAGGGGTCAAGACCAAGGTCATTGAAGTGGATGACCAGGTGATCTCCCCCCTCCCAATGATCTGTGTATAAATTGACCCAGAGTCCAGCCCTTTTAAGATGGAGGAGGAGGAGAGATCTCAGGGAGGGCAGAATGCCCAGCAGCACTTGCCAGGGCTGTGAAAGATGGAAAGGGTTGAAGAAGAAGAAGAAGAAAGAGCAGGAAAAAGGTTTCTTTTCCCCCGTCAAGTTAGAGAGCCAGCAGAGAGAGCAGGAGCTGAGATCAAAAAACCACTAAAGGTCCCTCAAGTCAACTTCTCCCTGTTTTAATTAAGCAGAGAGTCCGCTTGCCCACCCCCACCCCCACCCCCTCAAAAGCTTCGCAACTCAGCAAGAGCTACCCGCAGCAGGTCGCAGTTAAGCCTTCAAACGACAGGCAGCCTCCGGGAAATGCCAGCAGCCCACAGGTGCAAGCTCCGGCCCCTCCCATATTCCTTACCCAGGCCGACCATCACAAGATGCCCAGGGAGGTCCCCAGAGCATGCCCGGGGCCTCCTCCATGCAGGGATCCTTGGCAGAGCCACCCTCACATAAGAAAGGCATCCTTTACGGGGGCCCATCCTAGCCCCGAGAACATCAGTACCAGAGAATTATGATCAAATCGCACAAAACCGTTCTTCCTACCATTCATACACAAGGTGTCCCTACTTCCCACAGTGTCTGTGGCAAGGTACATGTAGACATGTATCCACATGCATGAGGAAGGCAGGGGGCAACCTTCAAGTGCTATCCGGTAGGTGGCCTGGAGCTCCCTAAGTAAGGATAAACTACCTGGCCACTGAGTCCTCCAATCTTCACCTCCCCAGTGCTGGGATTACAAACTCCCACCACTGTGTCTCTCTCTGCTTCTCTTTCTGTCCATCCTAAGGATTGAACTCACGTCCTTGTACTTGCACACAAACATCTTGCCCACTGAGCCATCACCCCAGCCCTTTCCCTACTCCACTTAAATGTGAGTCACAGGTTTGGATCTTAATTTTAAGACTCACTTAAGGAGGCCACCGCCTCATTTTGAAACCCCAGTCTGTACGATGGAGGCACCAAGTCCTCAAATCATGTGAGATCTTGGCTCAGACCTCCTCACCCCATCAGCTCCGCTCTCTGCAAACACCCTGAGCTCCAGGACATCTTGGTTGCTCCACATCCCTAGCCTTCACCAAACTCTCCCTCAGCCCGGCTGCCTTTCCCTTGCCTCCCAACATCTTCTCACAACTGTGACTACCTCTGATATTGGTCCCTGGATTTCTGGTTTGCAGCTGACACCATTGGCAAACACCTGCATTCACTAACCAGGTTAGCTGCCGCCAACAGTGGGGATTAGGCTGTGAGCCTTTCTGCATGACCAATGTCCCCAACACCAAGGTTTTCCCCGCCCTCATTTTCAACTGCATGGGTTGTCCTCCGGCTTGGGGCATGCTTCCTGTCATGTGAAATACTGAGAAACATATCTAAAGATGCCAATGGGCCTCATGGGAAGAAGAAAGTAAGGTCTGTGATACTTTATCCAAGGAGGGCAGGAATGAGAGGGAAAGAGGCTTCCTCAACAGGCACAGGCAGGAGCCCCAGAAGACTAGCTCTATCTGGAAGAGTCTTGTCTGACCTTGAATTTACAGGGTTCCCCCCTCCCCACCCCACACACCTATCTGCCACCCTCATCCTTAATAAGCACTGTTGTTTAGGGAATGAAAAGAAGAGGGTGGGGCCTGGGGTAAAAGGGGGGGGGCGGTGTGGGGAGCTAACAGTAGTGATGTTAGTAGCTGGCCAGAGGGTGAAGACTCCAGAAGTGTATGCAGCTGCAGTTTTGTGAAGCCCGTCCAAGCCGTGGAGAACACCAGGGCAAGTAGTCTCCCTGGTCAGGCTCAACTCCAGGATGCTGGGCTGGTCTCCCAGTGCCTCCATATTCTTACTTCCTGGCTGGCACGCAGGGGGTAGTAATAATCCCGGTCTCCTAGGGGCTGTTAGGACCCAGTAGCTCCATTCAGACAAAGCTCTTAGACAGCAGCTCAGAATAGGACAGAATAATGACTCTTCAGAAAGAATATTGGCCCTACATTCCAGATGAGGAGATGGAGGCTCAGAGTCAGCTCCAGCAATAGATACAGCCTGACGCGAATGAAATAAACACTCTTCTTGAGCTCCTATGCCAGGAGGAGAGGAGGGTCCATGGCCTGCCACCATGGAAAGAGGCCGCCATGGAAAAGTACAGGTATTAGCCAGCAGCCCTCAAACCTGATGCCACATTGGAACCCCTCGGAAGTCCCACCTGCCCTAGTCTGAGTCTCTGTGCGGCAGGCCCAGGTGTCATAGATTTCAAGGCTCTCCAAGGCTACTGTGCTGGCCAACACCAAAAGCAGGCCTGCCTCGGCTTCTGCACTTCCAAAAACAACAGCGGCAGCAGAATGGAAGTGGCCAGAGCCTCTCTCCAGCGGAGGAACAGAGAGCAGAAAGGAACTGACTTCTCTTTGTGATCTCCATCCAAACCTCGCTTTCTTTCACTGAGGGAATCTCCCGGCAGCCTCCGAGCAACCAGCCAAAGGTTGGGTCCTCAGCTGCGAAACAAAGAAGGCTTTGAGGCTTCACAAGAGGCTGTGTGGCTCTCTGGCCTGGGACTGCTAAGATCTCCATGGAAGGCCTGGCCACCCTACCCAACACAAAAAGAAGTCTTGGAGTGCGATGGGGTGTCAGCTGGTCCATCCAAAAGGCAGCACCTCCTGCCACCCTCAACCCGGCCCTAGAAGCTCAGCAAAGTGAGATAGCAGCAGAGGACCAGAGCCGGGGGTGGGGGTGGGGGGGCTGGTTCGTCCACATGGCCTAGGTCAAGTAGTGGCCCGTGGCCCCAACTACTGGAAGACAGCTGGCTTAAGTCTGACAGGTGGGTGGGACCCCACCCCCAGGAACCCCAGGTCTCCTGCCCCCTAATATCTGGTTGCTTGCGGAGTAAGCCACCAAGGAGCCAGAACCTCTGTGTGAATGAAGTGCTCTCAGTCTCCTTCCAGGGTTGGGGGGGAGGTAGAGATGGTGAAGGTAAAAGGGAGGGGGAGGGAGGCCTTGCTCTTTCCTGCCTCAATGGGAGATGATGGGATGGCAGTCAAGAAAACATTCCAGGCCTGCTTGTCCAGCGTGTAACCCTGTTGCTTGGAAGGGTGAGTCTGGAGAATTACGAGTCATGGATAGCTGGGTTTACAGAGTATGCTCAATCCCAGCCTAGTTAGCTCAGCAGAATCTAGTCTCAGACAAACAAACAATGGGCCAGGTGGTAGTGCGGTGGCATACTCAGGAGGCAGAGGCAAGTGGATCTCAGAACAGCCAGGGCTGTTACACTGTCTTGAAGAACAATAAACAAACAAACAAACAAATAAATAAGTGTAACATGTTTAAAACTTTAAATAGGATTAGGCATGGTAAGTCTCCCCTTTATCCCAGCAGTTAGGAGACAGAGGCAGGCAGATCTCTGAGTTCGAGGCCAGCCAGGTCTACAGAGCGAGTTCCAGGACATGCAGAGCCACACAGAGAAACTGTCTCGAACAAATAAACAAACAAAAAGTTTAAAAGGTAGTGGGACTGGGGCTGTAGCTCAGTGGCAGAACACTTGCCTCACGCTGGGCTCAGTCTCCAGGAGGAGAGAAGAGACAAGAGAGGAACAGTGTGTGTGTGTGTGTGTGTGTGTGTGTGTGTGTGTGTGTGTGTGTGT
>OU015746.1:12244789-12299071 GCA_907169655.1 Acomys percivali
TGTGTGTGTGTGTGTGTGTGTGTGTGTGTGTGTGTGTGTGTGTGTGTCCTTTCCATTGCTGTGATGAAACGCTGACGATTGTAAGCACTTAGCGGAGGAAAAGTTTGTTTGACTTACACATACAGGTCAGAGTCCGTTACTGAGGAAAGTCAGAGCAGGAACTCAAGGCAGGGACACTGCTTGCTGCCTCCAGCTTAGCTAGCTTGCTTATACTGTCCAGGGAATGGCACTGCCCACCGTGGGCTGGGCCCTCTCACAGGAATTAAGATGGTCACCAAAATCCTTCAGTGAAGGTGCCCATTGGCCAACCCAATAACGGTTACTCCTCCACTGCGATCCCCCCACCACCAGGTGATTATAGGCAGTGTCACATTGACAATGCTAACTAGAACAGGATGGGGGGGAGTGGGAAAGGGGAGGGGAGAGAAGTGGAGGGGAGAAGAAGGGAGGGAGGGAGGGAGGGAGGGAGGGGGCTCACGCCTATAATTTCAGCATTCTGGAGACCGAGTTCAAGATCAGCCTGAGCCACACAATTCGTTCCAGGCTGCGGTGTTAGACCCTGTCTTTAAAAAGAACAAAACAAAGCCAGGTGGCAGTGGTAGCACTCACCTTTAATCCCAGAGAAGGACAGAGACAGGCAGATCTCTGTGAGTTTGAGGCCAGCCTGGACTACAAAGTGAGTCCAGGACAGCCAGAGCTACATAGAGAGATCCTGCAGTTATGAGTTCCTAGTAGGATGCATTAGAATGTGCACACATGCATACTTATTACAAAAAGTACAATAAATAATTCAAATAGATGCTTTAAAAATACAATGTCTCTGTGTTCAAAAAAATTGAGGAGCTAGAGATGGTTCACTGTTTAAGAATTCTTGTTGCTCTTGCAGGGGACCCATGCTGGATTTCCAGCATTTACGTGGTAGCTCCTAACCATCTGTAACTCTAGTCCCAGGGGATCCCATACCCCCCTATGACCTCCATGGGCACTAGGCTCACATGTGGTACACAGATATGCATACAGACACGCAAAACACTCATCCACATAAAAGAAAGAAACCCAGAAAAGAAAATAAAAAAATCCTGATAGATTAAAAAAAAAAAAAAAAAAAAAAAAAAGGAAAATGTGGGCTGGAGAGGTGGCTCAGAGGTTAAGAGCACTGGCTGCTCTTCCAAAGGTTCTGAGTTCAATTCCCAGCAACCACATGGTGGCTCACAACCATCTATAACGAGAGCTGGTGTCCTCTTCTGGTGTGCAGGCATACATGCAGGCAGAACACTGTATACATAATCAATAAATATATCTAAAAAAAAAAAGGGGGGAAATGTACATAATTATATAGGCCCAACACTGAAATATTTTAAACATATAGCAAAAATTAAACATCTTTAGTGTATAAAGAACTGTTAAAAATCAACTAGAAAAGAATTGAAATTCCAATTTTAAGAAAAACTGATAACTATGAATATGTAATTTACAAATCAGACATGTAAGTAGGTATGTATTTTAATATTTCTTGAGTAGTAAATACAAACTCGAGTAATAGTAAAATTCCTTAAAAAAAAATTTTTTTTTAAAGCTTAGTGTCAATCGTTAGAAAGAAAGGCCAGTGAGATGGCTCTGTGTTTGCTGTGCAAGCCAGGCAACCTGAGCTCCAGCCCAGAACTCATAGTAAAAAATTGTCTGCAAATCCCAGTGCCCCTATGTGAGAAAGGAGGCTGAGAATCACTTGGGAGCTCAGCTAAATCCAGAGTATGAAACACAGCAGTAGAGAGCAGAGTGTGGTGGGGGTGGGGGTGGGGGTGGGGGGGTGGGGCGTGGGGAGAGGGAAAGAGAGAAAGGGAGAGAGGGAGAAAGGTTCTTGATAAAGAGGAAGGCAAGAACCAATACCAGAGAGTGTCCCTCTGATTTCCACTTCATGTTGTGCCACTATGATCCTACACACACACACACACACACACACACACACACACATACCACTATAACATATATAACTATAACTAAAATGTTTGTAGTGGGTGTAAACATATTTTTGTTTTGATCCCAAGTGTGGGATGTGAAACTGCCTTGTGAAAGGGAGCATAGTGTTCGTTAGCTGGAAATAGACTCAGAGGGCATGTGATCTTTGTCAGCTGGGAACTGCCTCGTGCAGGGGTGTGTGGCCTTTGCCGGTTAGAAAACTTCCTGTGTGAGGGCTCTGAGAGTGTATAAATAAAAGCTCAGAATGGGCTGGAGAGACGGCTCAGAGGTTAAGAGCACCTGTCTACTCTTCCAGAGGTCCTGAGTTAAATTCCCGGCAATCACATGGTGGTTCACAATCATCTACACAGGGATCTGACGCCCTTTCTGACCTGGTGTGCAGGCGTACATGCAGATAGAGCACTCACATACATTTAAAAAAGCTCAGACACAGATCGAGATTGCTTTACATCACTTTGTGTTGCTTGGCTTTGCTTTGCTGATTTGTTCTGCTGTTGCTGTTTCAGTTTGTCGTTTGCCATTTGCTACAGCTGTTTGGTGTTTGACTGAACTGCTATAATCCTGATGATGGAGAAGAGACTCTCCCCCAAGGAACTGAGTCTAAAAAGGTCTACATCCCCTGTCCCTAGTAACCTTCTTTCTCTACTACCTAGGGTCAGTGGTTGTAAGGGAGGTAGAGACATTAAGGAACCCCAAATAAAATAGGTTTTTAAAAAATCAAGGCCTATGAAAGGCCTTTTTGAGATTTTGTGTGTGTGTGTGTGTGTGTGTGTGTGTGTATGGGTGTTTTCTTTGCAGGCATGTCTGTGTACCAAGGGTGTACAGTAGCTGCAGAGTCAGAAAAGGGCACAGGGTCCCCTAAAAAGGGCATAGGGTCCCCTAAAACTGTAGTTACAGATGGCTGGGAACTGTCATGTGGGTTCTGGGCCTCTAACCTGGGTCTTCTGCAAGAGCAGCCAGTGCTCTTAACCTCTGAGCCATCTCCTCAGCCCCTTAAAAAATTTTTTTAAATTTAAATAATTAAAAATGCTAATGTTGTAAAGATTTGGAAAAATCAGAACCCTGATTTGAATCTTGTGAAAACATTAAGTGAGGGGCTAGGGAGACAGCTCAGTGGGTATGAAGAACCTGTTTAAGGAGTGTCAGTTAGGAAAATAGTCGACAGGAAGCAGAGGTTACTCAGAGGTTTAGAGCACTGTCTGCTCTTGCACATGGGTTCAATTCCCAGCACCCACATAGCAGCTCACAATTGACTGTAATTCCAGTCCTAGGCGTCTGACACCCTCACACAGACATTCGTGCAGGCAAAACATCAATGCACATTAAAAGTAATAATAAAATGTTTAAAAAGAAAATAATTGGAACTATATACTAATCCTTGGATATAAAGATATCAACAACAAAGGTTTTTATAATAGTTTTTTTTTTTTAATTAAGAACAACTCAAATGTTTCAAAATAGGAAAGCCACCTAATATAGTTTGGCTTGAGTATATTGGATTGGAATACTCTATAGCCAATAAAAATGATCATTTCAAAGAATATATAATAACATGATGAAATTTTTCACCCTGTAATTTAAGAGAGAGAATAAAACACAACTCTCTGATGCACTGGAATGCACCTTTTTTTTTTTTTTTTTTAAACCATATAAGCAGAGGTAAAGAAACTTGGCAAGCTATGTCTGTTCTGGAGCCGAGAACATAGGGGCGCCACAGTGCTTGAGCTCACTGCCTTGATCTTGACCTGCATGCTGCTGGGAGAGGGAAGGTTTTCGACATACAGCTTACCAGTGTCACCTGGAGTGAGGTAGGAAGAGGGTCAGAAAAAGATCTACACATCAATCACCTGTACCACTGATGGGACTGTTAGCTGATGTAGGTAGGGTGGGGCATGGTGGAGGTAGTGTTGGGGGGTAGAGATCGTAATAGGAAACTGTACAGAAATTTACGGCACGGCGGCACATGCCTGTAATCCCAGCACTCGGGAGGCAGAGGCAGGCAGATCTCTGTGAGTTCGAGGCCAACCTGGTCTACAAAGAGAGTCCAGGACAGCCAAAGCTACACAGAGAAACCCTGTCTTGAAAAACTGGAAAAAAAAAATACTTACGTGACCTACATCAGGGTGTGTGAATACTCAAGGGTTTCTTTCTAGGGATGCATTTTTGTCCTCAAAGCTTTCCCATGTGGTTAGAGTTTTTCTTCACTTCCACAGAGTAATGGAGTTGAGGAGTGGAGCTGGAAAGACAGCTTAGGAGTTAAGAGCTGGGTGCTCTTCCAGAAGACCTGGGTTTGATTTTCAGCATCTACATAGAAGTTACAAATGCCTGTAACTCCAGTCCCAGGGTGGGTCCAACACCCTCTTCTGGATCCTCCATGCAGGCACTGACAGACAGACAGACAGACAGACAGACAGACAGACAGACATGGAGGCGAAACACACATACCCATAAAAATAAATTTTAAATTTAAAATAATCTAAGGAGAGGAGTTAGCTTTTGTTTAAAAGGCCTGTAAGTCAAGATACATGCGCTGCAGCTACCAACCACCACCAGTGAGTCCCCTCCTGACTCTCCTGAACAGATTTTTTCAAAAGCCTGGTTCGTTTTGTTTTGTTTTGTGAGGGGTATGGGTGTGTAAATAAATACATGTAATAGAAAAAAAATCTTGAAAGCTAAAGCCTCACCTACATTTCACGCAAGACCAGGTGGTGACTGTGTCAGCAAGTTTTGTGTATCATGTAAGAGAATAGAATGCCAATCTTCTATGATTTTGTTAAAAAAAAAAAAAAAAAAAAAACACTTCTCTATTTCACAGGACAAAATGGGACAGCCAAGGCTACACAGAGAGACCCTGTCTCAAAAAACAAAAAACAAAAAAAAAAAAAAAATGGGTTAAAAAAAATAGCATCAAATCTTAGCTTTAAACCTCATAGTAATTTAAATAGATAACAGATCATGACAGGAAGAACTACTAAGGCAATTAACATGCCATCAACCAGAGGCCAGGCACCATGGTGCACACCTGCAATAATAACAGCACTCAGGGGCGGGGCGGGGGCGGGGCAGGAGCGGGGAAGGGGCAAGCAGATCTCTGAGTTCAAGGCCAGCCTGATCTAAGAAGATAGCTTCAGGCCAGCCAGGGATTTAAAAAAGAAAGAAAGAAAAAAGAAACAAACAAACAAAAGAAAAATAAATACAAGAAAATAACTGTAAAAGAACTGATCAATGAGGCCGGGCAGTGGTGGTGCACGCCTTTAATCCCAGTACTCGGGAGGCAGAGGCAGGTGGACCTCTGTGAGTTCGAGGCCAGCCTGGTCTACAAAGTGAGTCCAGGGACAACCAAGGCTACACAGAGAAACCCTGTCTCAAAAAACCAAAACCAAAACAAAACAAAACAAAAAAGAACCGATCAATGTATAGCATCATATTACAAATAAGAAGAGATTATTTAAAAAAAAATGTGTTCAACTTGATAGCTATAGAAAAAAGACTTGACAAAGTACAGTTTTCATTCACAGTAAAACTCCTTAGGAAGCCAGAAATCGGCAGGCACATCTTTAAAACAGATGAAGAGTATCTAGGTCTCTTTATGTGAAGCAACAAATTTACGGTGAAAGAAGGAAGCTTTTTTTTTTTTTTAACCAACGCTGGAGATGAGCAATGAGACGCAAACTTACAGCTATCGTTTAGCATCTTATAGCGTGTCCCAGTCAGTGAAAAGGCAAATAATGGTTTTATTCAAAGGAGATTTTCATGAGGGCCAGTGAGATGGCTCTGTGGATCAAAACCCTTGCCAAACTGAGTCTAAGGGCCTGAATTCAAACTCCAGAAACCTCCTTCAAACTTCCTTCTATAGTGGAAGGAAGCAACCCCCAAATGTTGTTCTCTTACTTCCACACACAGGCTGCTTCACATACACACACACACACACACACACACGCACACGCACACGCACACGCACACGCACACGCGCGCGCACCCCTACATGTTAGCAAAGAATAACTGGAAAATAGGATTCATAATAACATTTTTTTAAAAACACACTATACTTAGGGACAAATTAAAACATACCCAAAATAATGTACATTTAAAAATGAAAAAAATGAGGCTGGAGAGATGGCTTAGAGGTTTGAAAAGCACTGGCTTCTCTCGCAGAGGACCCAGGTTTGGTTCCCAGCACCCACACGGCAGCTCACAACGGTCTACAACTCCATTCCCAGGAGATCTGATGCCCTCTTCTGGCTTCCTTGGGCCCTGCATGCATGTGGTATGCATGCATAAACATAGACAAAACACCCATGCACATTAAATAAATAAATAAAAATGTTTAAAGAAAAAATTGTTATTGAAGGAAATTAAAAATATAAGTAAAACTTAAAGTAAGCAGTGTTCAGAACTGGAAGATTTAATGATAGATTTGGGGCTAGGAGTGTTGCTCAGTGGCTGAATGTTTATTTAGTGTGCATAAGAACTTAAGTTTGGATTCCAGCACCCCAAAAATGAGAGTGGTTTTGCCCAAACTAATCTACACATTCAATTGAGTCCCAGTCAACATCCCACAGTTAACTGGGAAAAGTTGAGGTAGAAATTAACAGCATGATGGTACAATTTGTATAGAAATATAAAAGACACACACACACACACACACAAGAAAAAGATTTTTAATGGATGAAGTTGGGGGCAACGGTGAGATGGTTCAGTGGGTGAAGTTGCTCTGTGCTAGACAGTACAATGAAGTGCTCGCCACAAACACCCCAGTGTTTGAAATTACAATTACTCACAGGGAGTGACAGAAAGGTTCCTTTCCACACCTAGCAGTGTAAATGGTTTATTAAGTTCATGTAACGTTAGAGGCAAACTCACATACTAACCCATGACTTCACTCTTAAGCGAAAGCATGTGGCCATCCAGGCTTAGTGGATGAACATGTCTGGGTAAAAATAACAGGCCTGTTTATAACGCCACCAATAAAGCTATCCATCAAGAAAGGAGCTAATAAACCATGGTATATCCATACAGCGGACTAATAAGCAGTTATCGAAAGGGAAAACATGTAGATTCAGGGACCCAGATGAGACCCACAAAGCATGCTGAACAAAACAGGCTGGCCACAAAAGAGTATTACTATGTGATTCATTTATAGGAAACTCTACAGTTCTCATCAGTGGATGGTTTTGTCCCTCCTCAGGGAACAAGTGCGGAAACTCATCCTGGCATTGGATGAGTTGAGGCCAGGAAGGATGCTAACCACCACCAATACCCGAGGCAGAGTCCACAGCAAGGAGTCAGCAACAAAACTGGAAACCCTGTGATAAATGACTCAAGTGACAGAAAGCTGCTTGATGATTGCTTCTGGCTTCGGATGAGAGAGTGAGGGTTGATTGCAACAGAGCATGAGTGAAAGGCGAGTTTTATGTCTGGACTGTGGTTAAAGGAAACACCATTTTAAAATGTGTTTAATGTTTTGAGTGTGTTTGTGTGTGCGCGCGCGCGCCCGTGCGTGCGTGCGTGCGTGCGTGCGTGCGTGCGTGCGTGCGTGCGTGCACACACGCTCACAGGTGCCTATGTGCCACAGCTACAGTGAGTGTGGAGGTTGGAGGATAACTTTCAGGACTTGGTTGGTCCTTGCGTTGTTGAGGCAGGGTCTCTCTTGATTCTGTGGCTACTGCCCTTTGAGCTTCCAAACAATGTCGCTGTTGCCATCCCCCTGCCCCAGACACTCCACCAGGGCAGAACCTGGGCTGCCAGGTTTGCATAGGACTAGCTCTTTCACCCACTGAGCCATTTCTAACAGCCCTAAAAGGAAGCATCAAATCTCATATAAATGATATCTCAATAAAACAAATGTTTAGAAAAATAACTCTGTATGCCACTTTAAAATATATTCTTTACGGCTGAGAGTGGTGGCGCACACCTATAATCCCAGCACTCGGGGAGGCAGAGGCAGGTGGATCTCTGTGAGTTGGAGGCCAGCCTGGCCTCAAAGAGAGTTCCAGGACAGCCAAGGCTACACAGAGAAACCCTGTCTCGAAAACAAAACAAAACAAAACAAAACAAAATATATTCTTTGCTACTCCCATCCAGCTTATAATGGAAAGGTCATGATTATAAATTACCTTAAGGCAGAGTTTATTTTTAAACAGGGTCTCAGGGATCCCAGGTTGTATAGTCTAGGTTAACTTTGAACTTCTGACTCTCCTGCCTTCGCCTCTCAAACGCCTGGAAGGCGAGCATGCGAGGATGGCAACCACGGTTGGTTTACGCAATGGTGGGGAATGAACCCAGGGCTTTGTGTAAGCAAGGCAAACCTGAGCCTCTTTACATGGCGTTCTAAGCAGTAAAGCTGTGTCTTTCACTGGGTGGAAACTCAGTTACAACGGCGAAAGCCTGCACGTCACATAAAATTGAATCCATGTTTCCTAATTAGAATCAGAGGAGGATGGAACTAGAAGCAAGAAGCAAGCACTCCCGGTCAAGCACTAGTGCTTCAGTATCCTGCTACCATTGCACACGCGCGCACATGTGTATGTGTGTGAACACGTGGCGATTTGATGCCACATAAACGGAGCCAAGAAAACACCAGCGTAAATAACCATTGACCAGTCCAACATGCCCCCTGCCTTTGTGTTTATGCTCAGTGGTCCTTCAGCAGACCCCAAAGACTCCTTGCCAGTCTAAGAACACAGCAAAGTTTGGGGACAGAGGCATTGAAGAGAAGGCAGGACTCGGCAATGTGAGTTTTATATTCTGTTTCTGGAATGTTGCTAGGACAAGCCACCCTCTTGGGAAGGTCCTGGTGAACATCTCACCCGAGCCGTCTGAGGTCGGTAGCCTGAAACTGATGATGGTGGGAATGTTTATACCATGGAAATCAGTAGACACTCCAAGACAGGAGAGTTCCTCTGGAGACCAGCTTGGTCAAGGTTGCCAACACACAGCATCTCTGACTCACAGGGAAATGAAACTCATATCCCAGAGAGAACAGCCATGGGTGTGAACAGAGACAGTGTGGTCTGGGATTTATGAGTTTTCCTCTTAGGTCATAAGACAGTTGCCACTACCCTGAAGATCCATCTTCCTATTGGGGAAAAAAAAGATGGGGTTGAGGGAGGCGAGGGAGGATGGTAGCCTGGCTGGACTCTGGGGGTGGGGGTGGGGGAGGATAGTTTAAAAGAAATTAGTAATTGGTAGTACTGAGCCTTCAGTTTAAATATAACAAGTGTTTACTCTTGGAGCAAGGGGGATATGGTTAAAGGAGAGAGCCCTAAAAGATGGATGAGCTGAGTGTGATGACCCCAAAGTCGTGTAAAAAGCCCGACGGCCTTGTATGCATTTGTTATCTCAGCACTTCTAATGTGAGATGGGTGGGGTAAGGGGCTGGGGGGCTGGGAGGATATTGGGGTGGAGGGGGGTGGTGCAGGTTTCTGGAGGTGAGCAACCCGGGAGTACACAGTGTACAGCTTCGAGAGAGCCCCTGCCTCAGCAAGGCAGAAGGCCAGAATCGGCTCCCAAAAGCTTCCCTCTGACCACAGGAGAGAGGTGGCACCTGTGCACTGCTACTCCACGGAATCAACTGATTAATTTAAAAATCTGCTCTTTGATTAGCTCCATTAGTACCAGCAAATCCGGGGCTTTAGAGATGGGAGCCATAGTGCGTCCTAGAGCTTAAGACGCTTCTAGAACGCTTTCGCTCATCTTTAAAATGTGATCTTTTTCTTATTCTTTCTTTCTCATCAAGGCAGTGTTGAGCTGAGCGTGGTGGTGTATACGTACAATCCCAGTGCCTGGGGACTAGGACTTGTTCCTAGCACAAAAGGATTCCAGTCTTGGCTAGACACTGGGTTCAAAGCTAGCCTGGGAAACAGGGAGAACTTGCCAGAAAGAAGAAAGAATGAACAAATGAAAGAAAGAAAGAAAAAAAGAGAGAGAGAACAGAATGTTGGATCACCACAAAAGACTGTCCCATGTCCTTGAACTTAGAAAGTATACTTGGGTAGGTGAGTGTGCCATTTTGAGGCAACAAAGAATGACATGCCTTCTCCACAACCCCTACGAAGCAAGGAAGAGCAGAGGCCCACAGGCAGCAGCCCTGCTGGGCCAGCCTGAGCAGGGCCTGGGATCCAGACTCCAGCTTAAGGCCCCTAGAACTCCTGTGGGGCCTGGGGGGGAGGGAGGGTGGCCGTTAGCATAGCCTGAGAACCCCAGAAAAGAGAGCCTGTGAACCTGTCCCCTCCCCTCCCCTTCCCAGCCTCTCCTTCCTCCTCCTTCTCACTCCCTTTCCCTCCCTCCCTCCCTCCCTTCCTCTCTCCCCCTCCCTCCCTCCCTCTCTCTCCCTCCCTCCCTCCCTCTCTCTCCCTCCCTCTCTCTCTCTCTCTGACTCTCCCCCTCCCCCTCTCCTTCTCCCTCTCTCTCCCCCCCTTTGTCTTCTGCTGCTGGCTCCCTCTGCTAGTGGGATTTCTAAAAACTTGATCCAAAAAGAAAAAGAAAGAAAGAAGACACAAAAGAACAGGAGGGGCAAACCCAGGTAGAAATCAATGCTGCCTTTAAACCTTCCCTGCCAAAAGGCTCTGCTTTGCTCCGCTGTCTCTGGGAAGCCGCTGAATGGCTGGGAAACTGTTTTTAATAAACAAGAGTTCAAACGCTGAGTCTCCGTAGCCAACAGTCACGCCTTAAACTCTAAACTTTACATGAAAACTCTCTCAGTCCCTTTGAACTCTCCATCCCTCTCCGGCACAGCATTCCTGTGTTTATGCATTTTTCGCGATTGCTGGCAGGGTCGTAGGCTTTGAATACTTCCCGGCTTTTTAGCAGCCTCCTGCCTTCAGAACCCATTAATGCCCCACTCAGCAACATCAAGGTATTGCTTTGAAGTCCCTTCTGGCTACAGGCCTCTCACACTCTCTGGTTACTGTGCAATCAAATAATTAAATGGATTCTCAGGGAAAAAAAAAATCATTCTTTTCCTTGGTAATTAATCACTCCAGGTTGGACGGGAGTGCTGGGTTGCCAGGGGAGAGAGAATCAAGGGCTCCAAGCCCAGAAGTCTTTGCTTGTGGCCCCCAAGGGAGAAAAATAATAACAGGAAAGTCAGTTGGACCTGCACTTTTGATATGAAGCTCCCTTTCCTTCAGGGTCCCCGCCTTGGGCTGCAGTGGAGGTCTCTCCACCATGAGGGTCCTCCTGTGCCTGTCTGTAAGGTAAATGGGGCTGTCTGGCCCAGGCACCTCCTGGCCAAAATAAGCTAGAGGGCAGAGGCTATGCTCTCTCCCCGCGTACCCACCCCCAGCAAGGCAGAAGACAGGGAAAGAAAAGTGGGGGAAGAGTGAGGGAGGAATAGCAAGGTGGAGGAAGGAAAGGGGAGGAAAGGGGGGAAGGAGGGGAAGAGAATGAGTGAAGAAGAGGTGGAGGAGGAAGGGGAGGAGAAATAGAGAGAAGAAGGAAGTAGAGATGGGGAAAGAGAAAGGAAGGAAGTGGGGGAAGAGATGAAGAGGAAAGGAAATAGGAAAAGCAAAAGGAAGAGGCGGGGGAGGGGAGAGAGGGAGGGCCAAAATGTGGGGAAGGAAGAGAAAGAACAAAGTGAGGTAGAGTGGAAGACTGTTGGGAGGCTGCTGCTTTCTCATCTCTCCCTCTGCCAAGCCTTGTAGGGCTCTAGAAGCGAACATATGGGGCGGGGGGTGGGGGGGCCTTCCATTGTAGGGATCCTACCTTGGAAGAGCCTAGGAATTACAGCCTTGACACTCACCTGTCTTTTCCCTCTCTCTTGGCTTTGTCCAGGGTTGTCTTTCCCAGAATGCTTCAAAGTCCCTTCCCCTGGGGGGGTGGGGGGAGAGCGGGCAGAGGCATGGGCCTTGGAGTCCCCAAGAGGCTCCATTTAGGTAGCTTTTCTGACTCAATCAGGATCTCTCACTGGGGTTTCCACCCGCCAGGGACTGTGTCTTTCACATCTGTGTCCCCATTTGACCATCCAGGCGCACGGTAGCTCTCAGAAAGTGAAGTTGATGCTGGCATGAGTGTGGTACCTGTGGTTCCCAGGAATCTTTAAAGGATATGACCCATCCTAGGCTTTGGTTGTCCATCTCTGAGTGAGCATAGCACCCTCTGTGCCTCAAATTTGAGGTGTCTAACCCTTTATAATTCCCATCTTGTTTTTTCAAAGCTGCCAGTTTCCCCCTTAAGCCCCCTCTCCACTTCTGGACCACCCAATGAACACATCTGAACTTCCAGGGACGAGGACTCTGTGACAACCAAAGTGGCCTTGAGAACAGATGCCACCTTCAGGCCTGGAACCATGTTGTTAAGATTCTTTTGGTTGGGCATGATTAAAAACAACCTGGTGAAGCTGGGCGTGGTGGCACAGGCCTTTAATCCCAGCACTCGGGAGGCAGAGGCAGGCGGATCGCTGTGAGTTCGAAGGCCAGCCTGGTCTACAAAGCGAGTCCAGGACAGTCAAGGCTACATGGAGAGACCCTGTCTCAAAAAACAAAAACAAACAAACAAACAAAACAATGTGGTGGTGGTTTGAATAGGAACGGCCCCCCACAGGCTCATATATTTGAATGCTTAGTCATCAAAGAGTGGCACTTGAGAAGGATCAGGAGGTGTGGCCTTGTTGGAAGGAAGTGCGCCATGGGAGGTGGGCTTTGAGGTCTCTCTCTTCCTGCCATCTGCCGATCTGTATGTAGAACCCTCAGCTACTCCTGTAGCACCATTCTGCCCATGTGCTGCCGTGCTTCCCACCATGATGATAATGGACTAAATCTATGAAACTATAAGCCAGCCCCAATTAAATGCTTTCTCTTATAAGCGTTCCCATGGCCAAGGTGTCTGTTCACAGCAATAGAACAGGGCCCAAGGCAAACAACAACAACAAAAAAGCCCGCACCAAGTTGACTTAGATAACAAGCTTCATTGGTTTGCATGACAGGGCTCTCAGAACAGCTGAGGCCAAGGATTCAAAAGTATCAGAAATGGCCGTTATTTTCCTCAGCCTCATCTACCTTTTCTGTGGGCCTCTGTTAGGGTCAGCCTCAATGGGCTGCTGCTCCTACCACACCCCAGGACCTCCAGTCTTTATTCCACACTTTAGAGACCCCAGGGGAAAAATTTTTAAAAAACCAGTTCAGGAGCCAGGTGCTGTGGTGCACTCTTGTAAACCAGCATTTGGGAGGCTGAGGCAGCAGGATTGCCGTGACTTTGAGGCACCTAGGTTACATAATGAATTTGAACCCAGCCTGGGCTACAGAGTGAGAATCTGTCTCAGACAAGAAAAGGGGAAGCTGGCTCATAGGGTAAAGGCATTTGCTGCCAAACCTGATGACTCAAAGTTGGTCCCTGAGACTCTCGGAGTAGAATGAGAAAACAGTCCTATAGGTTGGTTGTTCTCTGGTCTCTACAGGGCATACCCACCCACAGGCATGCACCCACCCACCCACAGGCATGCACCCACTCACCCACCCACAGCCATGCGCCCACCCACCTACCTACTCAACACCTCCACATGTACAAATACGTAAATATTTACATAAAAGTTTACGACTTCATTCTTGGAATCCCTACAAAAGTCCCAGGACTGACTTTCATTGGACCAGCTTAAGTCACATGTCCGTCTATGAGCCAATCGCAGTAGATAAAAAGATGGACTACAGTTACTGGTCATGCGCCCATCTTTGTAGCTGAGCAGTGTCCCCCAAATGAAAACAGAGGCTCTATTAGCCCAAATTAAGAACATGTGTGTCGGAGTTCTGAAACAGTGGTGATAGCGGTGTTGTGGCTCTCAGAAGGACACTGCATGCCGCTGGTGATGGGTTGGGGATAAAGAGGATTTTCATTTTTTTTTTTTTTTTTTTTTTTTTTTTGGTTTTCCAAGACAGGGTTTCTCTGTGCAGCCTTGGCTGTCCTGGACTCATTTATGTAGACCAGGCTGGCCTCGAACTGACAACGATCCGCGTGCCTCTACATCCCGAGTGCTGGGATTAAAGGCGTGTGCCACCGCCTGGTGATAAAGAGGAATCTTATACCCAGGTGCGAGGTATGGCTCAGCAGATCCCACGTGCTAGTTAGTGTTAAGTGTCACTTGGCACAGCCTAGAGTCACCTGAGAAGAGACTCCTGGTAAAGGGATTCCCCACATCAGATTGGCCAGCGGGCACATCTGTGGGGGACTGTCTCGATTGTTGACTGATATAGGAGTCCCCAACCCATATTGTGTTTTTTGTTTTGTTTTGTTTTGTTTTGTTTTATTTTTCGAGACAGGGTTTCTCTATGTTATCTTGGCCGTCCTGGACTCGCTTTGTAGACCAGGCTGGCCTTGAACTCACAGTGATCTGCCTGCCTCTGCCTCCCGAGTGCTGGGATTAAAGGCGTGCGCCACCACCGCCCAACCCATATTGTGGAGGGAGGGCACCATTCTCTGGGCAGGTGGTCCCGGGCTGTTTAAGAAAGCTAGCTGAGCATAAGCCTGGGACTGAGCCAGCAAACATTCCCCCGGGAATTCTACTTCGCATTCCTGCTTGAGCTCCTATCCGGACTTCCCTCAATCAAGTATGGACCCTTTTCTCCCCAAGTTGCTTCTGGCTATGGTGTTTGTCACAGCAACAGAAAGGAAACTAGAATACGAGGAAATCAACGGACAAGCCAAAAGGTGATAGAGAGTGAGGCATCCTAGCCAGAGGGGCCTGAGCAAGGCAGACAGGACTCCAAGCTGGTTTCTTCCCCTCCCTGGGGTTTGGTAGACAGCCACTATAGGACCTGGAGTGGCAGTGTGGCCTAGGCCTTCCTTCTGCCTCTGAGTAGGAGGGGCTTTGTTCTGCCTCTTACTTGAAAGGGAAGGAAGAATCCAGGCAGGGTCTGAAACATGATGAAGATAGTGCCCAGAAATGGCCACCAAGAGGGTTGGGGACTTAGCTAGTGGGCACATGGCTCTGTGCTTAGTCTCAGCTCTGGAATGGTGATGGGGGGTATCACAAAAGACCACCAACAAAAAGGTGCTGCAATACTATGATGCCTAGTTATCCTAAGCCGAATCTTCTCGAATGGGACAGAGTCGTCGTGGAAATGTTTGAGCATCTTAGATGACTTTTCTGAGCAATCGAGTAAGCCACACACTTGGGGGGGGGGGGGAATGTGAACAGTGTAGACTTCAGCGTTTAAAAAGGTTAATTCTGTGTGCTTTTCAAATTCTCTATTTATTTGGGGGCATCAAGGAAAAATAAAAACTACAGGATCAAAATCCCCCACATGTCCCATGTAAAGCATACTAGAAACAAACTTCCTTTCACTGTCTCACCAGGTTCTTGGGCAGGGGTGAGAATAGGGGCTGGAGGGGGGTTAGGAGCTGGGGGGAGGGGCAGGGGTGGGGCCACGTGACCGGCTGTCCCTCAGCCCAGACAATTGGCCTCTGGCTGGAAGCAGGTGCCTGATGTAGGCCTGCTGCTACAGAAAGGCTGGGTGAGGCAGAGGCTGGGTCTGAAAGTTCCAGCTTTGCATCCCACTGGGCCTGGCCAGGGCTCAGAAGCTGGCTCAGATGCAGGGCAGCTGTGGCCCTCACCCAGCCCAGCCCCCTCCCCTTCCCTCACCTCCCGGGCATTTTCAGGCTGGATGAATGAACAACAAAGGCCTGTGGCCATCTCAGCCATGCCAAGAAATGGGTGTCATCTGGAGGCTGTGCCAGCACCTCCCCCCTCCCCAACCTTTCATGTTGACAAACAAAGTTGACTGGAAGATGAAACTGCTTCTCACTGTCTACAGCCAGCCAAGTGCTCAGGAAGGATTCGTAATGACATTTCCACGATGGACTCTCACAAAAGGTTTGACACGGGTAGAAACAATGCCATGCACCTGACTGGAGGGAGCTGAGATTTGAGACTCTGTCGGCAGACAAAGGTTCTGGTAGAAATTTCCCATCTCCTGACACAAGGGCGCCCTGTGTCCCTTCCCTCAGTAAGACAGCATAGACTCACAATCCCAGGCCGGTGCCACGTTCCGAACCCCTTAAGAAAGAGGCAGCTCAGCACAAGAAGATGTAGCTCTGGGCCAGCAAAGTTCTAGATAGCAAAGGAAGACCCTCTGCTTCAAACGCTCACCCTAGCAGTGCTCAGAGACAGAAATCCGAGACCCTATGCTTCCTCGGGGGATTTTCCAGAATTTTCTATCCTGGCCACTGAGATGGTTTGTGGAGGGATGACGATGTCCCCTTCTATCCATCCTGTTCAGCCTTGATGGACGCCAAATGGAAGGGTCCAACTCTACTTCCATCTACTATTTTCTGATTTGACCTTGGGTGGAAATGAAACTTGCAGCCCTATGTACTGCTCAGGACACAGATGCCCAAGGAAGCCATCTTCCTGGGCTCTGATGGGTGTTGGGAAGTGGGGAGGATGGGTGGACAGAAAGGATGGGTGGAAGGGGAGTCTTTCTCCTAGGAGTGGTGCTGTAGACATCCCAACATTGATTATGTATCCCATACCAATGCTGAGCTTGCAGCAATCCTTCTGCCTCCGCCTTGTGAGTGCTATTACTGGATGACAGGCATGTGGGACCATACCGGACTTTTTGTACTGTTCCCCCTCCCCCCACCCCCACCCCCGAGGAAAAAACAGCAAGAGGACAGACAACATGCGGCTGCTTGTCACTGTGGAACTGTCTACCGAAAAGCTACAGTGAGGTCTTAACTTCCTTCCCCTGAGAAAGTGACCTCGTTTGTAAGTAGAGTTTTTATAGACTCGGGTCAAGATGGGTCACCACGATGAGCTGTAGTTCAATGACTTGTGTAGTTCAGTGACACCAGAGAAGCTGTTGGGATGGAGAGATGGCTCCATGCCTAAGAGCACTGGCTGCTCTTGCAGAAGACCTGGGTTTAGTTTGCAGTGCCTACATGGGGGCTCATTAACCTCTGGGAGTCCAATTCTAGGAGCGTCTGAGGACTTCTTAGAGCTCCTGCACACACACACACACACACACACACACACACACACACACACACACACACACACACTGTGCACAGACAACACTCAAGTGTGCACACTTACACATAAAGCAAAGTGACAGAGAGAGGGAGGAGCTGGACAGAGAGACAGACGGTCCAGAGGGAAGATGATGGGACGTGAAGAAACACGGGGAGGCCACACTAGGCTAAACTGTGTGGCCACAGCCAGGGTGCTATGAGAGTCCGGAAACAAAAGACAGCCCTTCCTCTGCACCTTTCAGAGAAAACGATCCTGTTTACACCGGACCTTGGTTCCACTTAGTTTTCTTTCCTTCTCTCTCTCCATGCCCCCTTATCTCTCTCTTTCTGACCAGGTCTTGCTATATACCCTGGCTGGCCTTGAGTTTGTTGAGCTTCCTGCCTCAGTTTCCCCATCATATGATTTTTTTTTTCTTTTGTGATTCACTTTACAAGGGTGTGGGTGTGGTCCAGAAAAACTACATATTTCTGACTTTTGTTTTTCTGGGATGGTGAGATAAACTTACAATTCTCAACTGGAAGCTGTTCCCAGTCAGCCATGCAAGCACTGGGGGAGCACTAGGTCCCTGCAGAGCACCAGGCCAGTAGATAAGGTGCTCCAGGCCAGCCGTGCAAGCACAGTGGGAGCACCAGGTCCCTGCAGAGCACCTGCAGATTAGCTGTCTTAAAAGCATTCTCAACTGACAACATCTTGAGGGTATGGAAGGGTCCTTGGGTAAAAAAACCAACATCAGGCTTGGCTCAGACTGCAGAGCCCTGAATACCAGGCTGGGCACTCCAATCAATGGCAGAGACTGGGTCAAGTGTCAACCATGTGTAAGACTGGAGATTCAGAAAACATCGCCACTTCAGACAGCCTGGAAGAATGTGGCCAAAGTCCTCAAAAGACCTTCTTCAGCTTGACAATCCTGTGTGGAGAAGCCTCCTGCCATCAGTTAGAGAACTTTGCAGCGAGTGTGGTGGGGTCAGGGTGGAACTTACGAAGATCTAGCCGTGGTAATTTAGTTATGTTCAGAGTCCCAAAAACCAGAAACTACATGAACGCCCCGTCAGAAATGATTAAATAAATACATCTAATTTTTCCTGTGAGGGATCCAGAAAAGTTCCTGTTGCTATGGAGACGTGCCCAATGACTTTACTGAATGAAAACACCATGTTACAAAATAATTCAAACATATGGTATGTGTTTAATCTAAAGGACAATGCCAAAGTGCTATGACCATAAACAATTTGTTTTCCTTCTATTTCATCAGTATTAACTGAATGAGTACCTATGCAGTAGCAAGAGCCATGCGAGGTGTTATATGTACAACAGTGAAATTTATTTCCTTCTGTGTAATGCATTAATAACCAATTAAATAATTACAGTGTAGTTACACATTAAAATATACAGGACAGAATTAAGAAAGCTCTGTTTCTTTCCTCTTCCTGCTTATTTCAGAGCACCCATTTCCTGCCACCCCACTCCCCACAGCCCCTTCTCTCTGTCCTTCATGGTCCTTTTCTGTTTTCCTGGATTTTACGGTTACTACAGGTCACATGTAATGGTTCAGAACTAGGATTCACAAACAAGAGAGGAAATGCGGCGTTTGTCTCTCTGGGTCTGGGTCAGCTCAGTCAGTCCACTACTTTCTAGTTGCATCCATTTATCTGCAAATTTTTCTGTGTTCCATGTCTGTATTCTGTAGTGTAGGTAGCACGTTTGCACTATTCATTTGTTGGCTAAAGGACAGTTAGGTCCATTTCCTAGCTATTGTGAATAGAACAGCAATGGACGTGGCTGAGCGTCTGTGGAGCAGGATGGCTGGACCTTTGGGCATATGCCAAGGGATGGTACGGTTGGGTCATATGGTAGGTAGGTCTACTTTCACTTTTTGAGCATTCACCACAGTGCTTTCCAAAGTGGTTGCACAGGTTTGCAATCCCACCAATAGGGAATGAGGCTCCCCCAAACCCCACCCCCACCCCTTCATCCCCTGCAGCTCTTGTCTGGTTTGTTGATCTTGGCCATTCTGACTGGGGTAAGATAAAAACTCAGTTGTTTTGATTTGTATTTCCCTACTTGCTAAGGATTTGGGCACTATTTTTTTTTTTTTTTTTTTTTTTTTTTTAAGAAAGGGTTTCTCTGTGTAGCCTTGGCTGTCTTAGACTCACTTTGTAGACCAGGCTGGCCTCAAACTCACAGCGATCCGCCTGCCTCTGCCTCCAGAGTGCTGGGATTAAAGGCATGCACCACTACTGCCTGGCTCACACATTCATATTTGAGTCCCCCATTTTCTCCCATTGGTCTATCTGTTTCTGTGCCAGTGCCATGCTGTTTTTGTTATTATAGCTCAGTAATATTGCTTGAGGTCTGATGTGATAATCTCTCCAGGACTGTTCTTTTGACTCAGGATTGCTTTCGATGTCTGTGGTCTTTTGCGCTTCCATATGAACTTTAGGATGGCCTTTTCTATTTCCGTGGAGGATGCCATAAGCTTTTTTGATTGGCATTGCATTAAGTCTGTAAACTGCTCTAAGTAGAACGCCCATTTTCACAATATTAATTTTACCAATTAATGGAAGGTCTTTCCATTTACTAGTGAATCTCAGTCTTCTAAGATTTAAATTTTCATTGTAGAGCTCTTTTGCCTCCTTGGTTACACACACACACACACACACACACACACACACACACACACACACACGACTATTGTGAATGGGAGTGTTCTCATGACCTCTTCCTTGGTTTTGGTACCCAGAAAGACTTCTTTGGGTTTTGTTGTTGTTTTTAAGTTTTGTCCCTTGCAATTTAGCTGACACTGTGATCATTTCTGTTTTCTGGTGGAATTTTGCGGGGAGATAACACTATGGATGTTTGAGAAAGCATCCTTTTATAAGGTTGTTCTTAAAAATGCATGTATACACACACACACACACACACACACACACTGAATAGAGTTACACCATTCAAAGGGACCCCCTCACCCCTTACCCCACACCCCAAACAATCCAGGCTACTGCCACTGCCCTTGGCTGCCTCCCATAACTCAAAAGTAACTCCCTGTTGTTGAAGACACCACACATGTTGAGCACAGGACTTGGAGGAATCAAGATAGAACTGGCCCGGAAGCTCCCATAGAACATGGTGGCTCAACAGTCTGTAACTCTAATTCCAGGGGACCCAATGCCCTCTTCCACCAGCAAAGGCACACGCATGGTGCACACACATCTGCGCCAGCAGAACACCCATACACATAAAAATAACAGAGAAGTTTAAAAATAAATAAAATTGTACTAAAGACTTTAAGAGAGTTCTCCAAAGGCATAGAAATAACCAACAGGCCTATGACAGACTGACACCTTCAGGGAAATGCCAGTGAGGTTGTCTTCTCCTACCTATTAGGATGACTGCCAGGAAACAAACCGAAAGGGCCAGTGAGATGCTCAGTGGGTGTGCATGATGGCCTGAGTTCAGTCCCCAGGACTTGAATCAAAAAGCTGGGTGTCAACGGACGCCCAGCCATCACGACAAATCCTTGAGTGTTCTCTAAGAAAACGATGCTGGTCATCACAGCTTCAGCATCTCCTGGGTTTTGATGCTTGGCTTTCTCTGCTAATCTCGGCTTCCTGGCTTTTCTTCCTTCAGTTCTTTCTCACCCTTTGCTGTCCTGTGTAGTGATTTGGTGAGAGAAAGTACGCTTTTGTCCCCTGCCCTCTGCACCACATATATGTTTCAAGTTTTATTATTGCAATAAAAGTGCTTTATGCTGGCTTTTTCTCAAAAATAAAAATAAAAAAAAAAAAAAAGCTGGGTGTGCCAAATACAGTTATACACACCCTTAATCTCAGCACTGGGGAGAGAGATGTAAGAAGAAGATGTGAGTTCGAGGCCCGTCTGGTCTATATAATGAATTCCAGGACAGCCAGGGCTACACAGAGAAACTCTGTCTTGACAAACACACAAAGCTAGATGTGGTGTACTGTCTCTGTAAATGGGGCCTCTCCTATGGAGAGATGAGAGGTGGTCACAAAAGAATTTCTGGAAGCTTGGAGGCCAGACAGCCAGGAGTGTGACAAATGGAAACAACAAGAGAGACCCTGCCTCATAACAATTGGAAGAGAAGAGTTGACTACCAAAAATAGTCCTCCCACTCAACACACACACACACACACACACACACACACACACACACATAAAAATAAATTAACTAATAAATGAAACAAAAGGTAAGTGTTGGTGAACACACAAGGAATCTTAAAGTCCTGTATACTTTTCACAGAAAAGGAAATGGTGGAACCACTTTGAAAAACAGTATGGGAATTCCAAAAAAAAAAAAAAAAAAAGGAAATATTCACTTCTGGAGATTTATCAAAAAGTAACAAAATCAAGATCTCAATAAGTTAGCTACATTCCTGAGTGTTGCAGGGTATTTGATCCCATTGTAATCCCTGAGATTGCAAACTATAAAAACCTTGTCTTTCGTTTGGTCTGGTTGAGACCTAACACACACCTTTAATGGAAGAGCTTTCTGTACACAGGATTTAATAAAGTTAACCCTAGGTCAAGAGGCAGAGCAAGAAACCAGCTGACAGAGTAAGGGGGGACTTTGAGTTGGAGAGTATTTAAGACAGTGTGGAGAAGTAGAAGCTTTTAGCCCTTTGGCTCTTGAGTGTCTCAGCTCCTTGGCCTTTGGCTTTTGGGGCTTTTGGGGCTTTGAGCTAGCAAGCCTTTGGCCTTGGGTTTTTTGGCCTTTTCCTCCTGTGCTGTCATCTGATCCAGTGAGCCTTATGGGCCTTCTCCATCGAGACATGAGCTGAATAGGAAAGCGCTTTCTCTGCTTCTCTGAGCTAGCAGGTTTTTGCCCAAGCATCTGGCTCCTGAGTCTTTATTGGTAAAAGAGAATAATTGGGATTTTCTTTTAAAACAACACCCATGTTTAGTGCTGCACTGTTTACAAGAGCCAGGACGTAGGACTAAGCTAATGCCCACTGTTGGATGACAATCTAAAGAAAATGTGATACGAATATACAATGGTATACTGCTCAACCTTGAAAAATGAAATGTCAGTGAAACATGGTAAATCCCAGGGACCACATGCTAAGTGGTCTTAGTCACAGGCTAAATATGCTTTGCACGACCCCCTCTTAGAAATGTTTAAAATAGTCACAGTGTGACTGCAGAGGTAATGGCTCAGTGGTTAAGGGCATCTGTTGCCTTACAAAGGGCCCGGGATTGGTACCCTGCATTTACTACATAGTGGTCCACAACCATCCATAACTCCAGGCCCAGATTTGATGCTCTTCTGACCTCCGGGCACCAGGTGTGCATGTGGTGCATAGGCATACATGCAGACAAAACATTCACACACATAAAATAATGTAAAAACAAGTCGTACAGAGTAACATGGTAGATGCTGTGCTCAGAGAGGAGAGCAAAATGCCCCGGCATCCAGGAAGCAGAAAGCCTTAACCACACAGGTGAGGAATTCCAGGATAGAGGGTTACCCACCGGGAAGCTTAGTGGGTAAAAATTCTTGCCACACAGCATGCAGACTTGAGTTCAGATCTCAGCTTTCAGGTTTTAAAAAAAAAAAAGTGCTGTGAGGGGTGGAGACAGGAGGATGGCTGGGACTTGCTGGCTACTAGCAGAGCTAGCTCTAAGTTCACTAAGGGACTATCTCAAGAGAAGGTGAAGTGATGGAGCAGGACACCTGACTCTGACCTCCATCAGCAGGTATGTCTCTGCACACATAGTTACAGACACAACAAACACACACAGAGAAGTTCCAATTGTATGATATTGTCACTAATATACTTAATAACCATGTGCACTTGAGAATGTGAGGCTCTACCACATTAATGTTCTTATCATGATAAAACTTGAGAAAGAGCCAGGCACGTTGGTGCACACTTTAAAGCAGAAATCAGGGAGACAGAGGTAAGTGGGTCGCTGTGGGTTCCGAGGCCAGCCTGGTCTTCAAAGTGAGTCCAGGACAGCCAAGGCTACACAGAGAGACCCTGTCTCGAAGAAAACAAAAAGCAAAACAAAAACTTAAGAAATAAGAGGCAGAAACATGAGAGGTCAGCTAACTAACTACTCCAGTTATATTCGTTATTTACGACGGGAGACAGGCCAGGTACTCACCCAGAGGGTGGTGGTGCTGGGATTCGAACCTGGGTCTTAAGTCCTCCTTACCTCCTTCTTCTCTTCAATGTCTGAATCAAAGGCTTGGCGATAAAGAGAAATGACCACCCATAGACCTCCATGCCTACCAAGCATAATAGGTTTCCCTGGGTCCAGACTAGAGTCTCCCTCACCTTCTTAGAAGGATCCAGAAGGATCTCCACCTCTCCAGCCTCCACCATGGACATTAAACCTGACCACCCTATACCCGCACAGCCCCACACAGCAAGGGTCCAGTCTTTATCCTTTCAGCCCAACACGAGCTGTCAACAAGGACCAAAGTCAAGTGTGACCCACTACTAAGGCTGTCATGGAAAAGCAACAGGAGGCCAAGACAGACCAAAAGCCACAAGATTCATCCCCATCTGGTGCTGAGGATCGACTCCAGGGCCTATTCATGCCTCACAGAGCTCTACCACCGGGTACACCCCCAGCCCATCGTTAGACTTCTAGAAAGCTCACCTCATAGGACTTCAGGTGGGCTCTCTGCCCACGCCTCAGCCTAGCTTCCTGAGCTGTGCACGTGGGGAACATATGACTAAGCAATAGCTAGCTGATGTCCAAGGTCATGCTCAACACACACCTGTCCTCTAAAGGGCAAGTTGGCCTCCTACCGAGGACCTAGAATTTGTTCCCGAGCTTGACCTTCCCAGAGCCTGGGCGATGGCTGTTGATGAGCTAAAGCCATCAGGTCCCAGGACAGAAAGGGTGGATGGCATTAACTTCAAACCCCACTGGACTTGGCGGACTATCCCGTGGCTACAAACCCATGTTCGAAGGCTTTTCCCCTAAGACTGAGACAATCACTCAGCAAGGTGGGAGGCATGTACCCAGGAGCCTGAACGCAGGCTGTGGGGCAAAGTCTCCAATGCAGCTGCCCCATGAGAGAACCAGCTCCGCAGGACCTAGGCAACTTACAGGCCACGTAACCATGGTTCACTGCGGGCTGCAGGCCCCTTAGAGCTAGGTTAAGCAAGGGGAATCTGTGCCCAGACATTCCTGCATAAAATGGATTCCCTGGTCCCATTCCCACCCTGGGGGAATCCAAAGATGAGGCCGACATCTTGAAAAATATAAAATTTTAATAAAGGCTACATCTCTTAATTACAATAATTATTGTACCAAGTAATTTTCTTTAAATGAACTCTTTATAATGCATAATTTACAGTCTAAGTAGAACAAAATGCCATGACAAAAGTCATTGAGTAACAAGACTTGTAATAAAAAGGCATAAAATATATTTATACATAAACCCCTTTCAAAAACCAAGGGAGAGCTTGAGCCCTGAATATAGGGCGGTGCACGGAGCGGGTCCCCGTGCCTGTACAGGCACTGCACTGATTCCCGTGGGAAGCACTAGCCAGTGGTTAACGCTCTGCCCTACACTATACACAGGCCTATAGTACAGGGAAGGGTGGCAGACAGGACGCACAGATTAATTTAACACAAACCCGAGCGAGCGCCAAGGGGAAGGTAACGGAGGAGAGGTGCTGCTGGGTGCCCGGTGTCCTCGCAGGGTTAGGTGGACAAGGTAGGCTCCTGATGTTCCCCCACACAGAACAAGGAGCCCTCGCTTCCTAACAAAGCACAAGCTTTGGACCCAGGACTCAGCAAAGGGTAGGTGGTATAGCCACTGGCCCTGGGGGGGGGGGGAGCTCCTCACTCCTCCACTCTGGATGGTCCCACCCAACAGGATATTTCCCAAAGCGGTGAAGATGCTGTCACAACTAACCCTCAAACCGTCTGTGGCAAGCAGAGAAGCGTGGTGGGGAGGGGTTGGGTGAGGTGGGGGGCACCGGTTTCTGCATGTGTTGATAGATGGGCACCATTTTTTTTTTTTAAAGAAGCCTGTCTTCATTTGAAGAAATGCCACACAGAGCAGATTCCTCTGTTAACGAAATGATTAATGCACTCCCAGCTCGGCTCCTAAGCGCAGACAGCAATCCGAACTTCTCTCTCCCACTTCCGTGTTTAAAGCAGCATTAAACTGGGGGGTTGAGGGGGTTGGGGGGGTAGGGGAATCGAATGTTCAATAAATATCAGTAAGGACTCCTGTTCGGGCAAGCTATACACAGTTTTCTCTTAGTCTATGAATTTCAGATCCCTAGGAAGTCATATATTATGTATGGCAGTCTCTCAAACACACTCAGCATCTTCAATAGCCCAGAGTGGTCATGTTTTGAATAAATAGTTCAGGCTTTTCTGATCTCTGTACCCAGCTCATGGATACTGAAAACCAACCACCCCCACCCTCCTAAAGGCCCAGGGGCCACTTCCTCCCCAGACTTTGTCTTCTTAATTGGTTTCATTTTCCTTCAAACTATGTTGTGGCTGTTGTGTAGGCCCGAGACAGGTCTCTGGGCTTTGGCTCCGTGGTGCACAGTGAGGCCGAGGCTCAATCGATCCTCTCTACTTTGCCCAGGATCCTGCCTTCGTACATGGGGAGCACCGTCTCATCGTCCCAGATCTCCTCAAAAACTGCTCCGCAGGCAAACTCATCACTCGCTTTTTTGAAGTAATACCTTAAAAGAAGATGGGAAAGCTTGCTGAGATGGCATCTCACTTGCCAACAGAGAACCGGGCTAGGCATCTGTGGTGGCAGGTGTGCCTCAAAGCATGGTCCACAGCAGATTAATGAGGTCAGCCCACCTGGCCAGTTGGACCAGGCGGATGCACTGTGGGAGCAGGAAGGCCAGGCTCTTCCTGGGAAGCAGTCTGTGCCTGGATGCGGCCTCTAGTCAGAACTGTTGTCCACCCACCTGCCCAACAGACACTCTCACCACCCCCTTTTCTGAGGGAGGAGAATGGGAAAAGCCAAGTATCCGGGCTTCATTTGTGTTGGCAGGGCAGAGCGGAGAGACCCTGCAGACCTGAGACTCCACTCAGCCTGTAGAAGTAGAGGGCCCTCCGAGTGAAAAGCTGTGGTGTTGCCTTCTTAGAGCAGGTAGGCTGAATGAAGGGGGTAGCTAAGTGCAAGGAAGTGGGTCTAGCCTGGGCCTTTGTGGCTAAGCTGGCTGTCTAGGGAACACGGCCATTCAAGGGGTACAACATTGCACATGAAGGAGTCACATGCTTAGGGAAGCCTGAGGGGGGAGAGAGAGGGGAGGGGATCCAGGACAGCAAGGTGGGGGGGGGCTCCTTTTTTCCAAATAAAAGGCCCGAACACCAATATCATCCAAGGCCCCCAGCTCTGACCCTCTCGCACTCACCACACTGGGCTTTCATGGTACCTCTGGGCAAACACACATTGACCTTTTCCATACTTGCAACCTCTTCCAGCAGGAGAGAGGCAACATTCCCAAGCCTCCCTGCGCCACCCCCACTGCCTGCCCCCCTCCAGGACTTCAAACACACTGCCTCGCCTTCATTTTCTCCAAGAACCGGGTTTTCCACAGCACCAGGCTTCCTGTGGCAAACTCTGCCTTCTTCTGCCATCTGGCACCAATGGTGTCTGGCATGTCTGGAGAGACTGTTTGCTTTCTGAACTCCTGCCATGGTGAGCTTACTCAACCAGCCCAGGTCCCGGCTCCACAGCCCTGGCCTCACTGGGTGGAGACTAGGGGTACAAACTGTTATGTTGGGGGGTCAAGGCCATGGCTTGGTCGGGGGAGGCATAGTACACCAAGCCCAACTGCTGAGATAAGGAGGGTCGGAGGGGCCTTGCCACAGCCTGATCCAATCAGGAAAGAATTTGAGAGGGGACCATTTGTGCAAGTCTTTGTGCATTAAAGGGGAGGCCAGAGCTTCAAAGTCAGGCTTATTAAATGTGCCTTAGGAAAAAAAAAAATCAGAGCCAGATGTGGCCAGAGTGTTTGAGCGAGGCCCTTCCCTGTAGGCCCCTACACAGTGTGCTGTGACACTTCGCCCCCTGAAGGTCACCTGCGCTTCTCCTCAAAAGTCCAGCAGAGTCAAAGCCAAGATCAAAATGAATCCCTGGAGGGGCACACGTGGGTAATTAGTTTCACCTGTGTCTCTGTCGAGATTAAAGGCGGCAGCCGAGCCTGCTCCCCAGACCCTTTTGACAGCTTTCAGAATGGCCTCCTAGGCCCAGCTGAACACCTGCCACCCAGTGAGCTGTCACCTGCAGGGTCTTGGTCCTTCTCCCCACAAAAGGGCTCTGTTGGTGCCACCAAAAGGACTCCATGACAGAAGAGCAGCCACAAAGGGCCCGGCAGGAAAGACAGGGCAAGCGGGAGCCAGAGCCCACCCTGGAGGCTGCCCCCTCTTCAAGCTCTCCCTGCACACCTTGGCTCTGGGGGTACATGTGGGCTGTGCCTCTACATAGAGCCTGAGCACACTCAATTGGGGAGGGGACACTCCTTAGGTGCTAAACTGAAGAATAGGCACTTCCTTGGGGTGCCGTAAGTGTCTTGTCTGCCTCGCTTTGTCCAGGCCTGGAACTCTGCACGTGGGATATAAATGGGCAGAAGGCACACTGCATTCCTTCCAGAGGCAGGCTAGGTGGGCCAAGTCCTAAGTGAACTGACAAAGCCATCACCTGCCTCGGTGAGAAACGTTTCTGAACTGGCCTCCATCCTTAGCTCTTGGGGCCCCTCAAGGACCTGACAATGTCAGTGTGGGTTTCCCTCCAACCCTGCCAAGGAGGCAGGGAGGCCAGTGAGACCCAGGACCGAGGGAGATCGCCCAGCCCTATTCACCCTCCTGACTGCCCACAATCCTGGCCCCTTCTTAGTTAGGGACAAACACTGCTGCTACAGCCAGCCTGCCAAACCCAGGCAGCATGTTCACCAAGCAAAGCAAGGGAGATGGTCACCCCCTGGCCCTGGTCTCTTGCTTTCCTGAGCTTCCAATGTGGCGGACTCTGACTGGGCTCTCCTTCAAATCAGTCCCAACCCCAAACAGATAAGGGGGCCTCCAATATCAGACAGAACCTCCACCACACAGCCCGGCCCTGCTCTCCTGGTTAAACAAAATGGCTGTGTCTTTTGGTCCCCAGTGTTGTTCACCTGGAAGAGAAGGCATGGCCAGATCTCCAGAGAACTGTTCCATCTCAGCAGCCTTCAGCGTTGGCTGCTCTTGTTAGAGATGAGGGGGGAGAGGCAAAAAAAGGGCCCTAGATGCCCGGTAGTTCACTTAGGCAGCCTTCCCATAGCACGTCCCAGATCCATCCCAGGCCCTGCAAAGACCAAGGCGCTCTGGGGCTGGGCACTCTGGAGTCCTGAGCAAATGACAGCACAGAAAAGGCGGCAGGGCCCCTACCTATAATTTCCCTTTTTGCTGAGCTGCTCCTTGAAGTGGCCCAGGGTCAAGCTCTGCGCCTTCAGCAGCCTTCTGTACGGGATCTCTTCTCCACAGAAAAAGTAAGTGACAACCAACTCGCTGGCCTGGAGGGCGTGGACACTTGCCAGCTTCTTTGGCTCTTTGTGACTGAAAAAGAAAAAAACAAGATGCCACAAAGTTAGCATTTCGAAGCAGACGCACACTTACACCCATACAGCATGGGGTCTCCACAGAGGCCTGCTGTAGGACCCTAGCATTCCGGGGGTGCCACAGGGCCCTAGCATTCCAGGGGTGCAACAGGGCCCTAGCGTTCTGGGGGTGCTGCAGGGGCCTAGTGTTACAGGGGTGCTGCAGGGCCCTAGCATTTCGGAGGTGCCACAGGGCCCTAGAGTTCCAGGGGTGCTGCAGGGCCCTAGCATTCCAGGGGTGCTGCAGGGCCCTAGCATTCTGGGGGTGCTGCAGGGCCCTCGTGTTGCAGGGGTGCTGTAGGGCCCTAGTGTTCTAGGGGTGCTGCAGGGCCCTAGCATTCCAGGGGTGACACAAACTCGCCCAGCTTGTCTAGGTTCCAAGTCCTACAGAGTAACCTGTGCATCCAGCCCTCTGGCCTTCGGATAATGGCTTCACACCCCAGCTTTTGATTGCGGTGAGCCCTAGAAACCCTGTGCTGTGACACAGACTTCTCGGTAGGCAGATTTCCCATGATCCTCACTGACAGCGACATTTGCCTTCAGTGTTGCTCATCGCTAAGTGTGTAAACAGAGGTCATTTCAAATATGGAGTCTCATCTACACATCATTCCAGATAGTGACACTCCTTGAAATGTAAACCCCTCCAAGTACACCAGTGATGACAGGTAGGGGACCCCCAGTGATGCCAGGGAGGGGGGCACTCACTCTTCTGGGGCCAGGCTTGGGGTGGAGAAGGGTGTGGCTCCTGCCTGACCGGTGGCCAAGTGGTTCCTATCCCTCTGCTGACTGGCCACACAGCACCTGAGGACAAGGCAGAGTGAAGAATTCAGAGGTAAGCTCTCATCCTCATAGCAACTGGGAAGCAGGGAAAACCAATCTGGCCTCATAAAGAGATATAGGCCCAACCCAACCTCCGTCCCTAAAGAGACCCAACCAAGACCCTGTGTTCACAGGCTTTCTGGAGCAGCCCACAACAGGGCCATCTGAGAGTGTCGGCAAAGGGCTCAAGACTCTTGACTCTTCCCTGGTCATAGCTACTCAGGCACTCCTCTGACCTGCCTCACATGAAGTGTGGACAGGCAAGGGATGGGCTTTATATGCAACCATGGAATCATCCTCCTTGGAGGAATACCTCGCCTCCAAGACCCTGCTTGAACTCTTAACAAGTGGACAGAACCAACGACAACAAACTTCCAGAAGCTGAAAAAGAGATTTACTCAGCCGGAAGCGATTCCTCCCTCGGAGAGTCTGAGAGACAAGAGCCTTCCTTCCCCCCTTGAGACCCACCACACTCGGAACTCCTCCCACCGTTCCACTCACCGCTGTTTCTGGGGCTTTGACACCTCTGCCAGCCTGCGGCAGGCTTCCTCCAGCTGCGCCAAAGTGTTGGGTGGGGTTAGGGGAGGCATTGCAGGGTCTTGGGTAAACGGGTGAGCCCGGGCCACTGAGCGGGGGTGTCCGCTGGCCCCCAACAGATGGTGCCGGCTGACTCGTTCACCTGGGGATGCACGGGCAGACTCCAATGGGTAGCTCTTTCTTATGCTTTGGGCACTGAACAGACATAGAGAGTAGAAGGGGAGAAACTGGGTTAGAAAAACTGGAAAATGTGACTTCAATAAGAACTTGTCTATTCTACTCTGAGAGCGAGAGAAGAAAATAACTCTACCATAACACGAACTGGGGTCACTGCCAAAGCATGACATTTTTGTGGTCTCCTCAGCCCAGCGTCTAATACTGAGATGGCAGGGGCAGTCACACTGGCTTTCCAGACTGCAGAAATAGCCACCCCCACACTGCCTCTTGTGTCAGAGCCCTGGGGGTTGGTATTTACCTATGGGGCTTGGACTTGCTCTGCTGCTCACTCTCCAGCATCCACTGCCACACATCCTGGGACCGGTCTCCTTCTTCCCCAGGAAGCTGAGGGGCCCCTGCTCCACAGGACTGCCCTCCTTCCCTGGCGGGCGGTGGCAGACCAGCTTCTGTGCCTTTCGCATTTCGTTTGGGCAAGGTTCCGCCTCTGCTGCCACTGCATGGAACAAGAAAACCCAATGCGGGCATCTCATTAAAACTCCAAGGCTCCTGGAACTGGGCAATCCCACAAGGGGGCAGTGAGGGCAGATCCACTGCACCTGCCACGCCCCAAGCTGCAACCTCGGCCCATGCTCCCGATGCCCCCCCCCACAGGAAGCCAAACAGACCTTGAACCCGGTTCCCTCGGGCTGGGAGAAAATGCCCCACCCTGGGGCTGTGCTAGTCACTTACCAAAACTGCTCCCCGGACAGGGGTTCTGGAGTCTTGGGGTGGCCCTTGCATTTAGAGTAGCAGTAGTAATCCGTGGCCCCAGGGCAGAGGCAGCGTACTCTCTGTGTGGCTTCTGCCTCGATCTCCTCCTTGGTCTTGGGGACAGCATGGTGGTGGATGTAATGGTGGTGAACATGCTTCGTCGTTGTCGTCGTCGTTGTCGTCTGCTTGGTCAGGAAGCTCTTGCCTCCAAGGAGTGGGCAAGCAGCCACAGCGGGGAGCTTGCCCCCGGTCGGAAGCAGGGAGTGGTACTGCTGATGGTGATGGTGGTGGTGGTGGTCGGGGGAGCGGGATCGCGGGCTGTAGCGGCCCACACCAGGTGACTGGCAGCCAGGCGTCTTGAGGACCCTGGACAGGTGGTCATCCAGAATGGTCTGTGGGTCTTCTTCATAGCTGCCAGAGGGTAGGAAGGCCAAGGGGTGCTGAACTGGTGCTCCGTCCCGTGAGCTCAGTGCCTGCTCAGACCCCTCCTTTTCTTCATCCTAGAAACAGAGGGCCCCCACAGAGGGGATGTGAACAAAACGGCAACACCTCCACGCCCTGGGTTCATGCACACGTGGGCTGGCACACGCATGCAGGCATGCACATAGATGCATGGCAGGGTGGGGAGGATGTCGGAGCCGGCCCTACCTCCCGGATCTGCTGTAGCCGCTCCTCCAGGCTGTGGCGACTTTCCAACTCCAGTTTCAGCTTCTCCAGTCTGGAGATGAGCTCAGCGGCAAAGGCAGCGGGTTCCACAGGCGCCATCTCCTTGGGCAGGCGGTGGGTTCTCTGAAGGTGTGGGAAGGGTGGAACCAGACACCATTAGCAAGCCAGGCAGGCGCTGGCTGTATCAGCTTAGATGGAGCTGGTGGGGCCCACTGATGTGCGCTGAGTCCCCGTGTTTGGGTGGAAAGTGGATGGCGAGACGGCCTGCGCTGCTCAGGACTTTTATGCACGGGCTCGGTGGCCTCATGGAGAGCCATGGTCCCCACCAGCATTTGCCTTGGGCAGGAGCAGTTGGTCGCACTCCGAGAGGCCCTGCTTGCTCTCTCTGTAGTACAACCAGCCCATCAGTAGCTACTCTGAAGTAGAAAATCTTCAAAGACTGTTGTCAAACATCAAAAAAAAAAAAAAGGCAGCCCTCTGAGATGGGGAGGGGAAGGGAAACCAACTCAAGGAATAAAAAGTAAGAGTCTAAACAGAAAGGGAGTTGAAAATTAAAAAAAAAAAAAGATTGGAAAAGAGGCAGGGGGGGAGGGAAGAGGGGTGGGGGAGTCACCAGCCCCAGATCAGAGAAGAAGTGGTAATTTATTTCCTGGCCGCACACTGCGCACCTTTGAGGTAGTGTTGTCTCAACACTGTCCTCCATCTCCCTCGTTTTTCTCCTCCCCTCCTCCTTCTCTCTTTGTACAGAAAATGAAGGAAGCTGCTGCAGGCTAGTAGCAGAACACTGCTGAGCTCGGCTGCCTGAAGCTGATCTATCAAGGGAAAACGGAACATCTCCACACCAAGTACAGAATATAAAAAGGCATCGAGAAAGCCTGCCAAGAGCGGCAAGCAGCGAGAACCCCCACTGCCTGGCTTTCTGTCCTTTCTCTGTCATCTCGCTCCCCCACTCTGCCCTCCCCACCTCTCCACTTGTTCCAGCCCCTTCCTCCTCCTCCTCCTCCTCTTCCCCCTCCTCCTCCTCTTCCCCCTCCTTCTCCTCTCTCTTGCTGTGCCTTTTTTTCTTTTGGGGTGGGGAAGAGCAGAAAGCTGACCTGCTCTCTCCCCTGCTGAAGTCTTAGCCTCATGATAGCCACCATTTTACCTGCAGGCACGTGAGAGGGGAAGGAAAGGCCCCTGTGTGGATGGCTGTCCTTATGAAGGCTGGCTCTGTGACCAGCCCCCACCCAAGTCGATTTGCACACCCCAGGGCAAAACTGAGCCCATTTATAGGCTTGGGGAATAGGATTTTGATTAACATATACCCATTCCCACCCTCATTCGAAATCCTTTGTTATCTGTATTATATGGGGGGGGGGGGAACCGTAGAGGTCACCCCTGAAAGCAACCTGAATGTGCTAGACAAGGTGAAGTCAGCCATTGCCTGTGCCAGGAGTTCCCCAGGAGAATTACAATCTGTAGCCCTACTCAGGTGACTGGGACCCACAGTCCGATGTGTTAGCTTCTGAACACAGCACAACCAAATGAACCAGCTGGATTCTCTGAGGCTGCCAGGAAAGTCGACTATACAGAGACACCTGCTCTGAGTAGATGAGGCTGCTTCTTCCCTGCACCCCGGATAGCAGGCTACTAGAGAAGGAGCTTGGCCTGGAAAAGGGATTGTGGGCTCTTGAACCCAGTGAACCAACTGTGTGCTGACTGCCTTCGGGGATGTGTTCAAGAGAAAAGGTCCCAGAGAAACCTGCTACCCTCCCTCGGTCATGGGAGAAGTTTCTCCAGGAAGCCCCGCTTCTAGAGACCCACACACATCAGCATTCATCAGGCACCGACCAACTCAAGAGAACCCAGCTCTGGAATAAGAGGAAGGTAAGGCTGTACAGCGGCCCTCTGTGGGGAGAGGGGCATCCGGGTTAGTAAAATGGTCAGGTAAACAGATAAGTAGACAGTGACTGAGTCCTCAGGGTGGGGGGTGAGGGGGTAGTTTTGGGACAGAACACTCAAGAGATTATCCTAACCTCATTCACTTAAGCACCTAAGACAGGAACTGTACCAGGACCAGACACAGACACTAACAGACAAAAACCCTGGGGGCTGCAGAGAGGGGTCAGAGGTTAAGAGCACTGGTTGCCCTCTCAGAGGACCCAGGCTCAATTTGAAGCACCCACATGACAGTTCACAACCATCAATAACCTCAGTTCCAGGGAATCTGACACCCTCTTCTGGCCTCTATGAGCAATGCATTCGCATGGTCCAGATACACGCAGGCAAAGACCCATGCACACACACCATACAGACATAAGTGAGTGAATGCATGCATGCATGAATGAATGAATGAATGATTCTTTTGAGGCTCTCTGCCTTCCAGGGGCTTTCAGTCTAGCTGGCAGTGAACCTATCATGTCATCATCTAGTGATACTTGGTTTCTTTTTCATAGAACTTCCTATTCCTCAATTCAGGAACTATAAAGTGTCACTCTGTTAATACTGCACCCCAAGAAAGCACATCATTTCTTCAGGCCAACGATTCCTTCCCCTCCCTTTACTCCAGCAGACTCCAGGCACTGCTCCCCATCTTCCGGCTCTTCTCATGACTCACGACCTCAGGAAACAACGTTACCCATGTCATCTGTCTATACTCACCGGAAAATGAGGTAGAGACACTTGGCCATTGGCCTTCACACTGCGATGCATCTCTCTCTGGAGTTGTTTCTTACTCCCCATGCGATAAGGAGGGATTCCATCTCTGTGGGCAAAGACAAAATCCACAGGCTCACCAAGGCAATCTCAACATGTGACACCATCACACGTTCCTCCCTGAGATCCCGCCACTGGGAAAGGCCACACACACACTTCCCTGGGAATGAGCCACACATCTCCGGGTGCAACCATGTCCCCGCAGGGAAAGAGCTGTTCAAGACCAAACTTCAAATCCTGCCCAGTGTCATCTGTGGCAATCTGGCTCTCTCCCAGACATAGGAACATCAGCTTGGAAGGCGCCTGTGTGTCCCTAAGTACAAGAGTCTTGAATTCCTTTGGTCCTGGCAATCTGCTATTGGTCTAAATTGGGGGAACAGTGCCAGGGCAAAAGGATGCCCACACCCATGGGCTCAGCCACCTCTTCATGAGGTGTCACCTTCTTAGGGTGACCTTCCCCAGTCAACAGAGACTCAAAAACAGAACCGACATGCACGTAAGAGCGAAGTCCCTTCTGCGAGGCCCAACAAGTCAGCAAGACGACTGAGTACAACGTGCCAGACCTTCCCTAGCTACTTATCCGAGTCTATGCAAGAGGCCTGTGGGCAGAAGGAACAAAAAGCTCCACCCTTCTTAGGAAGCTGATACCCTAATAAGATGTCTCAGGGAAGTAGCCAAAAACAGTGCAGAACAAACATTCAAAAGTCATAAGCACTATGTCAAAGCACAATGATGGAAATGGGGTGGGGGTGGGGAGGAGTCCACTGGGGATGGAGGATGGAGGATGCAATTTAAAATTAAGGGGTGGCCAATGAAGGCTGGGTGAGCTTGTGAGGTCCATACATTTCGATCTGTTAAAAGTAAAACATGGGCCAGGTACGGAGACCTAAGCCTTTAATCCCAGGCAGATCTTTTGAGTTCTAGACCAACTCTTCAGTGAGAAAGGGAAGAAAACAAGACTTAACAAGTGGAAGGAAACTTCAATCTCAGGAGCACAATGGCCGAGGTATAACTTCCCCACTGATGTCCTTCCAGAGATCTCAGGGGTCACATGCTCCAACGATGAGTCACTGTCTGAGGCTGTGACAGCAACATTAGGTGTCTTGACTATTTCCCTTTCCCTGGTAGTTTGCTCATTACCAGAAGAAAACCTTCATCTCATCGGCAGAAGGTGTCAATCAGTGTCTAAAGGGCAGCCAAGGGCAACTGCTGACCTATGGCTCCTTAGCTGCGTGTTCCGGAAGTTTAACTGTTTCCTGGAAGGCAGCTGACCAGGGTCCCCAGGGGAAGATGGAGAGCCTGCTACGTCAACAGTGTAACTAACTCCAACCTTGACTAAAGAGCACAGGATGGATAACTACACTGAGGGATGCTGGGTAACTGCACGAGGGATGCTGGGAGTAGGGAGAAGAAAGATCAGAATCAACGGTGCGAACTCAAGTGCGAGTCCTGCTGCAGAGGAAGAAGAAGAAACTGGTATCTGCCTCACCAAGGGCTTGGCTTGATTGACAAGGCTGGTGGAGGTGAAGAGTGTTATTGCAGGTTTTAAGTCCGGCAACTTAGTGCAGCACCTAACACTGATTTTTATGAAGTCTCTGAGCTCTCGCCTTGGAACAGCTGTTTAGACTCCCGCAGTAACTTAGGGTTCTTCACCAGCAAACAAATCATACCCAAGGCCACTGACCACACCCCAGAGCTCCTAGCTCTCACAGAGCAAGTTCAGGCACTACTGTAAACACCTGACACACTGTCAGATTATGTTCTCTTGGGAACCTTAAGGAACTACATTTTATAGGTGACCAAAACAAAAACAAAAACAAAAAAAACAAAAACGATACCTCAGGCTCCCAACCCAAACCATTGCTGACCCCCAGAACAGATCTCCTTAACTGGGCAACTGGCCTTCAAGGTCCCAAGTACCTGATGGTCTGAACATGGGGTGCCATCTTCTAAGCTCCAAGAAGCCATGTGACACAATGAAAGAACAAATGGGAAATGTGGCATCTTCTTCTACCATTAGCACTCGTTAGCTATGGGAACACCAGGTGGGGGGATGGGGCCTCACCCAGAACGGGGCTCTTGTGTTGGTGTCCCAGGTCTGCGTGAGCAACCACACTTCTCTCACGACCAGCTCTTCCTCAGGGGTGTTAACGGTTGGAGGTGGCTACCTATACACCCCTACCTTGGAACAAGTTACATGAGGCTTCAAGAGTCCTAGGAGGGCCAGTGAGGAGGCTCAGGAGGTAAAAGTGTTGCAGACTTGAGTTTGATCCCCAGAACTTATACAAAGGTAGGAGAGAAGGTGGACCTGAAACGCTGCTTAAGAGTCCCAGGAGAGACTCCCTAGCCACCTCCTTCAGGAGGCTGCCCTTCAGCCTGCACCAGCAAATCCTTCCTTCTTCATCTTCCTTTCCTCAGTGGTGAGGCTTCTGTATCCTGTATGCTTTCTCCATATAAGGTAGGAAAAAGAGAGAGTAGGGAGTGGGGGGTGAGGGAGGCAGGTGACAGCCAGAGCAGGGGGTAGAGGGACAAATGATGCCCTAAGTCCCTCTAACAACATCCAAGGCAGGTGAAGGATCCAGCCACAGGAAAGGCAACGTGTGCCCAGAGCCCAAAGGGGGAATTTCAGCTTGGAGAAGCCAGAGGCTTAGAGGCGCCGTCCTGGAAATATGGCTTTAATTCCCCCTAGCCAGGAATCTTCTCCCAAAACAGCCCCTCATTCCAAAAGGGGGCCTCTCCTTTCTTCTATCTGGGCTCCAGAAGTTTATGACCAGCGTCCTGGCTGCTCATAGCTGCTCATAACCATGGGCTGGAGAGTGCCAGAGTTTTGGTCTCTCTACGGTCTCCTCTAATTATAAACATTAGCTAACGAGCCTGCTGCCGGGCCCAGCTGTTTCTGGGGCGCACGGATTTTGAAGTGTAGGCTCCACTTAGCTGCCATTTAAGCCGAGCCAATTAGCTTAGCCCTTTGACTCCACTGTGCCTGACCTAACCTGAATGTCACTTTTTCCGGTGGCTTTGAAATAGCAGGCATAAGCGCACGCGTGCGCCCACATTTGGCAGGCACTCTGAAGCAGCCTCCGATCACAGCCAACATCAAAAGCCTGGTTTGTAAGATAAGGTAATATTTGAAGTTCACTTAGATATCTCCCCAGTGTCCAGACCAAACCCCCATATGTAAAATACGAGGAAATAAAAATAATAAGTAAAAATAATAACCGCCACCCACTCTGCAGAGTGGAGAAAACTCATCTTGCCTTGACTTGTGTGGGGACACACAGGCCAGAAGCAAGCTACAGCCAAATGAAGCCAATCCTGATGACAGCGCAGCTCCTCACAAAAAGGCAAGATGGAGAAAGTAGCCTGATACCCTCATCTGAGGGTCCTTGAACTTGGCAGCAAAGAAGATGCTCCCTGCTCCCCTAAACCTAGTGAGTGCTCTGTGGTGCCCTTTTCCCCCTGGCCTAGCTCTAACCCTCCTGGAATGCAGGTTTAGGATTTTGCTGGAAGTCTGGCAGTAAACTTTCAAAGGGGGAAAAAACTTAGAGCCATTTCTTCTGAGAATGCAGGTTTCAGAGTAACAAGCTCATAAAACGGCCTTGGGGGATGAGGTGGGCGCGCTAACATGGAGACTTTCGTCCCCATTCCCCACCCCTGGCTATCTTTAAGAGGGATTTTTATTTTAGTGGCAAAAGAAGTCAGCACGTGACTTGTCTGCTCCACACACCCAGGCTACAGCATGCAGGTCTCAGGTCCCCGGGAAGAACGGAGACCCGGCCAGCCCTGCCCACCTTCTACGCAGGCCTCTTGCAAAGGCCCAGGGGACTTAATTGGTTCTGTCACAAATGAGATGATTGCGTCCCTGGGCTTGTGTCTAATGAACTCCAACCTTCTGGAGTCTATTGAAAGCTGCTTCTGACACCACCCCCCACCCACTCCCCCCTCATCCCTGTACCCTCCCAACTCCCAGCAGGGCAGCCAGCCCTGCTCCCCAGCCCCTCAAGCCCTGGGCCCATTGTGAGGAGCAGAGGCAGCCAGGGTTCTTTTCAGGCTTTCCGGGGGCTCCTATTCATTTGTTCAAGCACATTTCAAAGGGGCCTGCTACCTCTTATCCCCTCTAAGCTTCCCCACAGGAACAATGGGCTGAGAGTGATTCAGCTCTGCTTTTCATCCCCCCCCCCAACACACACACTTTATTTCGCACTTGGTGCTCTCATCTGCACGAGGCCCACAGTTGGCAGAGCTCTGAAGAGGGGGTCTAATCCCAGCCCTGGGAATCCAGGGTGACTGCCCAACACAGGTTAGATCACACACACCCAGGGATGGCTGGCCAGAAAAGTGCTTCGTGTCACCCCGAGCTTTTAGTTCTAGCCAAGTTTGTTTGTTCGGCAGGAGTTTGGGGATCACCCCGGCCCCTGGGTGGGTTGGAGGCACCCTGTGCCTGGCAGCTGATGGTAACCGGACACCCACAGGAGCCTCTAAGCAGGACCAAGTCCTGTAACTGGGCCCTTGTTACTAGAGACCCTTCCATCCCCCCACCAAAGGCAGCTCTAGAAAATTCCCAGGAGCCCTTGGAGGGACCCCTGATGGCAACTGCGCTCTTAGACTAACCATGAGAGGAAGCAAACGGGGTACCCACGTGGCTGGGGGGCTCTAATACCCTGGACACCAAAACTCTAAGTCTCGAAAAATACCTTTGCTTGGCTTTCTGGTTTGCTCAACATCTCCCCCTGACATGATACCTGTCACAAGGCCCAGTGAAGAGGCCACCAGGAGCTTGAAGGTAAAAGCTGCCAAGTGACAAGTTGTTGGCCCCTTTCCAAAAGTATCCTTTATCAGGCCCCATCCTACCTAGGGTCTCTGCCTGGCAACTCTTCCTGGCCCTCAAAGCAGCTCCTCATATTTAAGTCCACGCATGCTTTAGATGAAATGGGAAAGGAGAGTCGCGTGCAAAGGAGACTGAGGGCTGCGTACAGGGACTACTGCCTGGCACGGAGGAAGTCACTGGGTGCGGGCTCCAGTACCTCAGGTACGGTGGCACCTAACTATGGTGTCAGCACTGAGGAGAGAGAGGCAGGGGGACCGGGGACTCATGAGCATCTCTGGTTACACAACAAATTCAAGACCAGCATGGGCTACGTGAGCCCATCCTTTCCCAGAAGGAAAAGATTTTAAAAGGGAAGTAAATGAGGGTGTGTCAGGAGAAACTCCTCCTCCAATCGAGAACGTGCTATGATTGGTAATAAAGAAAAAGAGGAACCCAAAGAGGCTCAAAGGCTTCCAGGACAACCGGTCCCACTAACATCTCATGGTGAACATGGAAGGCGTGGTGGGTAGGGCAGGCGCCATATCCAGCCTGAGTCTGAGCTCTGCCTCTGCCATGAGGGGCTCAGGGCACTGCTCCCTTCCTGTGGCAGTCAGTGGTCACTGCCTACCTTGCTGATTGGGTCCTGTGAGGACAAATAGAAACGAGCATGGGACCACACCCAAGTTATCTCGTCATGAACCCAGAATAACACCTCAGTGATGGGGACTGAATCCCAGCCAAGGGGCAGGAAGCAAGCCAAAAATAGTCTCTAAGAAATCCAAACAGTAGTCTCACAGTCGTATGTAAAGGGCACCAGGCTTCGGAGACTCACCCCATGGCTTCATTCGCATCCAGCTTGCTCTTACCTTACACAAGGCAGCGAGGCTCCCACACAGTCTATAACTATGTGTCCTGCAGGAGCAACACTTTCTTAGGTGCCCAGAGATGAGAGCAAAACCGGACAGCTGGTCAATCAGAGAGGGACAGATGGGGGCAGTGGACACAGGGATACAGGTCCTACACAACCTCACAGCCAGAGACCTGCAATTTATCATAAAAACTCACCATGATACTAGGGTTTTTTGGACTATCAAGAAGCAAACTAGGGCCAGATATGGTGGCATGTGCGTGCCTCTAATCTCAGCACTTGGGAGGCAGAGCGCTGTGAGTTCAAGGCCAGTCAGGGATACATAGTGAGATTCAGTCAAAACAAAACAAGCACTAGGCCTATCAAAAAATAATGTGAGTCTCGGTGGCTCTTTGAGGGTGGTGAGGTGGGGGACACGGGAGATAAGGATCAGTGCTTAAGAGCTCCTGTTGCTCTTGCAGGGGACCTGGGTTAGGTTCTCAGCACACACCCCGCGCTTCACAATCATCCCCAACTCCAGTTCCAGGGGATCTGGTGCTCTCTCCTGACCCCCGTGAACACTGGGCACACATGTAGTATTACAAACACTCATATATACAAAATAAATTAGAATAATTTCCCTCTGCCCTGTATTGGCTCAGCCAGTCATGAAAATGGAAGCAGTTCTGTGAAACCTTTCATTCCTGGTGGATAAATGATGTGCAGGCTACTCTCACTAATGCCAAAACAATGCTCTTTCTTTAAACTTCAACTGGGAGTGGAGATGGCTCAGTGGTTAAGGGCACTTCCAGAGGACCCAGGTTCAATTCCCAGCACCTGCATGGCAACTCACAATGTTTATATAACTCCAGTCCCAGGGAGCTCTGGTGCCCTCACACAGGCACACCTGCAGGCAAAATGCCAGTGTGCATGAAATAAAAATAAATCACTTTAGATAGACAGACAGACAGACAGATGGATAAAGTTTACTTTGTCCCTAAAGAATATCTGTCACTTTACTGACATGGGAAACTGAGGCACAACCATAAAAGCTGCTAGGGTAAAAAAAAAATTAGTAGTAGCGTCTTAAATTAGCAGTCATTTTCCAATTGGCCCTTTGTGGCTGGCCAGCCTAGGGGACAGCGGCCAACAGAAGCCACATAGTTTCAAACATGTGAAGAATAGACTCTCCAGTTTTAAGAAGCTAAAATGAGCCGGGCACGATGGTGCATGCCTTTACTCCCAGCACTCGGGAGGCAGAGGCAGGTGAATCACTGTGAGTTCAAGGCCAGCCTGGCCTACAAAGTGAGTTCAAGACAGCCAGAGCTGTCTCGAAACCCTGTCTCAAAAAACCAAAAAAAAGAAGAAGAAGAAGGAGGAGGAGGAGGAGGAGGAGGAGGAGGAGGAGGAGGAGGAGGAGGAAGAAGAAGAAGAAGAAGAAGAAGAAGAAGAAGAAGAAGAAGAAGAAGAAGAAGAAGAAGCAGCAGCAGCAGCAGCAGCAGCAGCAGGTGCTGCTAAAATGAAGTCTAAAAAAATGTGCCAGAACTTCGCACCGCCAACTCAATGGATTGTCTTCCAAGATCATGCTCTCAGCAGGAAGAGTTTGAGGCCAGCCTGGTCTACAAAACGAGTCCAGGACGGCCAAGATAACATAGAGAAACCCTGTCTCAAAAAACCAACAAAACAAAACAAAAAAAACCAAAAACCAAAACGAAATACATGCTTGCTGGAAGAAAGCCTCTGAAGGCCTTTCTGAAACACCTATTCTCCACTGGGTGCTGGGTGAAAAGAACCTTTTGGGAGTTTCGCCCATGCCAAATTCTACCTTGACTTCCCTTAAACAAACTCTGAGATGGCAGGAAACATGGAATCCAGACTACTACTTCACCCTGAGCCCCACTATGAGACTCATGGAGACTTGATGCCATCCATCCAAGATCTCCTGACTTCATTTCAAATGACCCAAACCTCAAAGCATGACCTTGCCTGACAGTCTCTGACCTCATCGGACCACTTCAATGGCTTCAGTTGCTTTAAAAAATATGTATCAAAAGCCATCTGTCAGCCAAAGATCCGAGATCAGACAGCACCATGAAGGGCCTCTTCCTAGGATGCCCAGCATCTGGCAAAGGCCTGGGACTCCACCAAGAGTTATAGACCTGAGTGACGGCCACTGAAACGCGCATGCAGGCAGACTGTATGTGCTGGCCCTTTGGAGAGGTCCAGTTCTCTGCTCCCTACCTTTTCCCAAAGAACAAAACCTTTTTTCTAATAAGCTCCTGTGTTCTACCTGCCGGTTCTGCTATAGGTGCACTTGATTTCAGGATCAGTCAAGTGGTTCTCCCGTCAGTGCAGCCAGAAGATGGTTTTAAACTTAAGAAATCCAGACAAGAGCTGGGTGTGGTAGTGCACGCCTTTAAACCCAGCACTTGGAAGGCAAAGGCAGGCGTATCACTATGAGTTCGAGGCCAGCCTGGTCTACAAAGAGTCCAGGACAGCCAAGGCTACACAGAGAGATCCTGTCTAGAAACTGCCCCCCCCAAAAGAAAGAAATCCAGACACTCTTCATCCTACCCTTCCACTATATACTCATTTCCTTCTGTGAAGACACTACCCCAGCTTTGCCTTCAGGGCTCTCACAGAATTATATCTAGACCACCACGCCACCATGCCACTGTCCTTTACCACCATTGTGCCCACCATCACGTCACACCCACCACATTCCCTTCCCAGAAAACCAACAATGTCCACTCACAGAGATGGGCTCTGCAAAGCCCCCCGCCCCCCCCCCCCCCCCCCCCCCCCCCCCCGTACATCACACACCTTTGTGGAAGGGACACAGATACTTACACGCTACTGTCCGTCAGGGACATGGAGTCATCAGTCAGTGCATCACTGGATATCTCACTGTCATTGGCACTGGTGGCTGGTGCAAAGACACAGCCAGAACCTACGTGATAAGGGTTGACTGGGTCGCTTCTCTTGAAGGACCTACGGGGAAAGTACAAGAGGAACATGGTCACTGATCCCCACCAGGAACCAGGTCATCAGGTGACCCCCAGAATGATGCAGTGCACAACCCCACATCTGGTCTATGCCAACTTGCTGTCCAGGTCCAGCTGCCAGCCTGGGCAGACAGCCACAAAAAGAAGATTGGTAGCCACTGACTCCCCTTGGAGGGAAGGCAGACTGGGCTCCCCAACGCTCAAAAGATGAGGGGTCCACCAGAGCAGTGTTGCGGAGTGGCGGGAACTGACTGTCCTAGGGATGGATACTGGGGGTGAGAGTTTCCATAAACCCATCATAGGTGCCTCCTGGTGCACCCAAGCCAATTTCCCAACCCAAAAACACATCTGAGGCATTCTATCTCCCATATCTGAGGCCTGCCAGCCTAGTCCAGAAATGCTAAGGTCTAGAGACCTGGGGTGGCCTTCTCACTTTGACCTAGGCCTATGGTAAGCAGACAGATGGGACAGTTAAGGTTGAGGAGTCCAGTGGCAGCCATGCGCTGTGTTTGTGGTGCCCTTCCCCCCACCATGGCCTTTGTTCCCTCAGGGCTGGCTAAGGCCCCAGGACTGAAATGAGCAGCTGTGTCAAGGGCAGGCCTAGGCCCCTCCTCCAGGGGTCTTCAGCCCCTTTGTCTTAGTGGCCTGTGGGTCCCCATTTCCCTCCCTTGATCTCCCAGAACAACCAGTGTGCCTGTCTCCTGTTGGGCTGCGTTCCACTTGTGTCACCAGCCAAGGACTTGTGTTAGGGGGAGGGGAGACAGGTCAGCAGGCTGCAGGAAGAGCCCCTTCCAGGGGTCAGTTGGTCTGTAGCTGCAGGGGGGCTTCGTTTGCCCAGCCCCTGGCATAGTCCTCCTCCGGGGGCTCAGCTGGTAACAGACAAGAACTGGACGGGGGAAGCTCCAAAAAAGACACACACACTCCATCAGCCCACAGCAGCTGCTCTGTAAAGATAGCTGTGGGGCTGGCAGAGGAGAGGGGCCTACCAAAGGTCATGGCCAGCCATCTGCTCTTACTCACCAAGTTCCCATCCTTGTAGTATGCTGGGCTCTGGTCTCCAGGCACCCAGGTTCTGGTTGGGACACATCGCCATAATGTAAGGGGTTGTTGTGAGGGAGGCATTTGGGTGCTGCTGAAAGTCTACTGGGTTGCAGGCATTCCCTCATGCAGAAGGCACGGGGTGCAGTGCCCATTTTTCCAGATACGGCCCTTGGTGGTCACACAGTAGCCACTGTGCAGAGCTGGAACTGGTGGGTGCGGCATGAATGCACCTTGATCTCCCTCAGTTTCCTTGCCTATCACAAGATACTTTAGACTGTTCTAGAATAGAGAGGCTTCTAGCAAGACTAGCTGGAAATGGCCCCTGTGACAGAGAGACAGGTGCACCATGAGCAGGAATTTGAGATGACTCAAGACACTTAGAATACAGTGGGCAGGGAAGACCACAAAAGGTCCTCTCCAGACTAGTGAGACTGGTACAAAGGCCAAGCGACCAGAGTCTAGCCTGACAGGAGAGAGAGGGGTCAGGAGTCTGGGGGGACCAGCATCATGGGCAGCAGTTACTAGCAGAACGTGGGCCCCAAGAGGCTCAGTAGGTCGGACAGAAGCTCAGCAGGGAACTCTTGTCCAGTCTGGTGAGGATCTCAATGTGAACAGTGGAGCCAGGAAAGAACGTGGGGGCGAAGTCCATTGTAAAGAGTTTCTGCTCTAGCCGGAGCCCTGAGTGTCTCGCCCAACGTCCTCTATACTGAGATGCTGAGAAGGAACAAGTGACCCCGGAGAAGGGGGCTCCCTGCTCCCCTGGCACCCAAAACAGGGCTGGAGCGCCATAGTCACTTGACAGCTGCTGCCCATCACCTTGAATCTCCACAACCATCCTATGAGGGGCGCAAGAGAGCCAGGCATCAAGACCAGCCAAATGGAGACTGAGCAGGACCAGGTGGACAGTAGCTGGGACCATGGTTCTGTCCCGATGCACCAGTCTGGACATGTCCCTCAGAAATGGAAACACCTTAGAAGTGCAAACCAGGGGTGCTGCGTGTGAACTGCCTGTACACCTTTGACAAGTGGCTCTAAACTATCCCTAGGCCACTGCCTAGGCCCTGCCTTATCACTGAGGGCAGGGAGACCTGTCACCTCCTTATACTTTATAATGAGAATTTAAGACTACTAGGGCTATCCTTGCCTGCCCCTCACCCATACATTCTCAACCTGGGGTTCCCAGGCACCCAAGATGGCAGGGACTGAGAGCTTAGGGAGGCAGAGAAGGCTGAAGGGGTGGGTGATCAATGGTCCTAGCCTCCTGGCCAGTGAGGGACCCACAAGATGGCTCTCTGCTCACCATCGCCTCTAAGACTGAACTGAAGGCAAGAGGTGGCACAAATCTGAATTAACACAAGGCCAGCAAAGACCATGGGGTGGGAGAGGACAGAGAGGGGCCAAGTCTTTAAAACAGCCTGGAGTCCCCTGCTGCCTTAGAGAGGGCTGCCACAGTAACTATTCCAGGGTCCCCTCCTGTCCTTGGGGAAATCCAATGGTACGCACAGTCTGTAAATTATGGCGGGGTGCAGAAGTCAGAGGCCCACAGCTGCTGTTGGTTTAGCTGATGGACTGCAAAGCCAAGACACAGCTCCCCTAGGGGTAGGGCTCCCTCTGAAAACAGGGCAATTCAAACATGGCCACCTGTCTCACAGCTTCTAAAGGCCTGGGCAACGGCACTGGAACAAGGGAGCAAGTACCCCAAATTCCCAGTACCCATCTGCCAGGAAAAATGGAGAGATGCTGTGTTCCCAAAACCTTTTCTACTTTCTCTTGTAGCATTTAGCAAGGCATCACAGCTGAAAGTGTGTCCTGAGCCCAAGACTGTGTGCTCTGTGGGGGTACAACCTGTCTTTACATGTGTATCCTCGACACCAAAAGCAGGGGGTGGCCCCGTGGCAGGAGCTGCAAACTTGGCTGAGCCTCCTTCAAAGACCTACATCCATCAAATGGGTTGCCGAGAAGATCTTGAAGAGGCATGGCACAAGATCAAAACAGCCAAAGCGGCCTTAAATAGCATTCACACACCTAGCCTCCCCTCAGTCTTGAGATCTTGGTGGTATTAACACATCAGCAGCGTCTCAGATCTAAGACTTAAACTTCGGCCTCCTTGGGGAGAAAATGACTCAATAGAAATTCCTTCCTCACCACTGCAACAACAAAGATACCCAAGTCAACCCCTCAGCGTGTACGTGTGCGTAGGCACGCACGCACGTGCCATCCTTTTGCACATGGCTCCCAAAATAAACTTGTCTCTCCCCCTACTTCCAAAATAGAGAGCTACTGTGTGATCGGTAATTAAAAATGGAATACACCACTCTTAACTCAGTTGAGTGCAATAAAGTGCCCAGATTTTCCTACATTCGTAACAAGGCGGCGGGGGGGGGGGGGGGAAGGCACAGAAACTCAGTGTTTAAACGCTTAGAATGTTCTCCAAAGTGCCACATAATTTTAAGAAAATGGATTAGAGCTGTCTTCTAGTGATTGCTTAAGAAGGGGGCAGGGGGGAGCTGGAGCGTGCTACCTTAATTGTCCCCAGATGCTTTGATGCTTTCTTCAGGAGGGCTGTACTCCCAACTGTGCAGGGACTTAGCTTGTGGTCCATGCAGTGTGGGTGTGCACACTGGCCACTCTGCCATGAACAGGCAGGGGGCTTTCAGCTGACAAGTAACAGAGCCTCATGGCTCCTTGAGGGGGGAAGAAGTGCCTGTGGCCGTCTAACTCATACCCTTTATCTTGAGGAAGTGTAAGGGCCACCTTTGCTCCTCCCCAGCTATGAAGAGCCAAGAGTACCCACCAAAGGGTCTTTTTCTGGGGACCTTCTCCCAACAGTACAACAAAAAGAGCCACTCCTGAGGCTGAGCTTAGGGTTTGCCATGAGCCTCTGGCACTTTACTGGAAGGGCAATACCCTCTTCAACTGTCACGCTGGAAAGCAGGATCAAGGGATAGGTGGGCAGGGAGGGGTCGGTGTCTTCTGTAACTGGGCAAAGTTTGACAAGTGTATCTTAGCTGCGTCTGCTGGCATTTTGCCATCTAATTACTGACCACTGCTCTCGGCATATCTTTCCTATGGCATCATTTTCCTTGATAACTGAAGCCAAGCTTGATTCCAATGGCTTCTCACACACACACACACACACAAAAGGGCCTCATCAAGGAGTTCTTTCAGAGAACAGGAAACACTTGCAGCCAGCCTAGGACCATCTGCTGGGCCCTTGGGATTTTAAGCCAGGCCAGAGCAGAAGGCCCAAGGGGAGGCAGAGGAACCCTGCCCAGGGCCAGGGCAGAAAGGGGTGCACACAGGGAGCTCTCTGTATGCTCAACACTACGTCCTCCTCTTAAAATAAGTGTGGGCCTAGCGCCTGAACTCCCAGCCCCAGCTCCACATGTATCTAACACAACACGCTGGGGTGGGCGTTGTTTGTGTGCGGGTTAGGACACGCGCTCCCACCACCAGGTCACTTATGCCCTTGGTTATTTATAGAGGCCATCAAGAGCCCCGGCATCCCACTCAACCAGGTACAAACCAGAGCCCTTCCCTCCAAGGGTAATTTCTGCTCTTCCGTCCCAACTATTTATATTAAACCCGACACCAAATCGGTAAGGGTACAAACAAGTCGTTAAAAACTAGGCTCCTTTTGAGTGCCCACATAAACACAGGGCTTGGAAGGCTAGCCAGTGCCTTGGGCACCTGGTGGCCAAGATGACTCTTGAGCAGCTGCGGGAGACTGGGCCCTCTGCAGGTTTGAGCAGTTTCATTCACTTTACTGGGTAACTGACTTACTCAGCCCATCCCCTAGGCCAGGCTCTCTGCAGGATGAGTGGGCAGACAGGAAGGGGAGGGAGACTCTACTCTTGAGAGGAAGGTTGCAAGAATGTGGGGAAAGGCAGCCTTGCAAAGTTTAGAGAATAGTGAAAGTTGAGGCAAGGGGTTGGGTTGGGGGGGTGCTCCTCTAAGATATTAGAATGAAGAATGGGCTGAACCCCCAGAGTTGCCGTTTAAAAGGCTATGTGCTAACCTTGCTGCCCTTTTCAGAGACCCAATTATTATAGTTAATTATACTAATTATAACACTTAACATCTTTTCAAAGTGTTTCCCTTTACAAAAGGCTTTCATGTTGATTATTTTGATCCTAAGAACAACCTTAGGACACAGACAAGAGAGACAGTGCCCACCCATCTTACAGATGTGAACACGAAGTTTAGAACGTTGCAAACCAAGTTGTGCTACAGAGACACCGTACACGGATTAGGAGACCTACAAGAAGTAAGGGTCCCCTGGGCGTGTCTTAAGCCATGGGCTTCACAGAAACGGTGAGAAACCACACTTGAGCAGGTGTGCAAGCTCAAGGGGTCCCTCCACACATCAATGGCATCCATAGTACCCAGTGAAGAGCTCTGGGATCCCAAGTGCTTTGCAGGCTTAATGCTGGTTAGATCCTGGTGACGCCTCTGGGAAGAGGCAAGCCACCCACAAGGAGTCTTCAGAGCAGAGCCTTGCCTGCAGAACGCTTCCTCCTTACTGCAGGCCTCCAAAACCGCACTGTGCTATTTACAAAGGTGACGCTCTAGGGCTGACACCGAAGACACAGAAGACCCACTGTGAGAAGGCCACAGACCTTAAGGAGTCTCATCACTGGCTGCCAAAGCTGGAGGGTGAGGAGGCCCACAGCCCAGTTTCCCTGCACATCCTTGCAGTGAAGCAGGACAACAGATAGAGGCGCCTCTGTGCACCCAGCTACAGCAGCCCCAACAGCTTCGTGCAGGCAGCCTAGCTCCGTAAACTACAAGCCACTAACAACTGCAAAAGGCAAGCCAGTTCCATTTAGGTGTTGACCAGATGTCTGAAAAGTGGTTAAGTTCACTCCCAAAGCTGCAAGAGCGCCCTCTGGTGACTAGAGAGCAAGCCCTTCCCTCCCCAGCTTGCTAACAGTAGAAAAAAACAAAAAAACAACAACCCACCAGAGACCATGCCTACACCATTCAGGACCTAACTATGGAGAGGGGCTCCAGAGCAGCAACCAGGGGTGTACCCCAGGGGCGACCCGATGCTGCGGGACACTGGAGACCACGCCCCACAAAGCCAGTGAGATTTCATGTGCAGATCACATCCTGGGTCCCTGACAAAACTATGCAAGGGGACAGCAGGATAAAGCCACGCAGACAGCAATCCAGCGTCACCCCATCTCCTGTCCCGCGAGTCATAAGCAACAGCCTAGAGTTAAGAGTACACTCTCCTTGGGGATCTTGGGAGAGGTGCCTGGGACAGAAAAACTCATTTGAACAGGAGGTCTGAAGTTGCCTGCAAGGGCCAAGGATCCTGAGACTTGGCCAATCTATAATAGGCTGTTTGTCTTTGAAGCTTTAAAAAGAGAAAGTGCTCCGGAGGGCCCGGTCCTCCCACATTGCTCTATCAGTACTAAGCAACAAACCATCAACTGAGGTCTGACCCTGGGGCTCCAAAGCATTTTCTAACTGGATTAATAGCCCAGCCCACTCTAAAGCCAAGGCTCCTTCGTGAGGAAGTCGCAGGGCCTTCCCTCAAGGTAGTTAGATGTCTTCCTCGCTGGGAAATGCCTAATTCTACAAAGGGAACCACAAACGCAGCTGCTGAGCCAATCGCTGGCTCTTATCTTAACATAAAAGTTCAAAAGATCCCACTTGCCCACACCTTATTTCCCGTGCCTCCACCACAACACAACCCAGCTTCCCCTCCCCCAAGGCACAGGGATTCTACTTTGATGAGTAGAGTGAAATGACCAAAGGGGCGCTTTGTGGGTCCAGTGACTCAAGATGCAGCCAAAGCAGCTGTAGTCACAATCTTTCTGTCTCTTTTCCTCTCTCTCCTTTCCAGTGGCCCAGGATAGTAAGTAACCACCTCGATAAATACTGCTTGCCACTGTTTGAAGTTAGCATTGGAAGGTATTCAGCTGTGCATACACTGGCTCCCCCCACACACACCCCAACAACAAAACACAAGATCAAAGGGTTCCCAGCCAGAAGCCCTAGCTCTCAACCAACCTTTATCAGCTTGTCCAGCCTAGCCATCCACCCACCTACCCTAACTGAAAACATCTGCGAAGCTAACCCTGACACCCCCCACCCCCAGCCCCAGCCCAGCCAAAGCCTCATGACACCCCCAGCCCAGCCCAAGCCTTACCTGAACCCATTTTCAACCGTTTCCGCGGATCTCACACTCGCTGTGGCCCGCAGAGTTCTGCTGGACAAGCCAACCACGGTGGGTGAGAGTTTGCACTTCAAGTCCGCACACGTCCACTCCTCCTCTTCATTCAAGGTGGGGAGGTAGCCACACAAAACCTTTAGGCTCCCCAGGCCCCCACCGTTCATGTAAGCTGGGTTTTCTCCCCCACTCCTCACGTACTCGAGGTATATGTCAGAAGTCAAAAACACCTGGTAGGCGTTCTCCTCCATCACCGCCTGGATCTCAGTCTGTGCCTGGTCAAACATGACGGAGTCGATCTGCTGCTTCTTGATGCCATCTCGGATGTAGGTCTTGGTGGCGGGTTTCAGCTGCTTGGAGACAATGCTGTTGTTCTCGATGTATCTCTTATAGATCGCTTTGGCTACCCGCAAAGTTTTGGTATCCTTCAAGTTCATCTGCCTGAACCCATTACAGGCAAACCAGAAGTCCAGGGTATCCACCCATCTCTCCCTCTCCAGGAAAGTCCGGAAGAGGTACGCGCCATCCTGGTCGCCCAGCAAGGAGTGCAAAGATTTGGCCCACCTGGTCAAAGGGGAATCGGGAGAGGCCCGCCCCTCGGGCTCCCCCAGCCCACCTTCATTCCGCCTAGCATTGGAGGAGACGGGCATAGGTTTGGTGGACTGGCCCTTGCCCACACTGGGCTGGCACGGTGGGGTCTCCCCTTCTTCTCCCGGAACCGGGGGCCGCGGAGCATCCTCTCGGAAGCTGCTGCTGGGATCTGGAAGGAGAGTCACTAACACAGCGCTACTCATGGTGCGGTGGGGGGGGGGCCCCGGGAGCGTCTCGCTGAGTTTAGGTTTTGTTTTGCTTTTTTTTCCTCCTCCTTTTTCTTACTTCCAGTTCCTCTCAGCAATCGGTTTGGTCTCTCTCAAGTCAGCAGGGGCTCATGTGAGCCTCCTCTCTGGAAAGAAAAGGAAGGGGGGGGGAGGTGGGAGAGAGAAAAGGGTATTGATCTAATCAAAACCAGATCTACCCAACATCAAAGCAAGAAAGTAAACAGGCTTTTCAACTCCTCAAATTCAAATCAAGCAGCACAGCTATCCGCGAGGTGCTCATCTCAAGTATCCGACGCAGCTTTTTCAAAGGCGAAATCTGAGCTCCCCACACACTTTTTTTTTCCAGGGGGGGGGTGAAGAATGGGAGGGGGAAAGTGAGGCAGAAGGAGAGGGACGCAAAAGGTGTAAGACACAACCTTCCCCACATCTGCGGGGCCCAGGGACACTCATTCAGGGTAGCCCAGCCCGACCCCCTCCCACGACAAGCAGAACGCGCAAGCCAGCCGCCCGGCTAGGTGCAGGTGAAACCAATTTCGGCAAACTTCCCCAAGTCTGCTCTGCACAGATAACTCGAGCTCTCAAAGTGCCCTTCCCCGGCATCTGGTTCCCATTGCCCCCTCCCACTCCTCCCTCTGCGCTCCCTCCTCCCACTTCTTACAGAAGATCCTAGCCTGAAAAAAGCCCGCCCAGCATCGGCGGGAAGGGGCTGGGGGGGGGGCGCTCCCAGATTCGGCAGACACCACCCAGATCCCAGGTGGAAATGTTGCCTATGCTCAAGACTCTCTACCAAGAACGTGGCTCAGTCTACACCTCATGTCTTCTTCGCTTCCCCAAAGCAGAAACCAGTTCACTAAGTAAGAAGCTTTGATCTTCAAACTTTGAAAGAGAGAAGAGAAACCTTGAGACCCGCCGCCCCCGGCTCCCCCAATCCACCCCCTGGAGCCGCAAACCCAACAAAACCGGATCAGAAGGCGTCTCACGCTACTACTGCCTGTGCCAAGAATCCCAAACTACACTGATCTCAAACCATTCTTTCTCCAAAAGAAGTCTTATCTAACCAATAAACAAGCTGCTCTTCCTAGCCAGAGAAGGATCAAACTAAGGAGAGCAGGGGAGAGTCGGGGAACAGGGAGGAACGCCCGGCCAGATGCCTGATACCCTGGTCTGAGTGGATGCACCCCACCCCAGTCCCGAACCTCGTTGGCCGCCAGGCTGGGCACAAACCCGAAGTGGTAGTGTAGCGCTCCCCGGCGCAGGGGAGGTGGCGCCGCGCCGTTACCTGGAAGATGAAGGCCGCCAAAGCCAAGCTCTCATCTCCTCTGAGCCCCTCGGGTCCCGTCCCTCCCCGGCCCAACTGCAAACGAACGCCTTCCGAGTCCCGGCGCTTCGTCCACTAGGAACGAGGCCGGAGACCCCAGAGCATGGATGGGGTAACCACCCGGCGTCAAGCCTCGCAGAGGCTCCCGCAGAAAAAGGCACGGAAAGCAACCGCCTAGTCCAGAAATGGCGACGCGCGGAGTCTCGGCCTCTCCGCAAAAGGGGCGGCGTGGAGGAACGCGGGGGACGCGAGCGCCCAGGGCTCGGGCCGGTCCTGAGCGGAGACTGAGCCTCCGCCAGCGCTCCCGGCACCTAAGCGCGGACCCGCAGTTGGGAGGGGGAGGCTAGTAGGGAGAGAAGAGAGAGGGGGCGGGGGAGGAGCGGGGAGGGCAAGCGGGGGGCGCCGCCACCCTTTCATCCCACCTTCCAAAAGCACTCGCGTGCACACGCACACCCCGACTCATCCACACCCACGGCGACTGGACCCCCGAGGGCGAGCTGCCCGTCTCCGCCTCCGCCCCCGACGCCACTTGGAGAAGTCTCCCCGACTGGCCCCCCGCCACCCCGGACCCCGCGCTGGGGAGGGGACTCCGGCTCACCGCGCGCTGGACGCCGGGCCAAACCCCCCGGAGCTCTGGGCGCCGAGCCCGCCGCTTCCCCTCCGCGCCGGCCCGGAGCGCGCCCCGAAATAGCCGGCCTGCCAACTTCAAAGCGCCGCCCCGCACATCAAAGCGCGCCGGCCGCCCGACCGCCGCGGCCTCCGCACTCACCATTGATCCGCTGGCGCACTCCGTGCCGAGACCTCGCAGGCGCCGCGGGCAGGGCCCCGACCTGGGTCCCCCGCTGGTCTCGCAGAGGCAGCCCCGGGGCCCCCCCGGGCCCGCCCGGGCATGGGGAACATGAGGAGTCTCGAGGAGGCGGAGGAGGGGGTGTGCGGAAAACAACGATCCCTAGGCGAGAGCGAGCTCCGCGCCGGGGAGGGGAGAGTGCGCCCCGCTGCCCCTTTTATGCAAAAGATCCGAATGGGCCTCCGCCCCCACCGCGGCCGCCCCCGGCCCCTCCGGCCCCCGCCCGACCGGCTTTCAACCCAGGTCCTGTTTCCAGCAGTCACTAGGCGCACCAAATGTCCTCCGGGCGCTTCCAACAAAAACTGCGCTGTGGATTTAACTGTGCACTTCAAAGGCGCGAGCCGAGCGCACGGTCCTGGAAGGGAGGTACGAGAGCCGCACCCGGGCCAACCCAGCGCGCTCTTATGCCCCTTTGGGGGGGCCCTGCAGCCCACACCACTCTACCATCCCCGGCCTGCGCCCGGCCGCCCCCTCCTGTGGCCCCGCGCCCAGCTGCCAGCCGCCCTCGGCCCCAAGGAGCTTTCTTAGAAGCGGCTGCGCCGGGACAGAGCCTCCGACCCCACCTTTTACAGCAGAGCTCTCCGTTGGGGAGGCGGGCGCCTGGGCCTCCAGGTGGCCCCGGAATCCATCGCGATCGGGGTCTTATTTTTATTTCCCGGTTCTCGGGCCGTTACTGAGTTGCCAGGACCTTATCAAAGCGCAGCCGGCTCCAGCCGACTCCCCCGGGCCGGGCTCCCGGAGCCAGTGATCCCGCCGCGCCAATCACAGCGGCGCTCGGCCGGCCCGCGCGGCCCGCCTTAAAGGGACAGCGCGCGCCCGCTCTGCCCCGCCCCGGCCCGGTCCCTGTCGCACACTCAGCTCCTGCGTTAACCCTTCCTTGGCCCTAGTCCGCCTCCCGCCGGCTGCCGGCGGCCTCGGGGCGTTCTCGGGTAGAGTTCTGATTTCATCTTTCAAGTTCTCCAGCCTCTTTGCTCATGCCTCCTCCTCCCCCTGCCTGCCCTTGCACTCTCAGGCTCTGGAATGCCAGTTCCTTGTAGCTCTCTGGGCATCACAAGAACTGCAAGCCAGCAGAGCGCCCCCCACTCCCAATACTTTCCTATCTTTATTCAAGTTTTCCTGAGAATTTGGACTTGTAGGGCCTTTCTGGAAGATGCTGTAGCCCTGAGATCCGCTGGCCAATTCTTAGGCATGGCACGTGTGTGTGTGTGTGTGTGTGTGTGTGTGTGTGTGTGTGTGTGTGTG
>OU015746.1:12307750-12319896 GCA_907169655.1 Acomys percivali
CTCTCTCTCTCTCTCTCTCTCTCTCTCTCTCTCTCTCTCTCTCTCTCCTTTCTCTCTTTTTTTTGTTCTTCCTTTTAAGACAAGGTTTTGCTGTGTAGCCCTGGCTGTTCTGGAACTTGCTCTGTAGATCAGGCTAGTCTCGAACCCAGAGATCTGCCTGAGTGCTGGGACCAAAGGCCTGCACTCACACACCCGCCGGGGAATTACATTTTTGAAAGCAGTAAATTCCCAGCTCCCTGCTGACAAATGGCTTCCTAAGACAGGGAAAGCTCTTGGCTTCTGATTTATCTTTCTGCCTGTCTTCTGAGGAAAGGGCAGGCGCTGCAGCCCCCTGAAGCACCACTCTCACCCCCAAGGCTTGCAGCAGTGACCGTGGAGGAGGCCTTTGAGTTCTCAGCATGCTTAGGTTCTGAATTCGGGATGGACCTGGTTTCAGGTGACAAATATTCCAGGCTAGAACCAAGTTGTGTCTGTGCTGAATTTGAAGAATCTTTTTCCCTTTGTCATCTCTCTTCCCTGAAAACAACACAGAATTATAAGCATGTGCATGCCTTTGTGCTACATTAAGTGGTATCTCCATTTGTATTGTTGTTGCTGTTATGTTTTTGAGACAGGTCTCATGTATCCTAGAATGGTCTTGAGTTATGATTTAGCTGAGGATGACCTTGAACTTCTGATTTTCCTGCCTCACCTCCTGGGTGTTGGGACTGCAAATGTATTCCTATCACAAGGTTTATCCTGTGCTAGGTAAGTGTGGAGCCTGCGGGGTGGGGGGAACATTGTTGATGCTAAGCAAGCAACACCCCAACTGAGTTCAACCCAAGCCTAGTTGTATGGCCTCTTAAGCATTCATTTCTCAGCCCATAAAATAGCAATGAGGACCAATAATTGTTTTGTGAAAAGGGTTACCTATATAAGATGACCTTTAACCTTCTCATTGTTCCTGCAGGGCAGACCAGGGTATGGGGATAATACAGTAGCAATAGTTGCTGGCCCTGGAAACGGTGACTAGAAACATGGATAGCTTTAGACTCGATCTAGGAAGCTACCTGGAGCCCTGGGCATGGCAATCAAATGCAGCCGTGTAAGGGTGGTCCTAGACAGAGCCCAGTATAGCCACAGAGCTTTGTGGGTTGAGCTTTCCAGCAGTGGCTTATAAGCCACACCCACCAGCACAGCCCCTCTGTCCTCGATGCCCTTGGCGCCATCTTCCCTCACAAACTGCAGCCTGCGTGAACCTGCAGGGCCAAGGGAGCAGTAAAAAGGTCATAAAGGAACGGGAAGAGCTGCCATAAAGCAGGGACAGAGTCATTAGCAGCTCCCTTCTGATAAGGGCTTCAAGGACTTCCAGCAGACAGGCTGGTCCCTCTCCTCCCCCCACCTCAAGATAGTTGAATCCTCCCTTCATGGCTCACAGGGGAAGAGGATCAAGGAAGAGATGATGTGGGGGGGGTGGGAGGAGGAGGGAGGCCGTGTGGGCAGGACAGAGTCGCAAGCACAGGAGACAGGCTGCAGAAGGTTCCAGGTAATAGCCCACTAGGGACAGTTACAGTGAGGAGGCATTTCCTGTGGGCTGGCCTAACAGATCAACTCATCCACTTTGCCACTCAGCCACTCCTTGAGGTAAATGCTATTACTGTCAAGTAACATTTCAGAGCTGTAGCCTAGGACATACCACAGAATCTGCTCGGTATAGTCCAAGATGTAGTGCGGCTCATATAGTGTGGACTGCCTTGCTCAACATTAGGAATGTCACAATGGTGGCTGCAGGGCACTAAACTTTTTGTAGGACCCTCTCGAGCACCAAAGGGGGCCTGAAGTGATGGCATACACCCTGTGTTATTCGGAGGCCCTGACTGGAGGAGTTGGGGGTACTGGAGGAGAGTCACAGGATTGTAAATAGTGGTGGGCCAGATGGGCTGGAAAGTGAGGGACCCTGTGTTGGTCTCTCGCTTCCTCTCGGCCCTTGTACAAGATGGACAACAGCTACTGGGCAAAGGGGAAGGATTGGAGAGGGTATGTGAGCAGTTCAAGGTCCCCCCAACCTTCTCCCATAAGAGAGAGACTTAAGACAAACTAGGAGCTACTGTGTAAATGTCCTTCCAGGATTGGATGGATGGGCTTCGCCACTAGGAACTCATCTGCCTTGCAGTTTAGGGCTCAGCGATGCCCGTCTTGGTCCCTCTTTCATAGACAAGAGAGTCATTAGTTCCCAACTGCAGCCTTACATTCTTATCCGAGTGACAGGACACAGACGCAAGCCTATGAAGCTAGCAGTGTGTCCCAGTTTGGCCTCAAATTCACGAACTAGCCAAGGTTGACCTTGAACTCCTGATCGTCCAGCACCTATGGTTTATATGATTCTAGGGCTGGACTCCAGGGCTTTGTGCATGCTAGGCAAGCACTCCTCCAAGTGTGTTACAAACCCCAGGCCCCTGTGCTGGTATGTTTAAGGACCAGGGCCAAAAAAGTAAGGAGGTGTTTTATTAGTTTTTCCAGTTGCCTACATGTTCCTACCCATCTGAGTGTATAATCAAGAGAGCCATGGTGACTACCCAGGTTGGGCTCAGAGGCTCTGGCTCCAGCTTTCTCTGTGACTCAGGCCACTTAGGGCCGCCCAGGTCCTCATCAGCACAAGGAAGAGCTTGGATATCAGTGGCTCTCCTGTCACTCATGTCATCAGCTCGCCTCTCCTCTTGCTCCTCCTTTGTAGATCTCAGCTTTGAGGCAGTCCAACTAACTGAATGGAAGACAGGCTACCACCTTGCCCTTGTCTGCATGATTCTTGTAGCTTGAGATGTCCTTGGTGTCTCCTGAGACTGGCCCAGGAAGGGAAAGGCGCTAGTCTATGTGGCCTTGGGACTAGCTTTCCATTCTGGGATTTAAGAGCATAAGTATGGAGGTTTGTGCCTATAGTGCAAGCACTTGGAAGACTGAAGTAGGATTGCCAGGAGTTCTAGGCCAACCTGGGCTACAAAGTAAGACCTTGTCTCCAAAAACCCAACCAACCAGCCAACCAACCAACCAACCAACCAACCAGCCAGCCAACTAGTCAGCTAACCAACCAACCAACCAGCCAGCCAGCCAGCCAGCCAGCCAACCAACCAACCAACCAACCAACCAGACCAACAACAAACAAGGACAAGTTTAGTCAGATCCTAAGCAGCAGAAACTGACCACCCATTCCCTCTGTCCCTATGAATTCTTCCAAGGAGCCATTCATTACATGCCTGCCTATGAAAAGGACCAACTTCCAGAGCTCAGAGTTAACAACAAGTCCAGGGTGTCACCTTGTTTATTCCTGAACTGTTTCCAAGCGGTCAGGTTATGTAGAAGTGCAGGTGTTGTCTGTGAGGGATTGCCTAAGTAAATATTTCCCAGGTAGCGAAGAGGAATGCTACACAGTGAGATTAGAAAGGCAACAGGGTTGTAATGCAGGAAATACCCTGAGATTTAATCCAAACTACAGGATGCAGATTATAACTGCTGTATACTGAACCAAGCAAAATATATAGAAATGAAGCTCTGATGAGCACATATGACGTAATAATAACTCTCTCTCTCTCTCTCTCTCTCTTTTTCTTTTTCTTTTTCTTTTTTTGGTTTTGGTTTTTCAAGACAGGACTCGCTGTGTAGACTAGGCTGACTTCAGACTCACAGTGATCCTCCTGCCTCTGCTGTTTTTTCCCCTCACTTTTTGTATTTGTTTTGGCACACTTCCGGAGAGCTACGTTTTTCATTGTGGTCCACCCCTGCTCTGACTCAACTGATCAAACTACATTTGGCCATGCCACTCACAAGCAGTCTATCCTAAGCTGGCCAGCACCTCAGCTCTGAGCAGATGAGCCTGGGAGATGATCATCTGTTTCTCTGGGGCTCAGAAATTTAAATATTTGAAACCAAAGAAAGAAATTCTGCTCTAAGGGGCTGAGCTGCTGAAGGGGCCAGAGTGAGTGTGGGGAGGATGGTTGAATTGGATGAGGAGCTTGAAGGGGTTAAGAGGGAACAGGAAGTGGGGGGAGGTGGTGAGAGTATGGGGGGGGATGGGCAATGCCCTGTGGATAGGGAAACCAGGGCTGACTACCTCACTCAGCCTTTCTGGGTCTCCATGTTCCCATCAAGGGGCTTTCCTCTCACAGTGCACTTGGTTCTCGTTCGCTGTACATTCAGTGAGTCCTATACATTCTTATAGGTGAAAACTATAGCCTTACACTTTCCAAAATGTCTACGTCATTACATTATTTTTAATAAGAGAACATCGAAGAGGGAACTCCACAGCACTTTCAAGTGGGCCCTACAATTTGGGGATGTTCTTTTGAATTAAAAGTTTTTTTAAAAAAAGATTTCTATTTCTATGTGTATGTGTGTGGAAGTGTTGTATTGTGTGTGGAGGTGTTGCATATGTGTGTATGTGTGTGTGTGGGTGTTGCATATGCATGTATGTGTGTGGCAGTGTTGTATATGTGAGTGGAGGTGCCCATGGAGGCCAGTGGCTGATCTCCCTGGAGCTGGAGTTAATAGGCAGCTCTGAGCAGCCTAATGTAGATGTGCGCAACTGAACTTGGGTCCTCTAGAAGAGGAGTGTGCACTCTTCCCCACTGAGCCATCTCTTCCGCGTCTCTGGGATATTTTCTTATACCCTAATGCAACTGCTCCGTAACTTTCAATGGCATTCTAGCACAGCAAGCTTGTCCTCAGCTGAAAAATCCCAAAACAAAAATGAATCAAATACATATGACCTACTGCAATCATTACTCAGCCTGGGCAGTGGCTGAACGTGTGATCTTCCTGCCTCACCATCCCCCCCATGTAGAATTAATTCTAGGCATGTGTCAACATGTCAGGGGGTATCTAGCCTACTTAATACCATAGCTTTGCCTAACTTCCTTAAGTGTGCTCACAACTTCCATTGGCATAGAGTTAATCAGAATTATGGAACACATGCACCTCTGTAGCAGGGGATTGGATACCTCCCACAATCCACTGCATGCTGTGCTCAAAGAGAAAGGCCCTGGCTGCATGGGTTTATTTTCACACAGTGGTAAAACTGAAAAACCACTCCTGTGAGTCTGGCATGGTCTGTGTTTAAAATCAGCTCAGCCTCGTTTTAATTGTTTATTTATTTTTAGCCAGGGCTTCTGAGGAACTACAGTTCAGGGGCCATGAAGAGACTGTGCAGTCCATGTTGGCTTCAGAGACTCCCAGTCAATGCTGATGGCTAAAATGACACCAGGACCCTGTCCCTCTTGGAATTGTTGTCTTTGTTTTTTGTTTTGTATTTTAGGTTTTTCCAGACAGGGTTTCTCTGTATAACAGTTCTGGCTGTCCTGGAACTTGCTTTGTAGACCACACTGGCCTTGAACTCACAAAGACCCACCTTCTTCTGCCTCCTGAGTGTGGGAGTAAAGGTGTGCCCCACCATGCTGGGTTTGGAATTGTCTTGGAAGGGCAGTGTGGTATCTCATGCTGACTGCTTTCTTAGACTGTAGTTGGTAGATCTGAGACAAATGAGTTTCATACATGCTCTAGTACAACACACACACACACACACACACACACACACACACACACACACACATGAACCTGCCCACACATGTTCGAAACCAGGACGGATGCAGAGCCTGGACATATACATGTGAAAACTGTCCTATATCTCAAACTTGCCACCCCTGGGCAACTTCCCTGCTTGCAGGCTGTGTCCTCCACACTTCCTGCTAGCTCAGATTCGTGGCCAGGTTGAGGGATTTGAAAGAGGTGGCCTTGAACATTCTTCCTCCCGACAGAGCCCCTGGAGCCAGGCTGCCTGTTAGCTATTTTTAAAAATTCATTCATTCATTTTGGGTGTGTGCATTCCCCTCGGATGTGTGTGGGCATGGCTTCGCCATTGCGTCTGTGTGCAGAACGTGTGTGGAGGTCAGAGGACCACAAGCCAGAGCCACCTTTCTCTTACCACAAGTGAAAGACAGTTAGGGATGGGAGTCAAAGGGTCAGGCTTGGTGGCAAATGCGATCACCTGCTGGACCCTCTTGCCAGTCCTTGCCCATTACCATCTGAGAGCTTTTTTCCTAACTGCCCATACTCTGAGTGGAAGAGGCTGAGAGCTTACACAGTAAAGGAAGGAACTGAAGAGGGGAACGGAGTGTGTCCTAGGTGCAGGTCAATCAGACACAGTGTACCTTGTCCTTTCTCCCAGGCCTCCGCCCTAGCTTCTGGGAAGAGGGCTGGCTTTCCTCTGCAACTGGAGAAGACTGGCACTGGAGACCCAGTGTCACCATCAAAACGTTTGATGAGGGGCTGGAGAGATGGCTCAGAGGTTAAGAGCACTGATGGCTCTTCCAGGGGTCCTGAGTTCAATTCCCAGGAACCACATGGTGGCTCATAACCATCTACAATGAGATCTGGTGCCCTCTTCTAGTGGGTAGGCACACATGCGAGCATAATATGTATAATAAATAAATAAATATTTTTTTAAAAGTCTGATGAGCATTGCCAACCTTTCTCAACCTTCCTAAGCCTCAGTTTTCCCAACTGTTAAATGGGAATAAACTACTGTTGAAAAATGAAGTTAGAATATGGGTAGACTAAGTGTCCAGTAGGTGTGGTAGCTTCTCTTCATCTAGTAGAACTAGGCTGTGGCATTTCTGCTCTCTTCTTGGGCCTCTTTATGGGGAAATGGCCCCATGGTCCTGTGGGGCAGGCAGCCATCTTCCAGGCTCCTCCACGACCAGCCCTACTGTGTGTTTTGCAGACTATGTCAACAGGTCATGCTGTCCTGGCCCAGGCAAATGGTGATGGCTGCAGCTCCATAATCAACGGGCTTTCCATCCATGGTCTGGCCAGGCAACTTGGCCCATATCCTCTCTATAGTAGCCAGGTTGGTTTGCTGCCCACGGCCCTTGACTCAGACTGAACAGCTCATCTCTCTATTGCGGAGGCTCTATTCAGAAGGCCCAGGCCCGAGTGAAGAGGCCTGGCACCACTGGGGATGAGGAAAAGGAAAGGTGTGGGCCCAGTGGAGCCTCAACATCCAGGAGAACCCACTCTGGCCCTCTAGTGTTAGACCAGGCATCCTTTCCCTGCCAGACAGGGGAGGGAGCTGAACAGAGGGGCACATTGGGAGGTACTCCCCAGCCTTCATTACTTGGTGTGAAACATCCACCTTCTCCAGGGAGGGGACTTGTGCCATAGGGGCAGACAGGCCTGTGGCAGGCAGTTAGGTTGCAAATGGTGGCTGAAAAAAACAAAAACAAAAAACCAAAAACCAACAATATGCATCACCATCCAACAGCCTCGCTAGAGGATAGCATACCAGCAGAGGCACAGAAGGAAACCCAAATGTTTTGAGTTTAGCTATTAAGCATAGTTTCCAGCGAGTGTTCTCATGTCTTGAAATGAAACAGATGAAAGCAACATGTGTCAATGGTTGTAGGAAGGCAATAATGTCATCAACAGGAAATGCAGCAATTGAATACTGCAGCCTCAGCCCAGAGCTTAACTCTTCTCCTGGTCGTTTCCCCCAGTGCTTCTGCATGGACGACTGAGGAAGCTTCCTGCATGAGGATGCCTCTGCCTCGCTAGCCCTTCCTCATGGCCCTGGGGAGGGGGAATAGGGGGGGGGCAGGAGGGGGTTCCCTTCGGGGTCTCTTAGGCAACAATGGTCCTGGGAAGAAGAAGAGCCCCTGGGCCTCTCTTCAGAGGAAGTTGCAGAGCCCCGCCTCCCTTCTCTGTGAAGAGGCTAGAAAGCCTTGGCTGTGGGACCACAGTTAAGAGTTCCTGGCAAAGACAGTGCCAGCTGCTGGCAGGGGCAGCAAAAGCAAGGCCAATGTGCTGGTGCTGGGGGGGGGGGGGGCTGGTGGCGCCACCAGGGAGTCTGTGGGCCCCAGGAGATGCAGATGAAGCAGGGGCCAAGACATCCCTCTTTTCCTGATCTCTTTACCCAGGACAGAAAAGATGAGTGTGTGTGTGTGTGTGCGCGCGTGTGCGTGTGCGTGTGCGTGTGCGTGTGTGTGTGTGTGTGTGTGTGTGTGTGTGTGTGTTGCCTATGGCTGACCCCAACTAAGGAAACAGGGAGGATGGTGACCCTGGCATAGAAAAGTAAGGCTAGCGCCCCCAGCCTGGAAAGTCTTACTGCATCCATCTCTGCTGAGCACACTATACTGTTTGGGGAGGCCTGCCTCCCTGCCAGCCTTACATAACCACATGCAAACCATGCATAAAATCTAGACATCAAGCAGGCATAGTGTGGGATGGCGGAGTGGGAGTGTCTGGCAGTCCAGTTTCAGGGGTGCCAGGCGTAGGTGTGGGCAGCACTTACTACCTGTCCAGGAGGCCTTTGGGAGCTTTCAATGAGTCCATGGTCTCCAGTGCTGATCTTGACCCTCAGTAGGTCAGTTCTAGAGGTCACAACTTAGCCCGATGGTCTTTCGACTAGCCTGGACTGAGGTATCTTAAAGTAGTTGGATGGTGGGATTGTCATTACGTAGAGATCAAACTAAGAGAAACATCTCCGTTCCTTTTCTCATAACACACAAAACAACAGAAATACCGTGGGCACATCCTGATGAAGTATTCTAGCAGAGGTGGGTTGGTAGTTACTCAGAAGCAGACACTGATGTGTTGTCTGCGCCCATGTGTATTAATCAGCCTGTGGTGCCATAACAAAATGTCATAGTCTGGCTGGGTTAAATAGTTGGAATTTATTTCTCATAGTCTGGAAGCTACAATGATGATGTTAGCCAGTGTGTCTCTCTGTGGACATGGTGGACAGAGAGAGCCACTTCACACCCTGTTCCTTGTACAGGCACTGACCCCATCACAGTGGCTGCATCCTCCTGGTCTTATCTAAAGATAATCGCCCCCTCCAAAGGCCTCAGCTCCAAATATGGAGGATTGGGGTTCTACCATATGAATTGAGGGGGATACACTTCATTACATAACACAGTGTTTCACCTGACTCCCATCTGTAGGTGCCTGCCTTGTGTGGTGCACTGGTCTTGGCGCAACGGTGGTGGTAGCTGTGTGCAGATGTGGGCTTTGACCTACAGGAGTCCTTCTTGTTCGAGAGATGAGCCCAGAAAAACAGACGACTTCATAGCAGTGGAGTAAGGGCTATGTAGAGATGGGTTTATGGGTGTGAAAGGTGCGAGTGAGCGCCCACCCTGGATGAGGTGACAAAGGGGCAAGGCCAGCATTTGGCCAGCCTGAGGGCTCCTCTGGAAAGTGAAACAGCCTGAGCAAAGCAGGGGGAGGGGCAGCTCCCAGCTAGCCACACTCCAGACACAAGAGGCAGGGAGTGGAGGTTAGAGAGACCAGAGGCCCGCCCGGCTAAGATTACACATGACCTTGGCTTTACAGATTAAACTACCTTACACTGGGCAGTGGGGTGCTATGTGATCAGAGGTGTGCCTTAGGAAGTTCTCTACTGTGGGAATGTTAGGGCTGATTTGAATGGGATAGAACTTAGGTAGCAGGGAACCACAGGGATCCTTTACAATTATCTAAGATGCTATTCAGATATTTACATGTGATTGTGACAACTTAGGTTCCTCAGAAACTGACCTTGGAGGTCTGATACTGTGTGAATTCTGAATTTGTAGAAAATAGTCTTGGGGTGGGCTGGGGTGTGTGTGTCTGTGTGTGTGTGTCTATGTGTGTGTGTGTGTGTGTGTGTGTGTGTGTGTGTAAGGTCCTGTAGAATAATGAGGGAGAAGAAGGGAACACAGGAGGCCTATAGGACATGACATCTCACAAGGGCACTTCTGGTCCACCCACCAGTAGATCTAAGACAGCCGTGCTCATCATCCTCCTCTCCCAGGGTATGAGGAAGCCAGAGGCTTCACACACCAGCATCCATCAGCCACTGGGTACCACTCTGGGGAGATGATGGGAGCAGGTATCCAGTGCCCTCTCGGTGCAGGGCAAGTGGAGTCTAGTAGCTTCCACCGGAGATGCAAGAGAGGAAGCAGGCACGAATAAGAGGCGAGATAAGAGAGCACAGTCTTCAAGCAGAGCCCTGCAGGTGTCTGCCACCTTTACGAGACTGTTCAAGGGACCTCCCAGGCCATTTCATGAACATCACCTCAGGTGTGCTTGCCCAGCCGTGGGTGCTTGAGGGAGAACTTGAGTGGCTTCATATCTGAAATGTCAAGGAAGTCCCCAAACAGGCTTTGCACACCAGCTCCATTTCCAGGACTAGGATCACCTTGAGCTCTAGAATCTTCCTCAGTGGGAATGGGATAAGGAACATTGAAAAGAAGGGAATGCCAGCTCCACACTGACCTCCCCAGGGAACTGGGAACCACATCAGTAGCCACAGTAGGGCTTTGCATTGAGTCAGGGCCCACGCACAGGCCACCGGTGGCTGGGTAAGTGAGCAGGGGGCAAGGTCCAACTCCAGTCCACGGTGACTCAATGCACCTCCTCTCCACAGGCAGGATGGCTCTGCCCATCCTACTCACCCCTCTGACTATTACAAGGATAAAAGTAGGAGTCCAGTCTGGGCAAGTTCCCCAAGAATGTGCAAGGCACGTTGTAAACCCGGATCAGACCCCACATCCTACGTGAGTAATGTCAGGCAAGGGCAAGCCAGGAGGAAAAGTGATGCTCGTTTCCCATTTTCTGCAGGTCAAAGATGCCAGGGCAGGCTTTTTGTGAAAGGTGAGAAGTGGCAGCAACTGGACTTTGAGCATGAAGGCTTGATGCTGACAGAGACCTTGGGCTCTTCTTTAGCGCCACAGATATCAGAAAGGCAAGGGGTCTCCACCCAACACGCAATTAATCACAAGCATGTGAGCTACGCTTCAGACTGGAGGATAAAGAGAGATCAAAGGCAATCGTTCAAAGAGTCAGCTCCCTGTCCACCCAGCTCAGCATGTCACACACAGCATGCTCACCATGAGTCCCACCCCACCCTCCAGGGCCAAGCCAGCCAGAGCCATTTGGCTTCCAAGTTTCTTTCCTGTTACCATGGAGCTAGGAGGCTCCCATCTTGCTCCTATGAGATAGGCACTTTGGATGAAGTGATTTAGGGAACCTGACAGCCGTCAGGCCTCACCCTGGTGGACTCTCAGATATGTACCCTTCCAAACACCCAAGTCTATGTCCTTGTCACATCTTGCTTGTCTTGGACCCTCAAGGCGGCAAGACAAAAATCACAGCTCTGACTGTAACCCGTGAATCGCTCAGTGGCCTTCCCTCATCTGTCAGCTCTGCTGTCAGGGCCCGAGTCCCACCTCCCTTTGGGAAACTGAGTAAGGAGTTTGGGGGCTTGTGGCTTGCTCCAGATTGGCTGGGCTTTCCCCCATGCCCATGTAAAGGTTCTCCCCTAGTTAGATGACAAAGCTGCCTTTGCCAATAGGGTTAGTCCCCCAACCCTTCCGAGGGCAACATCCAACCACCTCTCTTTCCCAGAATGCCATGCCAAATGGGTAAGTACCAGCAGGTGTCTCGGTGTTAGATTAGTAATGGCACACTGTGTTTCAATTCACATCTCTTGAGCAAGCTGGGGTATAAAGGTTCTGAAATGTGGCCAAGCTGAGCTAGTTTGCAAGAATGTCAAAGTCTGACCCACTGTGTCTATAACCTCAGCACCCAAGTGGCTAAGGCGAGAGGATCATGAATTTTAGACCAGCCAAGATCTTATCTCCAAAGGGAAAAACAGGAGCTGCACAAATGAGACCCAAGTTCAATTCCCCAGTTCTCACAGCAGCGTGTTATCCCCACAACGATGAGAGTCCCTGCAGTTTGCTGGCCAGTGGGCCTAGCCACATGGGTGAGCTCTAGAGTCAGTGAGAACTGCTACCTAAAAAAAAAAAAAAAAAAAAAAAAAAGCCGGGCGGTGGCGCACGCCTTTAATCCCAGCACTCGGGAGGCAGAGGCAGGCTGTGAGTTCAAGGCCAGCCTGGTCTACAAAGTGAGTCTAGGATAGCCAAGGCTATATAGAGAAACCCTGTCTCGAAAAAAAAAAAAAAGAAAGAAAGAAAGAAAGAAAGAAAAAAAAGAAAAGAGGCTGAGAGTGCATGAGGAAGATACCTGACACTGAGCAATGGCTTCTGCATGCCCCTGTACACATGTAAGCAGGCATTCATGTATGTGCATATGTGCACATACACACACACACACACACACACACACACACACACACACAC
>OU015746.1:12319996-12334697 GCA_907169655.1 Acomys percivali
GAGAGAGAGAGAGAGAGAGAGAGAGAGAGAGAGAGAGAGAGTGAGTGTCAATCTAGATTTGAATGCAAATGTAGCTTACTTCAATGCCTAGGCCGCTTCTAATATATATCACAGTTCTAAACTAAGCTCTTATATGAACATAATATAAATAAAAGGCTGGTAATGCTCACATTCCCAGTCTCTAGTTTCCTACATTCTGTCCCAAAGCCAAGAATCCTGGCCTCAGCATCATTCCTCACAAGCAGTTCTAGTAAGAGTTTGCAGAAGAAGTCTTCTATGCACACAGTGTCTGAGACAGGCTAGACTAGGCTAAGCTGAATGCATTTCTGGTGACTTCATGCTGTCCTTTCTCTGAGTGTGTGGGCTGACGTATGTGCACGTATACATTATCAGACGGGTTTTTCAAAACTCACATTTGATTCTGGAACAATTCACATCATATTCCCTTCCACGGCTCCACTGACCATCCACCATGATTCTTCAGAATCAAATCAAATGGCGAGGAAATATCACTGGCATAATTTGGAAGGTGCAACGACCAGGGAGACAGCTGATTGGTGAAGTGCTTGCTTTGCAAGCATGTTTTAAAAAGTTAGGCATGGTGGTATGCTTGTACTCTTACTGCTGAGGAGGCAGACACAAGCAGATATCTTGGGCAGATGGTACCTGAGGTTGTCCTCTGACCTCCACATATACATGTGTACACGTACACACACACACACACACACACACACACACACACACACACGGAAGCCAGGAGGTGGTGGCAGGGCACACCTTTGATCTAGCACTCAGGAGGCAGAGGCAGGTGGACTTCTGAGTTCAAGGTCAGCCTGGTCTACAGAGTGAGTTCTAGGACAGGCAGGGATATACAGAGAAATCCTGTCTCAACCTCCCCCTAAACCCTGGAAGATGGATGACATATGACTAACCAAGGAGACGTGTGTTTTGTATTGTATACATACAGTTCAAGTGGCTTCTGGTAGTTTTTATTTCTTTCTCTTTTTAGATTTTAATTTTTTTTTAGTGAAGTATACTAAATTCCTTTATTGTTCTTTTTTATTAAATATTTTTATATTTACATATACAATTATACATATATACAATAAACTACCTACAACAAGAAGAACCATGAAACGATCAAGAATTATATAAATTTTACATTCATAGTGTTTTGGCTATTTGTATTTAGCAGACTTGAAAAAACATCTTTCTTATCATGGTGCACCTAAAATTCTGAATGTAAATCCGTATCTATCATATCTTGCCATTATCAACTTAAAACATCTATCTAGACCTAAAAACATCTTAACCCCTAAACAACTAAATTTAATTGTAAAAGTAAACTATCTGGTCTTCAACCCCATCATAGACTTGAGAAGGAATAAAATTAATATTTCCTCTCTAATATGAGGTATTGTACCCATACAACTCAATTATAACACAAAGTTTACTTCTAATACTTTGAAAGTGCTATTGCAGGCTGTTTAGGATAAGTAAGTTATACAAGCTAATTGTTAATTGATCAAATCATGGTCATATCAATTACTAGTCTTTTTTATCACAAGAATATAAATATCTTAGGTGTAACAGATAGGTATGATTCTATTGGAAAGATAAGGTAAAATAGTTAAATAAGATCTTCAGCCAGGTGTGGTGGTGCACACCTTTAGTCCCAGCACTTAGGAGGCAGAGAAGATAGATCACTGTGAGTTTGAGGCCACCTGGTCTCCAGACAAGGATACACAGAGAGACTCTGTCTCGAAAAAACAAACAAACAAAAACAAAAAGAAAAACAAACAAAAAACAAGATCTTCAAAAACCTCAGAGACATACAGAATATGACATTTAAAGATCTTTTTATTATTTTAAAAATTCATTTACAATGAGACAGATTAACTCCTGGCAACACCTAGCCTACCTCAAAGAAGATGATGAGCATTAAAAAACCTCATGGGGATAGCTTCAAATGTGTCAAACCAGCCACTGGGCAAAATGTTCTTATTTCTACCATAGATCTTAATTTTTAAAGTATGTGAGTATGTGTGTGTATGAGATTGTGTGCAGGAGTGCAGTGCCCAAGGAGGCCAAAGGGCATTTATCCTGGAACTAGAGTGATAGGTGTTCCCACACCTGTCCCAGGTGCAGGGAACCAACCTTGGGTCCTCTGAAAGAAGAGGATGTGCTCTCGCCAATGGAGACAATTCTCCAAACAGCTATCGAGCACCACTCCTTTTTCAAGGGCTACTGTGATCTCTGATAATCCAGGAACAGCTGGCCAAAGTATCCTTTTCTGAACAATAACAAAATGCTCAGCCTCCTGTTCCCAGCTGTTGGGAAGGCTGGGTGAGGCAGGTACCCCTGACAACTTCAAGAAGACTGGGTGGAGTTTAGAGTTGCCTAAGGATAATTGTCTAGAATACGCAAGGTTATGGATTCAGACCCCAGCTCAGACATCAGGAGAAAGGGAGGAAGAAGAGGCGGAGGAAGACTAGAGAAAGCTTGTCGAACTCCAGGTGGTGGAAAGTACTGCAGTCAGAAGGTCACACCGGCTTCCCAAGACAGTTAGTTACTTAGCAAAGGGCTGGCTGCGTAGACCAGTGGGCCTCTGCAGGAGGAGGAGCCTGCAGACGTCTCTGGAGGGCTTATGGCCCTCACTCTGGCCTCCCCTTGGGCCCAAGTAAGGCTTTGTACTCCAGGAGTTTCTACTGTGGCTTAAAATGCTGTAAAAACCCTTTGCCATGGCAGCTTTCATACCTTCTTAATGACGGAAGGTTTGGGGCTAGGAACTGGAGGAAGGACTGCAGGACCAGGCTAGGAAATCCTCACAGACCAGCAAGGGTTCATGCCTCTGAGAACTGGGCACAGACCCCTGCTGCCCTCTGCCTACACTTACAAAGCCTTGCTACACGTCCTGCACTGTGCCAGCTCTGATAGATCTCCGTGGACGCAGGAAGCGCTCTGTACCAGCCCAGGAGGAGGGGTGGAAGGGCAGAGGTATGCTGGCAGGGGTGAAGACCTCTAGGAACGGCCCCTCCCCCAGTAGAAAAGCCAGGAAGGAGGTCAGAGAGTCCTGCCCTGCAGCCTGCACAGGGACGAGGCTGTAACTGCCCAGGGCAGCTGTTCAAGTGTGGAGTCCATTTCAAAGGCCTTTTGTTAAACTTCTAACAGCCAAAAGGACTGCCCGAAGCCATTCACTGTGAAGGCCTGGCAATTCCAGTGACCTGGAAGACTATGAAGGCCCATCTCTCTCCAGCCTAGCAGAATGGGGAGCTCAGAGCTCCGCAGCCAATGCAATAAATCAAGGGCTGGGTCCAAAAGAGCCATAGTGACCAAGGGAGGATCCCTCCACCCTTTATTGATGAGCCACATACAGGTGTGTCAGGCAGGAAAGTGACTGTAGAGCTCACCAGGATACTTCCATTGTTTCACTGGGGTTGGGTCTCCCTGGGGGCAATTTTCTAGTTCAACGGGGCTCTCTTCACCCCAGGCCTTATCTGAGCCCTGTGGAAGTAGGAACTGTTTTGCAACCAATTTACTGATGATTTTGGAGCTCCGGGCAAGTCCTCTCACCTGTTTGAAGCGCTATCTTCTTACTCATAAGATAAAGCTTTTGGCCTGCTGGCTATCTTCTCATCCCTAAGATAAAGATGTCATCCGGGTCACCCGGTCTGCAGCTCTCAGATGAGCATGAGGGTGGAGAAGGGAAGTCCCTGGGCAGTAAAGTCCCCTTTCTCACTTCTGTCCCAGATGGGTACAGGGTGGACTTGGGTGGGGGTTTTGGTGAAGACGGAGGCCCTCTGGCACCCACGGAGAAAGGAGGCTGTGCTTACATGCTTACACACACACACACACACACACACACACACACACACACACACACAGACTTTATGCTTTTGTGTGGTCTTCATTGATCTGAATTCTAGGCTGCCATCACCAAGGGGATGCTCAGTGGAACCTTGGAGCTCCTCCCTTCCCGCAAAGGCCTGGAGTCTGTGGTTCTACATACAAGTTTGGGAAGCACTCCCGTAGCTGCCATGTGCAATGGGTCGCTTGGACCCAGATTGCAGGCAGGTTTGGGGCCAGGCAGAATGTTTGTTACCTGAAGCTCTGAAACTCCTGACTCCAGACTGGCTTCTCAAGTCGGTGGCTACAAATGTTAATAAAATTAAAGCCACCTGAGAGTTCAGCCTGGCGATCCTTTGAAAGCAAGTCTGTGATGGGCTATTACCCTCAATTACCTAGTTGTCCACTCTCTTAGCTTGGGGTTAAACTCTTAACTCTTCCCTTTGAAGTCATTATCCTTTTATCTATGACTGGACCAAGGAACTTCAGGACAATAATCAATGGAAACTTCATAAGAATAGAAGAGCCAGGAGGGAGGGCGAAAGGTGTGAATATCGCTTTAACTGGGGGCTGACTCAGGGCAGATGGGGGGTGGGGAGGGGCAGAAGAGCCTGAACTTTAAAAAGGCAAAAAAGGAAGGAGTGTGTGTGTGTGTGTGTGTGTGTGTGTGTGTGTGTGTGTGTGTGACAACAATCCAGCAAGTAATTTCAGATCTTTTGGAAAATGAACAGAAAGCGATAATTTGGGGCCCCTGATCAGAGGTGCAGCCCTCATCAAAGGCGGAGAGAAAGTTAATGAAGCAAAAGACACAATTAAAGAATGGATTTAATTAGGGCTTTGATGTCTGACATGGTGCATGACACTTCAAGGGGGCAAGGGACTACAGCTCGTGCACTAGGAAATGGCTTGTTAAAACGATCTGTCCCCCAAGAGGCTGTAAGAGGAGGAACTTTCATCCTGGCCTCTCCCACCAGAAGGAAAATTCAGGCTCACATGGAGCCTAGCTAGCAGGAACCCCCTCCTCCCCTTCCCCAAAAGTCTGGGTTCCCGGAGGCAGCGGCCATTCAGGGCCATTATGCTGCCCACTTCTCTGTTGGGGGGCGGGGAAGATTGGGGGCTGTGAGAGAAAAACGATGTGCGCGCGCTAACTAACGTTGGAAATGTTTCATTTCTTCTTTTCATTTAATCCCATTTGGAACGCTTGTCTACACAGGGAAGATGAAAACGCCAAAGGAAGAGCTTTTCTCTGCAGTTTTCCAGTGGCGTTGGAAGGTACAAGGAGCCACCTCGGTAACTAGGTGCAGCCCGGCTCGGCTCCCGGTGCAGGAACCACTCTCACCCTGCACCCCGCACCTCGCACCCCGCACCCCCGCGCCGCACACACAGAGTATAAACCAGGCCGGCGGAGGCTGCCAAGCTCACGTTTTGCCCTGTTACGACTTCCCCGCTCCTCATTAAAAGAAAAAAAATAATAATAAAAGAAAGAATAAAATAAAAACTCCCTTTAACTGTGCACAACATCTGGCAAGCTCCCTTCTCCATCTGCTCTGGGCCCTGACATTGCTTTTGACCACAAAGCTAACGGTTCCTCCTGCAGTGTGTCACTAAGCTGGGGCCGCTGATGTCCAGTTCAGGAGACTTGGGGGGCGGGTCAGACAAACAGGACTAGCCAGGTCTGCTGGAAGTGGGAGCTGGAAACCCAGAGTCCCCACCTGGGTTCTGTGCAAGAGGAATGCCACTCCTGAGACTTAATTGAAGCAGCCCCCCCTGACCCCCACTCCCACTCCCCAAGTCCACGCTGGGAAGGACAGACTGCTTTGAGACCCCAAGGCTAAGGCTTAGGATATCCGATTGGAAAAGAGCCTGTTGGGTTTTGGCTTCCAAATGGCTCCAGTCTTGGGTCTTTATTTCTTATCCACACACTCAGCTAGCTAGCACTCTGGCAAGGGGGGTGGGGTGGAAGGCAGCAGGCTTGGAAAAGTAGAGAGGTTTATGTGAAAAGATCAAAATGTTTCTCATACTTTCTCCAAAGGCCTAGGGCTCTTTTCTCCCAGGGACTGAACTTTTTCTCTGAGAGAGTAATCCTTGAAAGCCTCAGCCCTCATTTCTTTTAGGTCATTCTTCCATTTCTTGGGTTTAAAGGAGGCTGAGGGGTCACAGATGTGGCCATGCCACTCAAAGTGAACCATGGGGGTGCGCCAGTCCTTATGAGGATTGAACAGAGACAGAAGGGCTTGCCAGCTGAGGGGACCACGTGCTCAAGTCCAGCCAATGAAAAGCCTCAGTAACGTAAGCCGCTGCTACAACTTGTTAGGGGTAGGGGATGGCGGTGTCCTGGCCTGAAGATTTTCCCACTCGACCCAGGGATGCTCACGAATAATCTGTGAGTCCAAGGTGCTCAGGAGTCTGGGGTGCGTCTGCTCCCAATTAACGTGAGGGCTAACGTTAGCATAACAGAAAACAAACATCTTCGAATTAAGCCTAATTATTGCAGATCTATAAAAGCTGCTTTATAATATGATTTGTGTAGGCCCTGGAGGGACTTAGAGTTGGACTGGAGGGTTTCACTTGCCTTCCTGCCAAGAGTCCAAGTGCTCAACATTCTGCAAAGAAACGAAAAGATTTAAAAAGCACCCGTAAACCCGAATCGGCCCACATTCGGTATAATCATAATCTCTCTCCACCGCATGCTTTTCCACTGGAGAGTGCTTTTCTAATCTCTGCACGTCGTCGGTCGGAAAGAAAGATGCTCGGGGGGGTTTTTAGGAGGGGGGGGGGGGGGACTATTATGGAGGGACTGATTTTTAAAAAGAGTCTGAAAATGCCCTGGGTTATTCTAAAATGCTTCTGAAGATGTTGATGTTCTCTCCTTCCAACAGGAAGATATGACACACACAATATTTTAAATTATCGGTTCAGGAAAAGCTAAGCCTAGCTTCTGATTGGCAATGACGCTGGACCTGCCTAGGAAGTAAGCTGTGTGGGGGAACAGTGCACTGGGGGGGCAGAGGCTGGCAGACCAGCAGGGGACCTTGAACACTTTGGGGGTTAGGGACTTGGGGGTTTTAATGTTACTGACCCGTTTATATGACGTATTTTTGCAGTTGGGAAAAGCGGATATTAATTACTAGTTGGAGTCAAACCTGAATTTACCAAGAGGTTTTTTTTTTCCCCCGTAAAGAGCTGCAGGCCAAAATGCAATCTTATCTTAGGAACCAAGAAAAAGGTTTATCTTTCATGTAGCTTTCAGAGGCAAGCTTTGTGTGACATGTGAGGACAGGGACAAGCTCCTACTCGGGGTGGTTTTGCTGCTGGCTGCCGGGCTGTGACAGTCTAAGGCCAGGGACATTTTCTTAGTGTTTTCACCAGTGCTTGGGCCTTGAGCAGAAATGGGGGCTGGGGGGAGGGGTCCTGGACAGCACTCCTAGCATGGCAGTCTTGCCAGGCGGGGCTGGCAGTTTTATCTATTAAGTGTAATCTGAGCCTGGGCTTGACTCCGCCCCACACTGTCTGAAGGTAACCCTGTACACAAGTCACATAGTTTCTTCATGCTTCAGTCTAATAGGCTGCGAGGGTAGAGGGGAAGGCTCATACCTTGAAAATGCTGTGGCTATTAGGAGTGGTGCACATCTCTGGCACACTGTGGCAGGCAATGGATATGCACATGATTATTTTCCTACTAAATCTCCTCTGAGGGCACAGTGGGTCAGAATGGGGTTCTGGAGCCTGTGGCCTCTCTGTGTTCACTTTGCTGCTTTAGGAACACTTAGTTGTGCCTACGGACTATTAAAAAAATTGCTGTTGGCCACAGAACGTAGGGGAACTAAAACTACAGTGTCCTTTACTTTACCAAAGTGTTGTCTCATAGGATTGTTAAAAATAGGATTGTTGGCCGGGCATGGTGGCACATACCTTTAATCCCAGCACTTGGGAAGCAGAGTCAGGGGGATCAATGCGAGTTCAAGGCCAGCCTGGTCTACAAAGTGAGTCCAGGAGAGCCAAGGATACACAGGAAAGCCCTGTCTTGAAAAACAAACAAAACAAAACAAAAGATTGTTAAATGGAGTATTGAGTTTTATTGAACAGAGAGGCACTAAACTTAAGGGACCTGTATTAAATACCAACACCTCCTGGTTGAGGGCAGAAATGCATCCCAATTCTATTAGGCATTGTGGACAGGTCCAAAGAACAGGAAAACCTAGTTCAGAAGGGTGGATCCCTGGCCTTACAATCAACAGAGCAGGAAATGAAAGTGAAGGAGACAGTTTTACTTGGGACAAGTCAAATGTCTCAACTTCTGACAGAACACGCCAGAGTCTACCTGCTCCAGGGGATGTGCTGGGCAGGCAGGCAGTCCCATGGATGTGCTCCCATCAGTCCTGGCTAGCCTTTCAGAACCCTGTGACATTACACAAATGCATGAAACGACAGACAGGTGGGGCTTCTTATCTCATAGGGAGGACGTGGGAACGAGGGCGGGTCCAAAGTGCTTTTGATGTATCCTCCAGGTTGAATGAACTAGTCTGAGAGGTTCCTGCCACCAGAGAGTGGCCCCGCCCTGCCGTTTAAGTCACCCGGGAGACAGGATTCACTTTCCATTGCTCCGGATGGATCCTGCACACATCATGCTCCTGCCTTGGGATAGCTCTACAGACAGTTGTCTGCCGTCTCCTTGCTTCTGCGACTGTGACTGACACACCTTACTGTGTATGGACTAAGGAGTGAAGCGCTGTCAAAGTGAAGGGGGCGCTTCAGGGGACACGTCTGCTGGAGAGTGCAATCATTGTGTCAGGGCCACCTGGGCAGTTCACAGTGTGCTTGCTTTGTTATCACCGGGTAGCTACGAGGTCTTGGCCAGGCCAGTGAAATTCTTCTGTTGTTTTGTTTATTTGTTTTTTGAGACAGGCTTTCTCTGTGTAGCTTTGGCTGTTCTGGAGCTCACTCTGTACATCACACTGGCCTCAAACTCACAGAGATCCACCTGCCTTTGCCTCCCTGAGTGCTGGGATTAAAGGCCTGTGCTACCGAGAGCCATTTAAATTCTTTGTCAACCAGTTTCTTCTATAGAGCGACGGAGGTGGGCTGTGTCATCTCCAAAGCCCCTTGCAGTTGACTCTCTTCTAGGCATCCTGATCCATGAGGGAAGGAGGAGGCAATCCTTGTTGCTGGCTGTAAGCAACTGCCAAAGAGCAGAAATAGATTCTTTTTTCTTTTTTGAGACGGGGTTTCTCAGTGTAGCCTTGGCTGTCCTAGACTCTCTTTGTAGACCAGGCTGGCCTCGAACTCACATCCGCCTATTTCTGCCTCCCAAGTGCTGGGATTAAAGGTGTGTGCCACCACGTCTAGCAGAAATGAATCTTCTCACTGTTTGTCAAAATTCTGCTCTGCCACGTCCATCCTCTCTCTTCTCTATGGAAAACCTGCTCCCAAATCCCCAGTGCCTGACCACGGCTAGTGCCACCCTCGTCTGGCAGGCAAGTCACTAGAGCTGCCAGCACACCAAGTCCTTGATGCCACACCTGACCCCTGACAAGTCAGGCCCATGACAGCACATTTCTCTGGTTTCTGGGTGCGTTGTGAGGGAAGGTGGAAGTGTGGACATATGAGGTGGGACCTGTGCTTTCCCTAAAGCGGCCACACTGACCGGATAGACGATGGCATCTCTAGTCAGAAGCCTCTTGTCTCTGTGGGGGCTCCTGTGAGTCGTCTGATGTCACACTGCAGAGTTTTCTGGAAGCTACGTCTGTCCCCACAGCCTTGGAGGAGATGATTGGGGGTGAGGCTCAGTGTCTTGGCATTTTTGTAATTATTATCTCGCTTTTCCATTGAAATGGAAATGTCTTCCCACCTACCCTGTTTTACTGGAACATCCTGTAGGGTAGATCTTCTGTTGTTCTCAAAAAGAGGCAGTATTTGGAGCAGTCGGAAATGGCTTTAAAGAACAGTCAAGCCATCCATTCAGCTAAATCGGAGCCAGCTCCCCTAGAAAAAAACTCCCCAAACTTCTTTAGAGTATGACATTTTCAAAGCAGAATTCTTTTCTTTCTTTTTTTCCAAAATACCACAAGCAATGCATTGAGTTCGGGGAATACTGCCCGCCAAGCTTCAATTTTTATATTTAACCTTTCTTCTTTTTTTTAACGTCTTTGCAAAAAACATGCTTGAAACTCTTCAAACACCTTTCAGGTTGAAAGTTTGGAGGAAAGTCTTAGTGGATGAAACCCTTCGTTCTCAGCTTCCCCGTAGCTTCCGTTCCCCTCCTGTGTTAAGGAGAGAGATTGTTATCCTTGCCGGCTCACCAAAGAAGCCAGCATGGAAAGGGGCCAGGCATGTGGTGCTGGCTGCTGACTTGAGCATACAGACTTCCTGGATGATGAATTATCAGGATTTAAAGGTTAGCTCCCAACCTAAGCACAGGTTGGCCTAGAACTCATACTCCTCCTGCCATAGGCTTCCAAAGAGTGCTGGGATGACAGGCACGCAGGACTACAGCCAGCTGCCAGGGTTTGCTTCCCTAAGGCACAGGTTTTCAACCTTACAGTTCCTTATGTTGCGGTGACCTCCAGCCATAAAATTATTCTCGTTACTGCCCCATTATTGTAATTTTGCTATTGTTATGAAACGCAGTGTAAATACCTGTGTTTGCAATGGTCTCTGGGGAGTCTCGGATCCACAGGTTGAGAGCCACTGCTCTGATGAATGCTCTTCTAGGTCTGAGGCTGTTAGAGGCGAGACACCCTAAAACCATGGTTATGACAGAAACACAACATTGGATATAGCGCACTGCACTTGTGTTAGGGTAGATCGGTGTTGTACTGTCAAACCCTGCCTGTGAAGTTGAAACAGCTGTATTAAGTGGAACTGGGAGCTAGGCTAAGAACTGAACTTTTAAAGAGGTGGTGGTAGAATACTTGTTAGGCTAAGACATTGGATTAGTGGTGATGTTCTGACTGACCATGATGTCCTTCAGGTTAAAAAAAAAAAAATCATCTTATTCTATATTTTCCTGGGGCCCAGCAAAGCACTCTCATCCTAAACATCAGCCCCTTAATCTTATTTTCTTTTTCTCTGGCATGTATTTTATTAACCCATTTTCTCATTTACCCAGTCTGAATAGCTCAGTGGGTAGCATCCTTCTTAGAAAGTAAAAGCCTCCTTGGAGATGCGGCACTGGAGCAGAAATGCACACAAACCCCTCGCCCCAGTGCAGGGAAGAAAAGCCCTTCCTGTAATCCTGTCTGGTGAATCCGCACATTGTGTTTCAGCCTTCCAGGAGAGCACAGGCCTGATTAAAACACGGGCCGTCCAGGAATGCAGTTCATAATAGGCTGGCAGCTTGCAAAGTGATTAATATTGAGGTGGGGATGAAAAGCGGTCCTTCCAAGCCATGGCCCAAGGCAAATCCTCCCACAAATCTGCCACTTGGCAACAAGCTCCTGCCCTCGGACATGGTGAGTCCACAGCCGATAGGCTGGAGTCTGCACCTTAGGCTTGCCATGTGATTAGAGTCAGCCATGTGGCCTGGTTAGTTGTGCTACCATATTGCTTTAATGGCTATGGGCAGCCATTTCCCTTCTCAGAGCCAATGTACGAGGGCAGTCCTGAGCAGGTGGTCAGTCATACTGCACAGTTTCCCTGTGTAGGACAGTTGAACAATGTTCCCCGGATCAAAGCTGTAGACGCCTCTATTTCAAAAGCAGATCTTTATGGTAGGGGGCAGTTCCATTTCCTTAAGAAATTAATCATTTATTCATTCATTGACTTAGTTATTTGTTTCGTTGTAGTTTTTTTGGACAGTCCCATTCTGCCCAGTTTCCAGTTCTGACTCCTGGTCATGCTCATGTTCTGGTGAAACTGAGCTTTAAGGACGTCAGGAAAACAGACTCCCTCCAGCCCAACAGACAGTGAGCGAGTCCCTGCCGCACACTGAATCTTCACCAGGTGCTGGAACATGCAGCCAATACCATGCCTCACTGAGGGAACGGAAATTAATGGCACGATGATCTAACCCTGGGCATCCACCAGAAGGGCTTGAATTAAAAAAGAAACGACAATAGCATGTGTTGGCAAGGATTTGAGGCAGGAGGAACTCACAGTACAACATTCAGTTGATGAGAATGTAAATTGGTTCAACCACTTTGGAAACTTGTTTAATACTATATACTAAAACTAAGTATACAAATGTGCTAGGTTCCAGTAATTCTAGTTCTTTTTTATGTTTTTAGGAGAAATGACTGTCCACGGTCACCAAAAGACATGTACAATAATCTTCCTAAAAGTTCCAAACTGAAAACAAGCCAAATATCCGTCAGGGGATGAACTTACATAAATGAGTATATATAAATAAAAATAACACAAGTTATGAATATGTATACCAGGGAATAGCACACAGTAATAAATGGAATGAGCTAGTGATACAGAAAATACAGATACAACTCATAGCTGTTACGTTGAACAAAGGGATGACTGCATTGTGCCGTTCCATTCATATGGGGTGCGAGAATGGCTAACAGTAGCCCTGATGGAAGGCACAGGGACTGGTCTGAGCACCAGCTAACGAGCTTTCTAGGAAAGGGAAAATCAGGAAGCTTCGCAGCTGCGTCTGCTGTTGCATAGCAATTGGCACCTGTAATTCCATTAAGCTCTGTGCGTAAAATTTGTGATCTTTACCAAAGCATTAAAATTATACCTTAGAAAAAGCTCTTAACAGCATTTTGTTTTCTTATTTACTTTCTTGGTTTTCTTAATCAGCTAGTAAATTCGTTATGAAACTATGTATTGGTGTTGGAGAGATGGCCCAGCAGTTAAGAGTTCTTCGAGAGGCCCCAGGTTTGACTCCCAGCACCCACAAAGTGACTCATGTGTGTTTGTCACTACAGTCTCAGGGGATCTTGACACCCTCTTCTGACCTCTGTGGACACCAGACATGCATGTAGTACACAGACTTACATGTAGGCAAAACACCCATGCATATACAAATAAAAATAAATCTAAAACAAAACAATGCCTGACATTGAGGAATAGCTGCTACAAAAAAAGAGAACACCTGTAACCCCAGCATCTGGGAGGTCGGATGAGGAAGATTGCTTTGAGTTCCATGACAGCACAGGGTCCCATGTGAGGCCTTGCCTCAAAAAGCAAGTAAACAAAACAAAAGAAAACCCTGAGGAAGACAGACACACCTGTGAAAATTTTCATAGAAGCAAATATACAGACACACAGGCACACAAACACACACACATAGATACAAAAACACATACAGACACACACACAGACATACAGGTACAGATACAAACACACAGACACAGACACACACACACATGCACAGACACACAAACACACAGACACACACAGGTACACAGACACACACAGATACATGCACACAGACAGACAGACAGACACACACCCACACAAACACAACCCCCCCCCCACACACACACCCAAGCCAAGCTGAAGAAGCAGGCAGGCACCTAGGAAAGGGATAGCTCTTTCTGAGACAGTCTGAACGGCTGTTCTTTGCTGTGCCTCTCGGTGACACACTGCCTTCTGACCACCAGTGCTTCTGGTCAGAAATTTGCATTCCTTTGTAGCCTTGTTCCCTTGCTCACGTCTTCTCAGCTTGGTGGTTTTCACCAGTCTCTGATGCCTCTCGGTGTGGTTTGCTTTGTAGTATTTACTATTTTGTTTGAGTCTTACTGAACTTCTTTGATGTGTAAGTTGATGGTTTTCACCAAACTTAGTAAGCGTCCAGCTGCCATTTCTTCAAACATCTTCCCGTCCCCATTCTCCGTCCGGATTCTATTACACATATGTCATAATCACATATAGATGATTGTTCCAGAAGCTATGGAAATGCTGTTCATTTTTTGCAAGACATTTTCTCTGTCTTCGAAAGGAATGTTTTCTCAAGTTTACTGACGTTTCTTCATCACCGCCAACTTGCTGTCAAGCCACCTAGTAAAACCTTCCTTTCAGATATGCTTTCAGTTCTAGGCTGTGATTTTTCATCCTTAATTTTTATTTTTCTTCTCTGACTCATCATTTTAAAGTTCATGACAACTATATTTTCCTTTAAGTCTTTGAACACAATGATAAAAATGGCTTTAAAGTCTCTCCCCCCGCCTGCTTCCTTCTCTCCCTTTTCTTCTTCTTTATTGAAAGAAAATCTTGTGGCCTCAAACACATTCTTTCCCCCTCAGCCTGAGTACTAGGATGACCACAGTGAACCACTATCGCTGGCCAATAAGGTTTAAACATTGTTTATTATGTTTTTTGTTTTGTTGGTTCTGCTAGGGCTCAAATCACCCCCTCATTCATGCTAAGCACATGCTCTTCCCTTGAGCCAAGCTACACCTATAGCCTACAGTGTGCTTTAAAAAGTATATATGTGTGTGTGTGTGTGTGTGTGTGTGTGTGCGCACACACACTTTATATATATTTATTTGTATTTTATGGACATTAATGTTTTGCCTGGCTAAACATCTGTATGAGGGTGTTAAATCCCCTGGAACAGGAGTTACAGTTGTGAACTGCCACGTGGGTGCTGTGAATTGAATCTGGATCCTCTGGAAGAGCAGCCACTGTTCTTAACCACGGAGCCATCTCTCCAGCCTCCAGCCTCCAGCCTCCAGCCTCCAGCCTCCAGCCTCCAGCCTCCAGCCTCCAGCCTCCAGCCTCCAGTGTGTGCATTTTAAATGGTATAGAGACAGACTGGATTTTAGATTCCTTTGAAGGCTACAGTACTGTCCTCCCAAGAAGGAAGCGCACTTGGTATACTCAAACTGCAAACTATTTGTGTGTTATATGGTGTATAGTGTGTGTGTATATGTAATGTATAGTGTGTGTGTATGTGTGG
>OU015746.1:12344417-12361421 GCA_907169655.1 Acomys percivali
CACAGGTGCTCAGGCTGTAGCTCACAGGTGGCAGTGGTAGGCACAGGCTGACACTCTCAGAGCAGAGCAGTGGAGACAGCTGAGGGGACCTGATAGCCCCTTTCAGATGAACTTTCTGATCATCCCTGCTCTAAAAAGAAGAGGAGAAGGAAGAAAAAAAGGAGGAAGAAAAGGAAAAAAGGAGGAAGAAGAAAAGAAGGAAAAAAGGAGGAGGAGGAAGAGGAAGAGAAAGAGGAAGAAGAAGAAGAAGAAGAAGAAGAAGAAGAAGAAGAAGAAGAAGAAGAAGAAGAAGAAGAAGAAGAAGAAGAAAGAAGCAGGAGTAGCAACAGCAGCTTCCAATAGACTGATGAGATGTAGGTCTATCGAAGCTAAGAGGACTTCTTTGTCTCAGCTATTGCACAGCTAATAGTAAAGGGGACACAAATGTTTGCAGAGTGTCACATGTCTGTCTGTCCTTGGCAACAACTGAAGAGTCACTCTGCTCTGGCAGCACCTCCTCTCTGCTTTCCCTCCCAGTGACTTCTCAGATTGGCTGCTCTGATAGTCCTTGCCTTCCTTCCCTTCCATCGTACCCCACTGAGGACCTAATATTTGAGAGGATGGAGCTGCCCCGAAATGATTCCAGAAGGCTTGCCCTTAAGTGGGACTGGGAAGTGGGCGCTGCTGCCCTTCCATGTCAGTGTGTCGTCAGTGGAACACACTGTCCCAAGACAGTGTCCTGTGTCCTGAAACCTGGAGCACTGCTACTTCCCTCCTGGAGACTCTCAGCTGAGAACATTTTCTCTTGGTTTTTATTTAAGACCTTTATATGAAAAAACCAAGATGATATAGATTTATATACTACTTTATTTTTCTCTACTAGATGGTGACCATCTCAGGCATGGACTCAGGGCTAACCTACAGAGGTTTATGTCTTAGATACACATGGTATGAATTACTGACTTTTTGAAAAAATATTTATTTAAGTATACAGTGTTTCACCTTCATATATGCCTGCATGCCAGAAGAGGGTAACAGATCTCACTATAGATGGTTGTAAGCCACCATGTCGTTGCTGGGAATTGAACTCAGGACCTTTGGAAGAGCAGGCAGTGCTCTTAACCTCTGAGCCATCTCTCCAGCCCTGAACTACTGACTCTTAAAATCAGCTATGTAATGGCTTCTTGGTTAGGCTATCTATCCCAAAGGAAAGAACAGTCACCAAGCAGATCAATCACTCCACAGTGGAGTGAGAAGAAACCTTTCCCATTACATAATTATGATCGTGCCCACATTCATGACGGGCCAATTTGGCAACGGTAGGCATAGGCTTCACATTCCACCTGGCTGCAGGATGAAACCACACATGGTATATGTTATTATAAAGCCAAGAAAGGGAATTGAGGGTGTGAACATAAACAGGTCATGTAGGTAAAGAAGCAATGGAACTGACTAGGGCCTGAGCCCCTGGAGTAAGGCAGGCCAAGTAACGTGGGAGGCTCTTCTTCTACAATGGATGAGGAAGGTGACTGTGCCCTCTGTCTGGGTGGGCAGCCTAGGTTGTCACTCAACTTCTAGTCAGTGTGTACTAGGAATGGGGTGGGGTGGGGCATCAACTGTGGGTACCTGGCTTTCTTTAGTCTTGGAGGAAAGACCTAATTTATGCTAGTTAGTGAAGTCACTAACTATTATACCCTGAGACTGTAGACAGGCCATGGTCCTTATCAAACCGGTCTCCTCAAACCAATCATGGAAAGCCCTGAGACAGGTGCATGGGTCATCTGATAACCTAATTTTAGGAAATTGATCTTCTGGAGATGTTCTTGAAAAGTCCTTGATTCAGAAAAGCCATTTGCTTGGGCTACCCAGTGACTCTGCTTCTTTCTGGTAAATTTCCACTTTGGGTTATTGGTATAAAAGATATGCATGTGAGCTGGGTGTGGTGGCACATGCCTGCAGTCCCAGCAGTAGGGAGGCAGTGGCAGGAGGATCTCTGTGAGTTTGAGGCCAGCCTGATCTACAAAGTGAGTCCAGGACAGCCAAGGTTACACAGAGAAACCCTGTCTTGAAAAACAAAACAAAACAAAACATCTGCACGTTGAATCTTAAGCTGAAAGAATTATATATAATAATTTGTGGTCTCGAATTTACTAGAAAGCCAAGTGATTCTTGAGATAAACTAAGTGGTTACCAAGCCTCCCTATAATCCCCTCATTTTGTGGGCCTGTGAGTTGAACCCAAGGTGTTACATATACTAAGAAGTTCTCTACCAGAGAGCAACACCCTCTGTATGTGAATTTAACTTGCAACATTAAAAGGAAAAAAAAAGGTGGCCTCAAAAGCACAGTAAGTGTGCAGAAGCAACAACCAAATTAAAACCCAGGTCATTTGTCTTTTTGAAGACTGTCCTTTACGAACAGAGCTGACCAGGTTTTCCAAAAATATGAATCCAGTGATGTGGGACAGAAAACAGCATCTTTGTGCCGTTCTTTTTCATGGCTCCCAGGGCCTTGAAACTGTGCTCCAAATTAGCCATTGCTAGAAGGCAGTTTCTGTGGATGCAAGGTCCACAGGTACTGTGAGACCCACCCAGTGGCACCTGCCACCGAGGAAGGCTTCATTTGCTTCAGCGGACTCTTTGAACTCCTCAACAGGTCCGCCAGCCTTCCTTCATCCTTTGACATCAGAACAACAGGTTCATCTCTGGAGGAGATGAAACAGTGCTTCGCTGCCGCTGAGCCGCCTTCACGTTCTCATGCTTAGCACAGAACTGGCTCTTCAGCTCCAACTGCTGCTGGGCTCGAGGCATATGGGGATTACACCCAGGTACCAATGCTTCCCCACTTCACACGTAAGCCCATCCCATTCTCCCATCGCCAAGAATTGGCCCTCTCCTGGCTTCAAATAACTTTTTACTATCCTTCAAGATTGTGTTCATAAATCAAATGAGAAATCTTTCTTTTGACTAAATGATTTATTCCCCAGACTGTGGCTTTTCTTGATCCTTTCGTAGATGTGAGACTCCATCCACATCATACCTATTTTTCTTAGATATGGTGAGATAGAAAATCACTTTAATACTTAAAAGTAAAGAATGAAGTATTTAAAAAACGATGTACACGCTGCCCTCAAAAGTCAGAAGACTTAGTACCATCACTTTGAGCTTGAGTAACAGAGGCCTATTACAGGCCACAGTAAGTACACACTCTGGTGGTGATTAGGGCTTTACTGAAGATAAATCCTAAAATGGGGAGCAAAACAGCTCCAAGTGTGGAGCAGCAAGGGCTGTTTATACCATATCAGCTGCAGATGACACTTCCCTTTCAGGGCAGCCTGAGTGGTGATGCTTCTGCACAGGGAAGCACATTGCTAATTTGACAGTACCAAAGCTATTATTTCTTGCCTACCCATCCGGATGGTAAGCCTAGGGCGTGGTTTAAGTGGCTACTGTGAAAGCTAATTTAACCAGTTAGCAATTGAATCTGGCTATCATCACACATTCTTGCTCAAATCAAGTCACAGAAGCTATACTCTTATAACAAAAGACTTGATAATGCGCCCCACGACAGTAGAATTATCCTTTCTCTTCTCAGTGGTCAGAAGGCATGAAGTAAAATTCCACTGCCCTTAGAGGCATAATCACTTTATTAATATAAACCATTATGTCCATGTCAAAATTATAGCATAGCCTAAGTACGTAAAACGGAATTATTTAAATTGTATTTCAGTCAGACAAATGTGAAACCAGACTGTATTTCTTTTGCCCAAACTTTCTTCGGGATGAGAAATACTCTGGGCTTTACACACATTTCCAGGAGCTACACAGCACCTCTCAATGCGGTACCTTTTCTGGGTTGGAACCCTCTCCATTTGTTCAGCTCAGTGCTGAGCGGCAAGAATGCAGCCAAGTTCACGCTCACCCATGGCATCTCTCGGTTTGCTTTCAGCAGGTGCCATCTGTCAGAGGGGTGGATGCCAGCAGCAGAACATCCCATCTATGCCCACCCACCCAGTCTCCCTCTCTCCTGTTGGTCTCTGCAAAGGGACCTCTGGCCTGAATGCCCACGTAAGACATGCTTTAAGGGTGTCATCAGATTTCCCCTTGCTTTCTCCTGATGGGGAAGGTCCATGTCTTATTCCTGAAAAAGAACTGCCCACATTACTGTGTGGTGTCTCCGCAGTCTCTGCCAGCTACTGGCCACCATCATTGCTATGGGCAGTCCCAGTGGGCTTCAGAAGCTGCACTCTGGGGCTGTCTGGGTTGACCACATCTCCTTAACTGCTAAAGGCGTGAGGAAAAGCAGGATTCCCTCTGTGGGGAGGAACACATGGCAAATAAAAAACAATTGCTGACTTAAAAAAAAAAAAAAAAACTTTCTCCCCAACCCAACTCAAATAATCAGTTTTTCTAGGCAGAAAAAAGCCACCGTCTCTTCCTCTTCTAGAAAGAGCCCATAATCAAAGCTACGTGATAGTATGCCACACCTTCCATGATTTTCTTGCTAAATCACTATTAGTAACTGTAAGTGTTAGCATCCAAGAAATGTCAATGCCAACCTTTTACAAAACAAAAGACTCACTAGCCAGATTCTACGAGCATTTACTGAAACTACCCAAGAAATTTAGGGAATAAAATGCTAGTATGTAGTCAGACAGTCTAACCTGTTATTTCCAAAATTTAGTAAGTTTAAGGCCCCCTCCTGCCTACCCTTCCCCACTGCCCTCTTGCTGGAGAGCTAACTTAGAGCCTCATACATTTTAATCAAGTGCCTTACCACTGAGCTGTATACCAGCCAATTGTCCCTTTCAAGATGTTGTTTAATCTCCTGGTGTTCAATAGTTAAAACCCTATACTTACTTGCCTTTGCATTCTTTATTTTCATGCATGTTTTAATTTAATTAATTTCTTTATGTGTGTGAGAATCCAGTGGCGTATGTATGGTGGTCAGAGAAGAACTCTGTTCTTCCTCCACGTGGGTCCTGGGGATCCCTCTCAGGCTGTCAGGCTTGATAGTAAACATCTTTACTGGCTAAGCCATCTCATGGGTCTAAATTGCTCTTTTTAATGCCATCTTTTCTACCACAAATATGTGCTCACTGTCATTTGCCTGTGTTTGTAGAGAAGGGTGCTAACCATGAAAGAGTATAATTTTTCGATTAACTGTACTAAGTCAAGGTTGAGTTCTACCTAATATTAAGTTAAAGTTGACATTTTGTTGTTGTTGTTGTTGGTAAGAATACAAACATCTGTTAACGAGTGAAAATTTCAGAATTTCCTATCAGTAAGGATCAGAGACAAAAATATTTCACTAAGTTATGTAGAGGAACTTCTTTCACGGAGGGTCAATTTTACTTATCACAATTTATCCGGAGCGCTGGTTTGCAGTGGCTACTTTTGTTTAGTTACTTTACAATGATGAGGACTTGGTGCAGACCATATGGTGAAGGAGGAGCTGAGCTTTTAGAGCATTTCCTTCAACTTCCATGAATAATTCAGGATGCCTGAACAAAGCTCCAGGATGGAGTGGAGGCATTGCCACCTATAGCCCAGGGAAGGGACCGTTCCCCAACCCCAAGGAGCCCAGCAGTCTACCCCACTCGTCTCAGGACTGCACATGTGGAGACACTATGCCTTAGATGATCTGGCATCCGCGCTCAGCTGCCTTCTTCCTCAAGGCAAATTCAAAGGGCTTCATCCTCTTTGAAGCACCGTTTGACCCTGCCCACCACCTCCGCCTTTACCACTAGTGCCTTTCCTTACAAAGCCGCTACTGATACTGCCTAAAAGGCACGGCTTCTTCTTCCCTTTTTCTCCCCTTTCCCACCCCTTCATTCTCATGTAGCCCAGGCTATCCTTAAACTTACACTGTGACCAAGGATGACCTTTAACTACGCTCCTCCTCCTAGCACCTCTCCAGTACGTACAGCTTGGGGGGTTCATAACAGTTTCAGTAGTACTGAGGATTGAACCCAGCACTTGATGCAGACCAGGTGAGCACTCTGTCTACTGAGCTACACCCCAGGTCTCTCTCTCTCTCTCTCTCTCTCTCTCTCTCTCTCTCTCTCTCTCTCTCTCTCTCCTCTCTCTCTGTTTCTCGGAATGACCCATCACCCTTCTAGGTAAACCACGCCTTTCTAATTCAGTCTAACTCAGATGGTTGTAGTTGGCACATTCCTGGGCCCAACTCAGGAACCCTGCCACCCGGGGAAGCTTACTCCAAAGTCATTTTTTCCCCCTTTCTCAAATCTATGTCTTTCAGGTGAAAACCTTGGCTCACATGTATTTCTTTGTCCTTCACAACCATCTCATTCCTTCATGTGCCACGGTAGCCATGGAATCTGTGACCCATTTTTCCATTCACAGAGCAACCTTTCTCTCCCCGGAGACCTGTGGCAATTTATGGAAATACTACAGGCATTTCCCAAGTTTGCCTCTGCCTCCAGCCTCTGGTCTCCTCGCTCCTCCTGTACACCTCATGCTGCTGCCAGACCGGGCTCATAACAGCTTCTCATGGAGTCATTTCTCATTTAAGGTTCCTTAATTGTTCCTGTCCGCTTATAAAACCACGAACTTTCCCTCAACCACATGGGCAATGCATTATAGTGGAAAAAGCAGAAATGAGTGACTGTGGACATAGGCGATCTACTTGCTGCTTTTACCACATATTAGGTAAGTAGCCTTGGGCAAATTTCCAGACTTCTCTTTGCTCCAGCTTCCTTGTATATAAATAATAATAATGAAATTGGAGATTATCATAAAATATAAATAGCCTTCATTTACTGAAAGTTTATTACATACTAGACTTCTAAAAATGGGTCATCCCATTTAATCTTTTTTGTGAATGTGAGTTTTCAAGTTCATGTGTATGTATAGGTGTGTGTGTGTGAATGCATGTGGAGCCCACAGGAAAACCTCAAGTGTCACTGCACTTGGTTTGTTTGTTTGTATTTTTGGAGGCAGAGTCTTTGATTGGCTTGTAACGCACAACGTAGCTAGCCTGAGGGGGCCAGGGATCTGTCTACTTCTGCCTTACCACACTGGGAATACAAATGCATGCCACCACATTTGGCATTTCCTCCATGAGTCCTGTGGGTTGAACCAGGCCCTCCAATCACTTTACCAAGTAAGCTAAGTCCCAAGACCCTCCTCTGCCCTCTCTTTTGAGACAGGGTCTTATCATGAAGTCCAAGGTGGCCTTGACTTTCAGTCCTCTTGCCTCAGGGATGACAGACATGTGCTGCCACAACTAGCTCATTTCATCTGCATGCTCTACTAATTCATCTACTAAATTATTTTCACATTTGTCTTTTATTTATTTATTTATTTATTTATTTATTTATTTAGAGAGAGAGAGAGTGTGTGTACTGTAGTGAGCTCATGCTACAATGCCTGTCTGAAGATCAAAAGACAAGTTGTAGGGACCTGTTCTCTCCTACCATGTGAGTCCCAGGGACTGAACTAGGGTTGTCAGGCTTGGTGGCCTGCACTCTCCCCACTGAGTTCTCTCCCCACACTCTCTTCCTGTTTTTAATTTAAGGAAATCTAGACTCAAGAGAAGCTAAGCAACCTACCTAGCTCTTGGTCCCTAAAGAACCTGTATGACAGTCTTGAGCTGGACAGAGAGCTGTCAGTTAATCTATTTTCTTTGTCTTCTGTCATGTGACTCTACCGTCTACATTAGAGTGCTTCCCATCCCCCCATCCCAGCAACTGTAATTCAGATAATCCGGACATCTAGCCCCCAACATGCACTGGCTGTGGTTGCATCTGGAAGGGCACTCCACACACAGAAACTGCTGAAACCTACTGCAGCCTTGGTGTCAGCACCTCAGATGTGCTTCCTGAGAGTCCCCAGGACATCAGGCCAGGTCCACTCTTGTGTGATGGGCTTTCTTTTTGTTTTGTGTATTTGCTTTATATTCCCCACTGGATCATAAATTCTTTATGGGTAAAGAGCTGATTGGCAAGTGGTAGTCATCCTAGCACAGCTTCTGTACCTAAGCTCCGACTCTGGACAGATGAGGCCCTCAGTAAAAGGCTGTAGAATGTTTAAACATTTGAGCAAATTATTCAAGTTTTGAATAGTTGAGCTCAACCTTCAGTTAGAGGTGCCATCGCAGGCAAAGCTGTGATTACACTGTGAGAGGGAGATAAGGCCAATTAATCTTTTTCTTCTATCAATAAAAAGGCAGAGAGTGAACATGATATGGTTTTAGGCGGAGTACCTAACAGCAGGGGCTAACAGTGGGAGGGCTACTTAGGTTTGTTATCTTAAGTGGCCTATTTAAAAAGAGATTTGGGGCATTAGAAACAAAATTTACCTTTGAAGGTGTACAGATTTAAAATTTTGTGCATACGCGCATGCACACACACACACACACACACACAGAGAGAGAGAGAGAGAGAGAGAGAGAGAGAGAGAAAATATCCAACTAAGATCACAGAAGCTATTTAAAAAAAAAACCCTAGTACACCCAGTTTACATCCTAGCAGCTTCCAAATTCACATGCTCAAATGCGTAAACAAAAATGCTGAAGACAGTAAGATAACGCAAGTGGGAACGCTGTCAGAGATAGGTTCCCTGACACTGCAGGAAATGTCACTCTAGGCAGCCAACTGCTACCAGAGATCCTTAACTCAGAAGAGGCAGGTGGAGACATGACAGGGCAACACTGCCAGGCTTCACACAGGCACCACGGTGGCCTTCTTGGATAAATATTTTCGTTGCAGACACAATGGTAACTGATGGGCCGAAGGAGCAGTTCTGAGGAGGGTTTCCCACACAGCTGTGACACTGCAGTCCTTGGGAAACACCGAGGTGTGCAAGGGAAACCAGGCTAGGACCAGTTTACATGCAACTTGAGAAGTGACATCAGGGTTGATGGCAGGCAAATGACAGCCTCAGTCACCAGGCATGAAGCAAAACTTGGAGATGCAAAAATCAGACAAATCTTGGTGGATCTCAACACACTTATTTAAAATGGTCTCAGAATTGCCAGGAAAATACTCTCTTTTCCAAAGGAAATGGTGATTTTTTTTTTCCTTCTCTATTTTTCCTTTCACCCCCAAATTCTCTAACTTGACTTGTTCACTTCAGTCAAATCAACCCTTTGATGCTGTCTTACAGTTTTGGTTGTGAGCCTAGCCTTTAAGGCGGCGCCATCTCTCCGGCCTATCCTTTGATGTTTTCTAAGCATCAACCGGTTGGCTCTTCAACCAAGAACCACCCAATGGTCTGCAGCACGTGGGAAGATGGGGACTTGACAGCAGAGGCAGCTTGCCCCCTTGCTCTGGCTCTGTTTACACATTTATATTCATTCCCCACCCAGGCTCAGCCGAGATGAGACATACAGGAGATGGGCCCAGCAGTCCAAGCAGAGAGAACAGACTGCCCCTGCAGTGGGGAGAAAGCTAACGGGGCCATTAGGAGGCTGATTCATTTGTTTATCTAGAGGATTATGCTCAACTTAGCAGAGTAGTTTTTAAGTTCTGTGGTTCAGGAAATTTCCCTCTCACTTTCAGCAAATCCACATCCTTCCCTAGGCCTAAGAATTCCCCCAGAAGAAGGGGAAGTCCTCGTAAGCACAGCGAATGGGTTCTGGCGGATCCTTAAAATAACACACTTGCTAAGATGATTACAATAAACAGCGCAAAACAAGCCCCAAACAGAGAAGAGTAGGAGGGAAACAACAGCAATACTATGGCTGCTTCCATTTTGGAAAAGACACACAGAAGACATGCCCTTACTGAATATTGCAAACTCAGGGCTTCCCAGAATGCACTTCTAAATCCTCAGTTGAACCTGTGACTGTAGACATATGACACAGATCAACAGGATTTTTAAACAGGAAGGAAATGTTTTTTTAAACTAATCAATTTGAGATCAATATCTCATAGAACTCTACAATAAAATACAAGGTCCCAGAAGAAGCACAAGCAAAAAAAATCAAAACAAAAAGGGACAGTTATGTGGGTCAAATCATTTTAGGGAATTCTAGGTTAAAGAGAGTTAAACTGTTTTAAACAAAAGTTATGACAGGTCAAAGTGACACAGGGGCTTTAATTTCACTTGAATTAGTTAAACAGTTACCAAAGGTTATGTTACTTACAAATGTTATGGCAGAGTCACAGGGGCCTCTAACTTCGCTGGAGTTCTGTCCTTTACCCTTGACAGGCTGTCATTAATGAAGAATAGTAGAAGTGTTGCTGATGTTGGGTCTCAGGGCTTATGTGGCTTCTGGTGCCTCTGTCTGCTCTCTGGCTTGAGTAGAAGGGCTCTAACCAGCTGCCTCACCCATTGGGGAACAGGAGCCTCCTGAATGTGAGGGAGCACTGTGGGTTCCCATTCATTTCCTGTGTCTGCTCCCCCAAGCCCCATCCCATGGCACTACTGGGGCTCTAAGTGGGAGCAGCTCACCTGGGTGTGCCAGCCATCGGTGCTCTCATGAGAGAGATTACACACCGTGTTTTATAATAGACGCCACTCGGCCTGGGTTACTTTGTTGGCTGGAACAAGTAATGCATGCGAAGCTTCCCATGAAGAATACAGCATGCCACAGCTGTCAGAACATTATAAGTCACACCAAACAGATCTTGTTGGACGCTGGTTTGAGAAACTGTTTTGTGTTTTGTTGTTTCCATTGTTGTTTGAGACAGAGTGTCTCTGGGTAGCTGTGGCTGCCCTGGAACTCACTCTGTAGGCCAGGCTGGGCCTCAGTCTCACAGACATGTACTTGCCTCTGTCGCCCAAGTGCTGGGACTACAGGTGTGTGTTACCATGCCTTGCTAGGTGGAGGAACACTAATGAAAGGGTTGAAGTGATTACCACTGGAAACATTCGTCAAATATAATGGTTTGTGTTCTAGATTAGAGAAGTGAGGCCCAAGCAGGTGAAGAGCATCACCAAGGATACAGAACAGCAGAGGCCACCTGGGTGCTAAATCCTTTCCTAAATAAAGGGCTAGAAAATAGGCAAAGTGGCTCTACTCCTGTGAATACACTTCCCCTGGGCAGGTGAGGCCAGCTTCTCACTAGGTAGCCCTGCCCTGTTCCACGATGGAGCCTCTGTGTGTCCCTTCCCCCGCCCTTCTCTAGTGGAGCTCACTTCAAGTGACCGACTCCCAGAGAGGGAGGCTATCAGACTGTCAGCCTCAGGGCTGGACTAAGCCTCCTCCTCTGATGGCAACACCTACAGCAATATTTAGGTCTCCAAAGTAAAAATGTCTTCCCAGTGGAAGCCTTGGCTTGGAACTGAGTGGCTGGGGGAAGAGGGGCACAGCTACCACTGATCCTGCAGAGGGAACCAGGTTTAATCATTCTTTGGTCTCATGACATTGATTTTAATTCTTTTCCTCTGTATGAGGCAGACATTATGACCTGAAGTTCGATTTTGTTTTTAAAACAATACACTTCACTCTGTCAAAGTCAGAAGCATTCCACTTCACTCCTCAAACACCATTTAGGGCCACAGCTTCCTAATGAAGCCTCTAAAGGCAGGACCACTCCGAGAGTTGAGAAAGTTTTGTCTAATTATCTCCTTTCCCTACTTTGAATTGGCCAACCACGTATCTTCTCCTGGTTTTATCAAAGCGGCTGCCAGCACAAAAGCACATCCAAATTTAAGCAGGCTTTAGTTAGCAGACTTAAAATTGATCATGCATTTTAGTTTCAGTAACTCGCAATTTCTATACCCTTTGATAATGCACTTTAAAGAGCAAACCATCTTTAATGACAAGGCTTAAAAGAGGCGACCTTTCTGAACAAAATATGAAAGCTCAGAAGACAGAGTTCTTTTAAGGAAACTGTGAATTCAAATGACCTTGTGTTCTGAAACTTTTCTCCCACATTTTTGATGTTTTACCTTTTCCTTTCACCCTTAGACAGAAAGCACAGACGCTGCTGCCTTTCCTGGCTGGTGATGCACTTCAATGAGGATGCTGTTAATTGTTAATTCAAACTCCCAGTTCCTTCCTTCTGCACTTTTCTCCACAGACTCCTTTAATGAGGTTGCTTGGCATTATAAGCATAAGCCAGGTTCTGAAGAATCACTGTTAATGTGCGGCATTTACAGAGTGATCTCAGCATACGTGAGCTGTTCCCTTCCCGCCACCTTGCCACCAGTGCTTTGTGCAGCCTATGAAGCAAGTCTGTCTTTGGTTCCCTCTACCTTAAACTTCCTCCTTCTCCACTGTCTCCCTTGATGGCTGCCTTCTGTGGAGTTCTGTGGTGAGCGGGCAGGTTGCAGCATCAGAGGTCAGACTCCCAAAACGTCTCACTGCTGGGGATGGAAGTGGACTGACAGAGCTATGATCTATGCAGGTGACTGAACTGCCAACTTCCCAGTAGCTCTCCTCCTCCCCGACTCCTACAGAACAGCTAGCACTCACGCCCAGCCACGGCACCTCCAGTTAGAGTTTTCCTTCTCTGTGTATTCCAAATGCCTCACCAGCCACCACCTGTTGACAGTTCCATGTTGTGAGGCTCAAGCATGGTAGGCAACCATGATACCTGGAGATGTAGCTAAATTAGGCACTCATGATGAACAGGTGATCCTCCCTCAGATAAAAGAAAGGACCCACTCTTAGATGATTTTATAAAAAGGGGCAGTGTTTATAATTCATTTCCTTAGCGTTCGGTTTTGTCCCAGTAGTCACTTATATACCCAGTGTTCAGCTCTGTGAGGAATTTCAAACATGCCAAAAGTGATTTTTCTTTCTCTTCCTTTATCAGAGAAAATTCACAAAAACACAAGCGTCAGCAAACCCATTCCTATCATATCCAATCAAAATTGACCCAAAGTTTCACTCCCTTTACCCCCAGACATGCTCAGCACACTGCAGAAGGGAAATGAGATCTGGGTAATGTCAAAGGTTCATCAGCGTTTGTAATTTCATAACCCCTGAAAATAGCAGGCTAGTTTCCAAAACACCTACTGATATTTACTCATGGAAAACAAATATTCCTAAGTGGGAGTTCCAATTCCAGCAAACAAAACAACTCAGAAAGTATTTTCATTTCAGGCCACTAAGAACCTTGACATCCTCTGCCTTCTTTGCATGGTCCCCACAGAAGCACTTAAAATTAACCATACAGCCTTCTTTGTTCCAAGTGCAAAGTTACTACTCGAGTATCAACTGTCCTCATTGCTTAGGCGGCTTTAGTAGCAGCTGTGATGATTTTGCCTTGTGTGAAGATTCTCAAAGCCTGTATGATCATTCATAGGACACAGATTTATGTTCCTGAAGGAGGTGCTGGGGGGAGGAGGACATCTGAGAGGCAGCAGGAAAGTGGCGTCTCTACAAAGATGGCTTAGCACAAGATGCCAGCCTCCTACTAATGGCCACCACACAGCCTGCCCTGCCCTGGCGTTGGAGGCAGCTGTAAAACCTGGTTACCTTATCTTCCTCACGTCTCAGACAAGGTATAAGAAATCACAACTAGTCCTTGGACAGTGAGCAATGGGCAAATTTGGGCTTGGGAAAGAGAAAATAATTTTGAATAAGTAAAAAATAAATTCTCTTCCCTGTTTAAAAAAAAAAAATATATATATATAGCAAGCCAGATGATTACAGCCCCACCCCTCCCACTCACTACATTTTTAGAGTGTCTCAAAAGGCCCATGGCACACCCCAGGCTCACGCAAATCAAACAGGAGCATCTTTTCAACTGCAATTTAGAATTTCCTTGGCAAACCAGGGCTGAGCAATCAACACAGGACTGGCTTAAACATCATTCATAAGAGCAACACATTGCAGACAAACAAGACCAATGGACAGGTGTGGCTGCTTGCCCATAGGCTGTGTCAACTTCTTTCTTAAGGGTCATGGACAGATGTGACAATCAAAGTAGCAACCATAAAGGAGACATCAAGAAAGTCCCAGGAAAACCAGAGCTGCTGCACACCGTTCCTGTCCTACAGTCCTGTAGCCCCAAGGGCCCGACTGGAGACCCTCACAACAAGCATGACCCAGAGATTTGACCCTGGACACCAGTTCCATGACGAGATTATGAATTGCTCTTTGAAATGATGTATTTTCCTCCAAAGCAGAAATTGAGATATTCAGTGTTTGTTGGGGAAAACTACCATGCACATGCCGTACTTAGCAGATGAGGGGAGATAAAATGTAAAAAGAAAACAGAATAGTACAAAATGGCATTTTAATATATGAATAATAAACATGGAAACAACATTAACAGTTAAGCATTTTGATATGATACTACAATCGTGATTCTTATCATTCACAACTTGTAAAACCCTTGCAAAGCATCACCAAGGCATGCCACCAGGGACATCTCCCAACATAAGCAGTCTCCAGCATGTACTCTAATACAAATATGGGGTCAAAAAAAGGAGATGGTAAAACATAACTTAGGCAGACACAAATAAAGCCAACCCAGTGTATGAATGATGCATGTTTTTATGATCTTAATTACACTTAAGCATTAAAAAAAAAAAAGCCATTGATCTCACAGTTTACAATATCCAAATCTTCAAACCTGCTGGATGAAGCGCACAGAGCAGCCCAGACGATCTCTTCTATCACACTCTCTCATGCAAGCTACCTGGAAATCAAAAGCCCACGTTAGGGTTTTTAGTCAATTGTAAAATGTGTTACAATTGTGAAGGAGTTGGAGGTTCAAAAGGGTATTTGCTATCAAAATTTCATCACGTATGCCTATAAGCAACTGATCTTATCATCATCGGGCACACAGAATCTTTTGAAAAGTAAATGATTCACAAGCTCATTCCTTTTATTTCGATGCCAAGTAAGCAGCCTCGTCTGTAACTGCACTTAAAAGCAAAGCTGCCTGACTGAACTGGACCATCAGTAAACATCACCTTGCTAGGTGATGTCATTGGGAACCTTTAAGAAGGTCTCCGGCATCCCACAGCTCTGCACGCTGCGACACTCCATCACTGTGAATATTTAACATCACAAAGCCATTGACTTATTCTGGTCTGGAGAACAGTGCCAAACCCCTAGGGATAAGGGGCTTTGAAGATGTGAGCCATCACAGAGAATTGCTTCATGCCACAGTCTTAAAGGAAGATGGTGTCTCCTTCAGTCCACAGCTGGGCTTTAAGACCACACCTTGCCTGACTGCCCAGGTGAGGTCCCTACCTACTTGCCACACCCGAGATCCCCAAATCTTGTTCTGATTAATCTAAGCCCTGTGATTAAAGAGGTGGTGACTTCTCAAAGACAAGCTGTTCATTAAAAGTGTCTTCCTTTGGAGACTTATCTTGTGTCTAGACATTTCTGTGAAGCCTTGTATGTCAAGCTAAGAGTCTCCAGGGGTACACATTACAAATTAATTGGAAGGCATTTCATTCACTGCTCATACCTTCTGCCTTGGTAAGTGGTCAGTTCTTCTTGAAGGATGGATGCCCTCTTTTGTAGAAAGTTGACCTAGAAAGACATCTTGTATGAGAAAATGTAAGTGCACATGTCAAAACTGCACACATAGCATATTAGGATTTTATTTAAACTCAGACAATTCCCTGGTTAAAAGTCAGAGGAAGTGAATATAAATACTGCATTTTCCTACATTTGGTCATATCTTGTCCCTACTGATTCATTAAAGGCCACAGAATCAACTACATACTGTATCACAGAGGACATCTTAATTTGGTGACATTCTATGTTTGTGTCTCCATCTCTCCTCATGACCTTCCCACCACTGGCACCTTATGCCATGTCATTCACAGTCTGTTATCCTTTGGCTAGAGCCATTTCTCACTTTGGAACTTTTGATGAAAACTCTATTTGCCCTCCATGGCTGGCTCAAACATCAGCCCTTCCATTGCTCGCCAACTGCTCACAGCCACTCAGTCCTGTCCCAAGCCAGAGGTCCCTCCTTTGCATCCTATGCCTCTAAGAGCCTCTCTCTGAGTCCTCAGTTTCTTTTACAGGGCTGGGCATGTAGCTGGTATGTGCTAGCTGTTTAATGAGTGAATGAGAAGAAAATTACTGCTCTCTGCGAGCCTCCAGTCCATCCTGGGGATCCCCTGAGGTTAGAGATGGGGTTGTGGAACGGAAAGAGCCTGAGCTTTTCCTGGAGTTAGGCCAACTCGAGTTCCATCCCTGGCTTGGCCTCTAAGGCTCTAGGAAGGTTACTCAGCTCTTGCTGTGTCATCTGCGAAACGGGGTTCATGACAGCTGCTTCTCAGGGTTATGAATGTGGTGAGCTGGGCCTCACAGCAAATGCCCAGTACAGACTCCACAGTAGGTACCACCATGGCGGGGAGGGGTGCAGGGTAGAAGAAGCTGTTGTCCAGCATGATTTCGTCAATGAGATCGTCACTGTACCTTTGACTACTCGGAAGCATAAACGTCTAGTGGAGTGATGAGACCTATATATCAGGTATTGATTCAAAATACCTCATCCGATCACATAAAAACAGTTTTGGGACAGTATATACTATCATCTAACATAATCAAGAGTCAGTGGCATTTGATCTGCTCAGAATTGTTTACTTTTGCTTCTTTGGGCTGAGCTGAAACCATGGCAACGGCTGGTTCTGAGGCATAGTTATGCAAGAGTACAGCTGGCAGAACCAAAAAAAAAAAAAAAGTGCTCGAAAGAGAGGCAAGCACAGCCTGCCCAAATGGATGTGTAGCAAAGAGGTCCCTAGGCTTGCTTATTTGTAATAGCGACCAGCTCTTCATTTTATTCGATTGCTCAAATGACCCACAGGACAATTGATCATTTTGACAGATGCAAGGATCACACTGCTTTAACTTTCTTCCCCGGCCTGCATTGCAATCGATTGGAATTCCAACAATTTTCAAAAACACAGGCACCTGTGCTTTCAAACTAAATCTGCTCACTCTAAGGCCTGGGACTCCTCCGCACAGCTGCCAACTCTGATCCCCCTCCCCCCTCCCTGTGCAGCTGGCAGCACTCTCTCTCTCTCTCCTCTCTTCCTCTCTCTCTCCTCTCTTCCTCTCTCTCTCTCTCCCCTCTCTCTCTCCTCTCTTCCTCTCTCTCTCTCTCTCTCTCTCTCTCTCTCTCTCTCTCTCT
>OU015746.1:12366731-12382430 GCA_907169655.1 Acomys percivali
GGTGAGCAGTGTGGTGGGCGGAGACACAGGTGAGCAGTGTGGTGGGCCGACTTCTCAGGGGTTTGAAGAGCAGGTTAGATGCCATAGGCAGGAGCAGGATACAGGAAAGGAGGTTAGCTAGCTGCTTTTCGGGGCAATATAACCAGGGCATTTTCCTTTGTACAGCAAAAAGTTTCTGCATTGGCACTTTAGAGGAGTGAGGATTTAGAACTTACATGTCTGACTTTCTGGTTTGAAGAATAAAAATGAAAGAAACAGTGGTAAAAGATGATGCAGGAAAAAAAATCTGCAGTGCAGCTAAAAAAATGCAATGCCTTTTAAGAAATGTCATCATTATCAGGGTTAAGGTGTTCTGTGTTGCCACAGCAACTGCTAAGGAAGATCCATTTTAGGAAGGGTGCTCTCTTCAGCACAGCTTATATGGTTTGAATCTAAAAGATAAAGTGAAAATATAAAGTAACCATAATTTCCTAACCATTTTTAATGTTCATTCCTGCTCTTTCTTCAGTACAGTCCTCGCTTGGCTCTTTGTTCTAAGGATGTCTCCCAGTCATCTTGCTGGAAGTCCTCCTTTGCCTGGGAAGATGGACCAGTTTCTGACAGGAGGGAGGGAAGTGGTTCCTGGGAGAGCCAGATACTGCCCCTCCCCGAGGCAAGTGGGTGGCTGGAGAGCTAAGCATCTACTAACATCAATGTTTAAAGGGTAGCATGGGTGACTTTGGGGGAATTGGTGATCTTTTCAGTGTTCTGGGCCTGTGGAGAGAATGGTGGCTTCAAAGTGACAGAACCACTTGGACCTAGTGCTTTCATTACTGTTAGATGCTCTAAGTCTAGCTTTGGGGGATCAAATGATTCTCTAGCATTAAAAAGAAAGTAGAGGTTTGCTGAGGCTACTTAGAATGGCAACCTACTTAGGAAGAATGAGAAAGCGGCAAGATACTCAAAGAGAAAATGACTAGTAAGTGCCCAAGTCTGATCATGAACCGAAGATTCAAATGCATAATAAGCACAGAGGTTGTAATGTGAAATAAAGCACATGAATACTAACATTTGGGGCATTTGCATACACATTGCACACCTTGCTTTTCGATGGAGACAGAGAGGCTCAGTGGCATTACTGAGTGCTTGCACACAGGTGCTTTCAGCATCTCATCTGAGGAATGATATGGACACATTATGTTACCACACATTTATCAGTCCTCTAGTAACTTTCTCCTCTCTGCTCCATCCAAGGTTGGAGTGAAGAGTGTGACAGAACCTAAGTCAGTCAGGATGTCACAAATGACTGATTAGGGCCTAGGCACAGGACCCATACCCAAACCATGAATATCACAAAGTGTCAGCTCTCTGATTTCATCCACTAGACTTTTCCTCAGGGGATGTTGGTAATGCTGCTGCTATCTTGCTATAGTGGAGTGAGAAACAGACCAACAGTAAAGCCAGGGGCAGAAGAACTGAGAACTAGAGAGAGAAACTGGCCCCTTTAACAGACCTCCCTAAGTTAGCATTTTTCTGACATATTCTAGCTTTTGTCAGTTGTGATCTTAATAGCATAGATCAAAACAATGCAGACTAATCAACATATTAACTTGCATTATGTGTGTTGCATCCATTAGATCAAAGGTCCGTGAGCCTCAGGCTGCAAGTTTACCAATGCGGGTACATGCCTGTAATTCCAGCCTAGAGAGGCTGAGACAGGAGCATCAAGAGTTCCAGGCCAGACGTCCCCTGGATGGGGAGGCCTGGTGACACTCAGAGGAAGGATAGCTACCAAGAAGAGACTTGATACCCTATGAGCATATACATGGGGAGGAGGTCCCCCTCAGTCACAGTCATAGGGGAAGGGAGTAAGGGGAAAACGGGAGGGAGGGAGGAATGGGAGGATACAAGGGATGGGATAACTATTGAGATGTAAAATGAATGAATTAACAAAAAAATAAAAAGAATTCCAGGTCAGTCTGGGCTATATACAGAGACCCTGACTTAACAAATACATAAAAATAAAAAACTCAAACCCATCCAAACTGAAACCAAAACAAAATTTCAGTCTGTAGACCACGTTGGCCACCTGCCAGTTTCATAAATAAAGTTTTACTGGAACACAGGCTATTTCTGAGTGCCCATGCCAGAGTTTAATGGTCACGGCAGGGCCCCTATGGCTCCTAAGCCCTGTCTGTAACTTAGCTCTTTACAGAAAGTTGGCTGCTCCCTGAACTATAAGAACTGTCAGTGTCACAGGGTAGAGGCCGTGTTAATTTTGCTGATGGCTGAAGCCCCAAGGCTTAGCATGGTGCCTGGCATATGGTGGCAACTCAATAAATATTTGTTGCTGAATGAATCCAAACCTCAGTTCCCACAACTGCTGGTGTTTTAAGTCGGTCTTTATCTTAAAATGACAGGATTCTCAGAAAGTCTAGAGTAAATTAATCACAAAAGCTTTCCCTAAATACAAAGAGCAGATTCTTTCATCATGGAATTGCAGTTCTTAATCAGCACGGTGACTATTAATAAGTAGGCCAGCTTCAAAGCTGAGAAAGTTGGAGGCAAACACCCAGGCCTACAGAGCTGCTGAGATCAAAAGGGATCTGGGAGATTCCCCGGGAAGGCGGGAGTTGGTTCCATCTAGACTGCATCCTTCCATGCCTCGCCTGCACCACTATCAGACGTTCTACAGAAGTGTGATAGGAAACGGCCCAGGCCGCCTTCATCTGTACCAAAATGCCAGATTTTTTCTGCCTAGAATTTTCCCTTTCTGTTTTCATTTCTCATGTTTCTCTTCCATAATATCAGTCTCAGTGTTTCTGCTTTGTTTAGGTGGACAGGTACTGTGAGAACTTCTCTCCCTCCAAGAAAGGCTGGCTTGGGTCTTAAAGGGCCAGGCTGCACGCAGGAGTTCTGTCTGCAGAGGATGAGTGCACAGAGTATGGGAGGTAGACACTGAAGGACTTGTATACCCTGAGAGTCGAGTCTCCATGAGCTAGAGGGCAGTGATCTCTCTGTTTTATAAGGCACAGCTCAGAAAGGGCCTGGCGACAATAAACTTTGGAAGAAGGACAGGGTAACTGTTTACAGGGTCTAAATTTCTTAGAGAGTGCGAGTACTACCTGGTGGAGACTAGACTTCCTGTAAAGGTAGGTTTTTTGTTTTTTGTTTTGTTTTTTTTTTTTTTTTTTTTTTTTACCCAAAAGCAAATGGAGAGGTAGACAGAGGAAGACCCCTCAAGTTCATAACTGATTTTTAGTAAGGGACCTCGGAAGACTTGCAGGCTGAGGCTGGTATTTGGGGTGGCCGAGGGGAGCTTGGAATCCTGTTGATTCCTGGAGACTGAAATAAGGTCAGAGCACTTGACAAACAGTAAATGTGCAAGGGAGGGGGCGGAGAAATGGCTGAACAAAATTATAGTTGAATAAGTAGGTGAGACTTTGAAGTTGTGATGGGCAGTATAGGTCATGTCAACAGGGTTGGACTTAATAAATCAGGAAAAAGTTCAGAAAGTGAAGGAAAACTCAGTGTCACAAATACTTGCTACATGCCAGATACTATACTAAGCACATATTGTAAAAAATACCTTTAAATCTTTGCATAAAATCTGAAAAAGAAGATGTTATTACAGTTAACTAGGAAATAGCTCACAGTGGTAGCTAACTGCTAGATCAGGAAGGAAACTGGAAACAGTCCCCCCTACAACTGGGAAGGGTAAGAGAGGAGAGGATGAAACTAGAAATACAATGAGCATGTTACACAAGACGGCTAGCCTGGGATTCCAGGGCTGCTACAGTGATCTAAGAAGGTGAGGTTCACCCCTGAGATGTCACCTCTGAGGCCATGGCTTTGAGAACTAAAGCAGGGAGTGAAAGGAGAGTTGACCTCAACAGTGCCTAGGCCACTACTGTAGGGGCAGAGCCATGAGTAGAGGACGCTGGCCTGGAAGCAGATGGAAGACATGATAGATTTGGGATTGCCTTGCCTTCATATGATAAAGCCAGAAGATGTTCTTGAGGAAGTACGTGATCAGAGGTCATGGGGAAAGCCAGAAACAGAGACCCAACAACTACAAGCTGGAAGAGGGAGCTGAAGCGTTGAGAATGGAAGAGCTCTCTGAATGGGGAAGGATGACACAGGACTCCAGTGAGACATCCATATTTAGGATGGAGAAGAGTGGGAGCAAAAGAGACCAGGAATTAGTTGGAGCTGCCTAAGTAAGCCCAAAGTACATCAGTGCATCAGTGGGAGATGGGTCTCTGTGTCTAAAGAGTGAGGTACCTAGCCTGGGTCTCATAAAAGAGGAGCAGGCAGGTGGCAGATACAACAGAGAGATCAAAGAAGCAAAAACCCCAACGAACCAACAAATGAACAAACAAATAATCAATCAATCAAACAACAACAACAACAACAACAACCCAAAACAAAATCTGAGTGATTGTCTATCATGTGTCTTGAATGTCATCACTACAGAAAAAAGAGCAACCCAGGGGGCATATTGCTCTCAGGAGATCTTGATGAGCAGTAGTGCTAGAAATAAAGGGGCTTTTAAGATGGGATCAGTCTTGATAAATAGAGTGTTTTCTGTTTTGAAGCAAAACTTACAATAAAAGGTCCACATCTAAATGTTAGTCCATTCTTATTCAGAATATCTGATTTTGTCAGAGATTTTTGACCTGGTTTGAAGACATTTTTCCACAGAGGCAAGCTATGACTGCTCTTTCTTTTCTGCATATTTAAACTCTTGACAGCTATAAATAAGTTAAACCTCTCCCTCAAAGTACCAATTATCTCCTTATGTTTGAAAAGGCACGTCTTGCCAGATATGGTATCCTATACACAACACAAAACAGGAATACAAAGGCAGCCATTGACTCACTGATGCACCAGGGCTTACTTAGGCAGCTCCAATTAACACTAATGAGGATTTTGTGCACGAATCCCTTTACCTCCCGACTAAATGGAACAGAGACCCCACAACCTCACGGCAGAAAAAAACCTCAAAATACCATTGTAAACAGTCACTGGCTGAATGTATTGGCTAGTCACCTCTGCACAACAGAGGGGAGGGGATTTTCCTTCAGTTAAAAGCTTGAGAGAAGGACATTTTTCAAAGCTCCATCTAGGCTTCTTGAAACAGGAATGATCACGAATTCCTAAGAGGAATAATGAAAACCCCCAAGAGGTGATATTTGCTTTCGACAAAAAGAATAAGCAGACCTTCTAGATGGATAAGGGCACAGGAGAAACTGCCAGCAGAGCAAAGAGCACGGCGTGCAGAGGGAACAGCGCATGGCCATGGGGTGCTCTGGAACCTAATTTGCCTGGGGGCACATGGGGGTCAGGAGTGGGCAGGTGAGCATGATTCAGTTAGGACTTTGAGGTCTTTGGCCTTGTTCTGAGAAGATAGAGGAGCTCATAATTTCTGACTGGGATTGATATAACCTTATCTCCAATACAGGGAAAGAAACCATATCTTGCTTTTTCTCCTTCAACTCATCTATCCGATGTAGCTCTGATCCCCCTATCCTTCACACTCAAGTACAAACACTACAATGGTTTCTTCTCTCTCCAGATTAAAAAAAACACTTCCTTTTTACACATCATCTAGAATCTTGTCATCAGGACCGGAGCCTACCGTCCCAGCTTCATGTTCAAGCAATGTTGTTTCCCACCAAAGTCTTAATTACTTCTCAAGCCTTTTCATAAACTGTTGCATCCTCTATGCTTGTCTCACAAGTAGCAGGAAAAATTTCCATGCTCACATACTGTATCCTTTACGATGGTGCTATGATGTCTGGAGCATCTCTCAGTTATTACTGTTACAATGAAGATGATTAATATTTATCGTTAAAGTCCTAGGCACCATACTGCATTCTCATGGAGACATTAAAGTTCACCACATCTTCCTGGAAGCACCCAAGGATATACTGATAGCTTTTTACTAAGCAGGGACTAGGCTTAAGGAAGTTACTGTTGCATCCAAAGTCACACGGGATGAGTACCTGAGCTGGGAACTGGAACTAGGTCTTCTCTACCCTAAAGCCTCTGCTTTTCCCTCATTGTCACATAATATTGTAATGATTGATTTGCATACTCCTTTGTTCTATTAGAAATGCAAGTTCCCTAAGGGGAAGTTCTGTGCTTAAGTGGAGATCAATGGTATTTAAGAAGTAAATAAGATTAAATCATTATTTCTTTGAAGTTTGAAAAAATTATATGGATTGTTTTTGCCAGCATAGAGGCATTTTTACCTTCTATAGGCGCACAAAGGAGGACATCCCCCAGTATTTGGCCCCTGCTCCAAGTGATGTGGAGGCTCTTTTAAGAGAGAATGATGTTTATATTTTTGCAAATTGGATCAACTTATAATGAATACTAACTTGGCTTGGTTGACTTAGACTTATTTGGAACCGTGACTTACAGTGCAACAGGCACTAGGAACTTACTTTAAAAAAAATCTAAGTGTGAGCTGGGAGTGGTGGCTCATACCTCTAATCCCAGCATTGGAAGGCTGGGTCTGGGTGTTCATGAGTTGAGGTCATCCTGGGCTACATAGTGAGTTCTAAGCTAGCCTGGGCTATAGAGTGGAAACTGCCTAAAGAAGCCAAGAATGAAAACAAACTACAATAACACACATGTTGCTTTTGGCAGGAAAACTCAGGGTGGCCTTATGAGATGCACAGGGTGAGCATTCTCAGCATCTGAGCAGTCTGGATGCTTCTTTGGCTGATTGCTTTTTCATCATCATGTCTACTAGTGCACTCTTTCAGGACTGTCTCTGTGAATTTTTTATAAAACTGTTGCCTAGATCTTTTGAAAACATACCAAACTAACAAAGGTCAAATAAAGAGCAGTATATTTTGTTTTTTCAGTTGAAGGCATTTCTTCAGTATTAAAAAAATAGTAGTGAAATCTAGAAGCATATTTTAATGATGTCTGAATTCGGGCTACACAGTCAACAAAACAAGAAGCTCTGGAGGATCAGTGGCGGCTGAGGCCATGGGAGCCTCACTGGGCAGCTCTTCCTTGACTTCAATGGCACAAAAGAGTCCCTATTTAAAACTAGAGAGGAAAAATTTCTAAACATTGTCACTCTCTATACCTACCAGCTTGTGTGTTACCAGGGTGGTAACTTTGCATTCTACAGTTACTTAATTCTTTCTTGACAGCAGAGACTCTTAAGATGTGGGGCATAGGAAATTATCTTGTATTATAATATACAAACTTTCCCCCACTTCAGTTTTGAGGAAAAACATTTTCCCTTCCATTTTTCTTTTGATGAGTCAAAAATCAATTTTGTTTCCTCCTGGCTTCAGGAAGAATTTAAAACCAGGATAGGTGAGCCCAAGTCCCTGCATCTAACGTGGCTTCTGCGATGTGTGTCATGTCCAGTGATCTTGGAAAGGAGAACTGTTGTACTGTGAACTTAATGAGTACTTTAAATGCCCCTTAAAGCAAAATAAATGTTTGCAGGAATTGTAGCTTTTCAGGCTTTCTGAGGTTTCCTACTTGGTCTATACATGGTGTAGCCTGAGATAGTTCGTGGATCACATACGGTAGCTGTAAGAAGTGTGGGAGGGAAATGAGGCCAGGGTGGCTGGATCAGGATCAGGTGGGAAATGTGGCAGGGAGGGGTGGGCTGGCTGGCCTCAACCTATGCTGCTCTTCTTCATCTGTATTATAATAGTCCAGTGTGATAGAAGACACTGGTGGGCCAGTCTGGCTAGGATGGTGGAGTTGCAGTACAGAGGAGGCCCCACCCACAAAGCCCTGAAATTGGATACTGCATTTGATGACAGGATGCTCCTCTTCATCTTCCCGACCAACTGGGTGAAGTAGAATTAGGCTGGACTATGCAAGGAATCCACAAGCATTGCACATCTGGCTCTGGGGAAACGATGTAAATAGAATAGAAATTTGGGTTAAAAAATGGTCTTTAGATTGAGAGGGGCTTGGAAAGTCTCCAGGAGGTGGTGACTCTCAAGGTGTGTTCCCAAAAGTGAGTAGCACTAGGAGGGCAAAAGGGAATTCTGGGTGAAGGATCAGGGATGAACTAAGCACAGTCAGTGTGACTGGAGCAGGTGCCCAGGGCTCTCAGCTGGGGGTCTGCCCTGTGATGCCAAAGGTCCTCAGAAACAGCCCAGAATGAAAGAACCCTGAAGATCTGGCTATGGCTCAGAGAAGTGAGTTGGAGCTGTCTGTTAAGATCACTAGAGTGACAGAGTGACAGCTCTGATTTAGGAAGGTCTCTCAGATACTAGAGACAGCTGGGAAGATGGCATTTCATCCAACACAGAGGGATTAGAGATCACAGCTGGCAGTGGGAAGGGGAGGGATGAGCAGAACTCGGAGATGTTTCATAGAGAACAGAACTAGATGCTAAACTAGATGATACAATTTCCAGGTAACAGGGAAGTCAGGGCAGGAGTAGAGGCAGGAACCATGGATGCATGTTAGCTACACTTGCTGGCTTGCTCAGCATCCTTCCTTTTATAACCCAGGACCACCTGCCCAGGGCTGACACTACCTACTGTGGGCCAGGCCCTCCCACATCAACCATTCATGAGGAGAACCTCCCGGAGACTTGCTGACAGACCATCTGATGGAGGCGTTTTCTAAGTAGAGGTTCCTCTTCCCAGACAACTGCAGCCTGTGTCAAGTTGACAAAGGGCTAAGCAGCACACCCTCCATCTTTATTTTCTTGTCTGCTGTGGTTAAAAGGCCACAAAGGAGGCAGATTAAGCCATAAAGCTGCTGTTTACAGTTCTAGAGACTGCAAGTCCCTGGTCAGGACACCTCACAAGTCAGAGACAGCAAGACTCCTCTCATGCCTCTTAGAAAGGCTGGAATCTCATTACGAAGGCCTCACTTTTCCCAAAGGTCCCATTTCCAAATGCTATATTGGAGATTCAGGATTCAACATATAAAAGATGCCTTTTTGTTGTTGTTTTGTAGGGTGGGGACACAAAAATTGTCAGTCCACACTATACCTTAATCTTAATGACATTCCTTACCTCTGTTACAGGCTATGGATATTTTCAGCTCACTCACTGTCTTTTTCAAGTCCAGTGTGCCAAGCTACTGAGATGATGCAGGTGAGGACTGGGTCGTTAGCAGCCTCCCCCCTGCTGCTGGGCAGCCTGGCCTCCTCTCATGATTGTAGCCTGGGTGTGCACTGGCCTCAGGACTCTCATGCTACCTTGCTACAGTAGCTCAGTTCCTGTGGTTGGACTTTGTCTCCTGCCTTACTACGCACTTGGGTCCTGCTAGGGGCACAGCACAGGGCTGGGGAACTTGAGCCTTGCACAGCTGTAGGAGCTTTTACGGAGGGAAACTTTCTCTGTTCTGCTGCTATGAACCTGGGGAAATAGGCCCAAGAACCGAGAGCAGTGATCCTGCATCCTTGAGAGGGACAGCTTGTAAAGAGGGGAGCAGAGAGAAAGGAAAACAAGAGAAAAAGTAATAAAGCTAAGAGACGAAGAGAACCTGGCCCGTAGTCAGAGCCTTAGGCTTCCTGTGAAGCCAGCAGGACTTCTCAGTTACATGAATCAAAGATTTCTCCTTATTGTCTAAACCGGTGTGAACTTTAAGCAGCTATTTCTAATAAACTGACTGGGGCTGAGGTTCCCTGCCAAGAGCCTAGATTTTGCGCCCTATGGGCTGACCCAATCAAACCTGCAGTGAGGTACTGAGGACATCTGACTTTAATGTGGCTATATCCTAATGGCGGGGTCTCCAAACCAACGTCCATATCTTCAACCTCCTTGGCCCTCTCGTGGCTCATCTCAGCCACTCAAAGCCTCGCAGGGTCTGGAACTAATGAACTAGGTTTGCTCCTATGGACTCCTGCTCCCTTTATCTGGGCTTGTTAACTTCACTCTTCTGTTGTTCCATCTTTTGGTCTAGGCCTAGCTCTGGGTATTTCCCTATCATCTGCTTGCTACAGACAGTAAACAGAAAACAGGAGCACACACGGTTTTGATAGTTTCAACAGAAGTACCAGGCTATGTGAGCTCAATGCATCCTCTCTACTGTGGGGGCATTCTACTGCCTCTGGGGTAAGTGTGTGCATATGTATCCTGCAGGACACCTGTGTCTCTGGCAAGCCAATGCTGCTGCTGGTACCATTTAAGGCCCAATAACTTTTACATTTGGTGGAAGCTTTCGGAAGCACCCAAGCAACACCCCAGAAAATAAGTTGATGCAAAGACAAGGGGTTTAGTTATTTGCTGTGAGTCTTAACTGATGCAAGCCGTCAAAGCATTAATTGTATGAACTAAGGTATAAATCAATAAAATTAGCAAACTGATTAAAGGACAGAACCATTTTAAAGCAAGAATTGCTCCATCTACTGAAAACAAAACCAACTGCTTTGTGAAAGAAATTCTAATAGATTGCTTTTGTTTTTCCTAAAAAGTACTAATAACTGATGGGAATGTCAATTTATAATTAAAGAGAGACGCACTGCACTTTGAGCCTTTGTACTGAGGCAACATTCTTTTTAAATCATAATAGTCTGGCAAGGCACACACAAGGTACTCTGGCTTCTTTGTACTTTTCTTCCCTTTATTTCAGATTTTATATGAATGAAACATGGTGACTAATTCTTCTCTTTGGATCCTTCAGGATATTATTTAAACACTGGCATCTGGTCTAAGGGAAATTTAATGCTAAGTCAGAGGAGGATTTGAAAAATAGCTTACATCTGGTTTTCTACTACCCATCCCTAGAAGGCTGTAGTTAGGATGGGGAAATGAGCATGCTGCTGGCCCTGGGCTCATGCTGGTGGGGCTGCTTCCTCTGGTGTAATGCACACCATGGCGCTCCCTTTTATAAGGGGAAGGATTAATGCCACCTTCTTTGTAGCAATGTCGTGACCTCTATAATGCTCCTTAAATTGAGGACAATGATGGACCCACCAAGCCTTAACACGTGATTTAAATCTGATCTGACAGTACTTAAACTCAGAAGTCCAGAAGGCTAATGGTTGAACAAGCTTGGGAAAATGTCCAGGGAAGCAAAAAGAAGCCCTGGGAATTAGAGAGCGCACGACGGCAACGGGCAGTGAATGGGGTGAGGGAAGAAAATGGCCCTTTTTGAGTTGGTGTCTGACATCAGGATGGTCACTGCTATGTATTCTTTATAGAGTCCAAGGAGGGAAAAAAGTCTTACATTTCTTTTACACGTATATCTATAGTTTACTGTATCAAGGATGAGCTTTAAACACATTCCTCTCTTAAATGCATACACACATATGCTTATTGAGAGGAATCTCACAGAGGCTAAAATATAGCAGTGACATTTTAGGGTGGTCAACAATTTTAAGTACAAGTATATTTTAAATTTCTCCCATTTAGTTAGATAAAAATGGAGACAGGTTAAGATCAGAGTATAAGGTTTGAATACAAAGTATAAACGTAAACATCTAGAACCCAGAAGAACAAAATATACAGAGATGTGGCATTACACAGGAGCCTAGCAGTTCAGCTGGTGGTGCAGCAGCAAGCTGCCCTGCCCTGCACAGTGAGGCTGGCCTGTGGCCCCACCCATGTGCATTCTGAAGGATGACCCACTTAAAGAAACCAGTATCAGTGAAAGGGCCACTTTTTGTTTTTTATTTTGTGTTTAGTTTGCCAACAGCCATACCTTGGAAACACCTATGCCTTGTTCTATGACTAAGTCCCAGGGTACTTTAAAGTATGCCCAGCTGTTGGGTACGTATGGTAAGCCAGCCTTCTGAGCTAAGTCAGGGTCCTTCCACGTGTCCAGGAGACCTTATTACCCCAGTGACTTGGACTTCACTGTTCTTCTTTTCACAGCTTTGATATCCTCTCCCTGGGAAATCCTCTGTAGCATGTAACGTTTATATAATTCATAACCACTAGCACAGAGTAAGACAGAAAAACAAAAATGAAAACAAAAAAACCCCTAAAGCTACCTGGCTTCAAGTAGCTTTTTACAATCAACATTCCTGGGATTACCTACACCAAAAGAGTTAGAGACTCCTATGACAACAACGGCCATTTCCCATCTGTCCTGGGTGGAACTGGAGGACTACCTGTTCACCTTTGTGTCTGGTGCAGTCTATAGCATCTTTATCATCTCAGCTCCTCAGTTCCTGTAAGTCTGTCCCAGCGTTTGGCTAAAGACAGGTTTGGACAGGTTCTTTCTGACTGCTAAGTCAGCACTGTGCCATACTGTCAGGTAATGCTCTTCTCAGGCCCTGATGACGTAGCCTTGCAGGGTCTTTCCCTCTTTTCTAACTTGTTCTGATACACAAAATTCTTATATCTTTCAACTACTTTCTCCTAGCAAACTCTTCAGGTTTGTTTCTGGTTTTCAAGGTGTAAATTGTAATAGAAAGTCCAAATGAAAAATAAAAGTTCTGGTCTTGGATGTTACTAATACGTCCGATAATTCCAGTTTTCAGCAGGGGTCAGGGCAAACATTTTTGAGGAAAGGCAGATGATGACAGTATAACCAACACTGTTACTGTTGCCTTCCCTTAAAAAGAGGTGTCATGACACTGAGTCTCCACGCATAGGCCCACTTGCAAACCTAGATTTTGTAGCAAGGAATAAAACTGAAATCTGAAGTACCAGACTGAGTACTAGTAACACTGGTGTCAATGGAAGCCTTGGGAGGGGTAAAAAGGTCTGGCTTGGGAATAGGGATGTGCTAATCCTCACAGTGACTGAGAGTGGAGGCTAAGGGGGCAGTATGATTTAAACCATGTTAAATCACCCAAGGAGGATAGATGACATCACCAAGGCAGACAGAATGAGCAGCTGGAAGAGGTGGGGAAAAGAGACCAGAGGAGCAAAGACCACAGCAATAAAGAGATGGGGAGGAGGGGCCTGTACAGAGAAGACAACCAAGAGCTCAGCACAAGCTCACCTGAGAGCATCTTCCACATCACTGCCCTTCAGAGGAGACTCTTCACTCACCTTCTACAACGGGTTAATGATGGCTGGCACATAGTAGGGGTCAGTAACTGTTTGTAAGGGGTTTCTCTGGCTCAAAAGAACTCATTTCTCCCTCTAGTGAGGTGCATGTCCTTTGAGGGTTACTGATGCTTAGACAAGAATTCAAACCCTTCTGCATTCTGTCTGCTTCAAAATGTACTTTGACTAGGCTCTCACAGGCAGCATGGCTGTCACAGGAGCACTTTCACAGCCGGGACTGCAACTCATCGCTGTCTTGCTACTTTCTATTTGTTTTGTAGTGGTTGTAATTTTTAAAATTCCTCATCACTGAAATTCCCAGGAGGTTTCTATTTGTGGCAGTATCTTATACTTAACTCTAAACTTTCATCATGACGTGTCACCTGTTTAAAAGCTGAATTCCAAAAAGTGCTAAGTTTGTAACACTTGATTTGTTTTCCAAGCTTCAACTTGACCTCCCCTTCTCCTTAATCCAGAGTTTCCTGAATGTCCCATTATGGAAAAGTGGTAACTGGTCGCCACAGGGCTGGGGTTGTACCTCAGCATTAAGAGTAGCTGAAGTGTCCTAGAGTATACCGGCTTGTTCTCTAGTACCAAAAAGAAAGACAACAAAGGACAAAAACGTTTAACTAACACAATTCTTACACCCCTCACAGTCAATCTCCAGTAAGCTTCATTCAAAGTTTAGATATTAAACAAATTAAGCAACTTTATAGCCGGGTGTGGTGGCGCACGCCTTTAATCCCAGCACTTGGGAGGCAGAGGCAGGCGGATTGATGTGAGTTCGAGGCCAGCCTGGTCTACAAAGTGAGTTCAGGACAGCCAAGGCTACACAGAGAGACCCTGTCTTGAAAAACGAAAACGAAACCAAAAACAAACAAAAAAGCAACTTTAAATACTAATGAAAATTCAGTAGACCCCACTTTAGAATTATAAATCTGATTGTCAGTTAAGTCTAGTCACTCAGGGAATGAGGATCTGTCTGTTTAGCTATGGAGCAGGGGAGTGGCAGCTTCATTGAAAGCTGTGTGCTGCTAGGGAGGCTATGGGGGACAGGGACAGAGGTTACGCTCAATACAATGGCCTGGGAGATTAACGCACAGTGACACCCTCAAAAGAAATAAAGTTCTGTTATAAAGAAGTAAATAAAGAGAGACAGAATATATAAAGACATCCTGCCAAGTCTAAAGGGGAATGCTTTCTCAGCCTCTGCTGGGTTGTCTGGCTGAGGAGGGAGCAAGTGAAACCAGCACTGTGCAGCTGGCTCAAAGGGGAACACTGTACCTAAGTGGCCATGGGAACAGGACTCGTACGCTGGGAATGGGAAGGTCATCTTCTCACAGGTGCCACAGAGACACTGTGGTGGCTGATTTTAGGTCAACTTGACACACTCTAGAGTTATTTTGGAAGAGGGAATCTCAATTGAGAAAATGCCCCCAACTGGACTGGCTTGTGGGTAAGGCTTACTCCTGGACTTGTGGTCCAGGTATAAGAAAGCAAGCTGGGCGAGCTGGGTGTGGTGGCACACGCCTTTAATCCCAGCACTCGGGAGGCAGAGGCAGGAGGATTGATGTGAGTTCGAGGCCAGCCTGGTCTACAAAGTGAGTCTAGGACAGCCAAGGCTACACAGAGAAACCCCATCTCGAAAAAATCAAAAACAAAAAGCAAGCAAGCAAGTTGGGCAAGTCACAGCAGCAAGCCAGTGAGGAACACTCTGCCATGGCCTCTGCATCAGTTCCTGCCTCCACTTCTTAACTTGAATTCCTGCCTTGGTTTCCCTCAGTGGTGAACAACTACAAGCTATTAGATGAAACAAAACGTTTTCTCCCCAAGTTGGCTTTGGCCACCTTTAACATAGCAACAGAAACCCCAACTGAGACAGACAAGAAACCCTTGATGTCCAAGAGTTCCAGAAGGGAAGATGGGCAGCAACATGATTATGTAATGACGGAAAATCTTACACTTTGGAGATAGACTTTTGCTCAGTGTCTATGAGACTCTATGATGGGCACAAGAAGAGGTGACCAAAAAGTCACTATGTGAAAGAGTAACTGAAGGGATGATGTTTCTGTTTTACATTTGCCATGGCTTTCTGTGTCCTTATTTAGTTGGCAGGAGCTCCCTGGACCAGTGGGAGATGATCTGTTTATTTCTTACATGGCTAAAGTTGACTGTAAGGCAGACATATTTATGATATACATATAGATCTAATACATACATATTACATATACATAACACATACATACATATATACATATATATGCACATGTGTGTGTTCAGTCTTAGTATAATATATTCTCTGCCCCTAAAGAAGTCTTACTTTAGTAGAAATGAGAAAATATGCTTATAAGCATTTATAACAAAGATGACGTTTTAAATCCCCAAGTAGTAGCTATTAGAAACCCTTAAGAAGGAGGCTCAGTGGGTAAGGGCACTGGCTGTTCTTTCTGAGGGTTAGTTTCTTAGCATCCATATGGTGGCTTACAACTGGCTACCACTCCAATTCGGGGGCTCTAATGCCCTCGAAGGGCACTGCATACATGTAGTTACCTGTGTCTGTGTACCATGTGTATGCAGTGCTGATGAAGGCAATAAAAAATGTTAGATTCTGTGGAATTGCAGTTACAGATGGGTGCTGGGAATTGAGCTTAGGTCCTCAGGAAGAGCAGCAAGTACTCTCTTAACCACCAAACCATCTCTCCATCTCTCCAGCACACACACATTCTCTCTCTCTCTCTCTCTCTCTCTCTCTCTCTCTCTCTCTCTCTCT
>OU015746.1:12384446-12399229 GCA_907169655.1 Acomys percivali
TGCAGTCTGGGCCTTTCTAAGGGGGTGTCTGATAAAACCCCATGCTTTGGGCATATGCCAAAAGGCTACGTTCTTCCAGCAGGAGTGACTGACTTGGAAAGAGACCAGCTCTTTCCAGCGATGAAGTTTGGTTTTAGATCATCTCAGTCCCTGAAAATGAACTGGAGTTTTTCCAGGCTGAAAGTGCTGCTACCTGACTACAAATGTAAATTCTCTCTGGAAAAAATTAACATCATCCTAGGTCTTAAATCATTTCTATAAAATCCCCGATGAATCTTCTACACTCAAAACAGCCAGTTCTAAAGGAAGAAAGGTGATCAAAATCCCAAACAAATTTGTTTTAAATTATGGCTATCATACATACATTTAAAAAAGAAATCAAGATATACGTGCAACAGAATTAGGAAAATTATTGTGAACTTTGGTATAAAATGAAAAGATTAAGAAGAACCAAGTAGAAATTCTAACTAAAAAATATAATCAATATTTAAGACCAGCCTAATAGAAGATTAGATACAGCTAAGGAGAAAATTAGTTAACTACAAGCCAGATAATGAGAAAATAGTAAGAATAAATACAGATATAGAGAACAGGGTTAGAAGGCCCCCCAAACACAAGGATGAACACAGATAAATCATAGACACACACGTTGCACACACACATACATTAACACTACAGTTATTAAAGAATATTGTTAAATACCTTATAAGATATTATAAATATCTTATATTTAACAACTTGTTAATATTTCAATATAGAAGATTACAGACCTAGAAGGCATCATCTTAATTCTACCTTTTGGGTTTTTTTTTTTGTTATTGTTGTTGTTGCTGTTGTTTTGTTTTTAAGCTGGGGGATGCATCCAGGACCTTGTACATACTAGGCAGAAATTTTATTTCTGAACTACTTTCTTAGTTCTCTACAAAACACATCTAAAAGTTATTTGGTTTTGTTCCGTTCTGTGTACGAGTATTTTGCGTTGCATGTATGTGTAGCACATGTGTGTGACCTTGGAGAGGGGAAGAGCAGACTGGATACTCTGTACAAGAATCATAGATAGTTGTAAGCCTCTAAGTGGTGCTAGGGATTGAACCAGGTCTCAGCCTCCCAATGCTGGAATTAAAGATATACAGTACTTGGCTTTTTATGTGGGTGCTGGGGATCTGAACTCAGCTTGTACAACAAACACTTAACTGAGCCATCTTTCTAACCCTCAAGTCCAAGGTTTATACAGAAATGCAAAAAAACCAAAACAAAACAAAACTGAAAAACTAAGAAGAACCTACTATGAAGGTGTAAACACCACATAGGCTTGGCAGCACACGTGCCAGTCACATGCTTGGTAAAACTTGTTGGGCTTACAGAGTCCATCCTCAGTTGTCCTTTAGTTAGCATGGGCTCCATGATTTGTCTTATCAAATCACACAGAACCTCAAAATCTTCTGTATTGCCTAGAACATTAGGGATCATGCAGACAGTTTTCTGACGTTTCACCAGTTTTGCTTTTTCTTTCTTTGCAGCTGCGTTCACTCACAGGACATCTGAAGCTGAGGGCAGAGCAGAGAGCTGATGTCCTGCAGGGTGTAGGCTGTGCGCTCAGCCCTAGCTTCTGTGAGGCCAAGGTCCGAAAGCCTGTGCCTTTCCTACTTTCTGCACTACAAAGAGCCCCATGATAGCTTTGCCACGTCAGAACCAAAAAGATTTCCTCTTTCTCTTAATTATCAGGACCCATACAATATCCTCTGCCCTTCAGCGTCTCCACTCCTCCTTAACACAAGCCTGCACTGATCCTAACTACTTGTTTTCCTTTATCATGATCATAGGACCCCCTTACAAGATAATGCCAAGTCTATACAAAGTACTAGGCTATCTCATTCAAAACAGGCCCACTATTAACATTTTAATCAGGCCTACAATCAGGCTGTTTTTTCTCCCCCAATTAATTCAGTGTTATCGTTTGTGTTTGAATATTTATACGATTTTTTTCCACTTGGAATTATTCTAATTTTTCTTTTTAAAAAATTGTTTCATTTTAAAGTGTGTGTGTGTGTGTGTGTGTGTGTGTGTGTGTGTGTGTAGGGGTATGTGCTTGTGAGTACAGGTACCCATGGAAGCCAGAAGCATTAGGCCTCTTAGAGCTGTAATTATAGTGGCCGTAAGCCATCAGACATGGGTAACTAGCCTCTGTTGGAGTAGTGGAGTACTGTATGCTCTCACCCACTGAGCCTTCTCTTCCCCAGTTTCCCTTTCTAGTCTGTCCTTCCTTCCTTCCCTTCATGAATATTATTATTTTAATTATTTAAAATTAAGTTTATTTATTCACTTTATATCCCGACTGCAGCCCCCCTCTTGGTTCCACCCTCCTGCCCTCTTGCCCCTTTCCCCCTCCCCTTCTTAGAAAAGGGAGCCCCCCCTTACCTCCGTATCAACCCACCCCAGCACATCCTCTTCCTCTGAGGCCCCGCAAGGCAGCCTGCTAGGAAGTGACCCAATAGCAGGCAACAGAGTCCATGTCAGAAACAGCCTCCCCAGAGGGGACAAGGGCTCCATACAAGGACCAACAGAGTCAACTAACTTAGGCCCATGGGGGCTCACAGAGCCTGAAGCCCCAACCGAAGAGCCTGCAGGGTCTGGACCTTGGTCTTCTACACATATGTAACTGATAGGCAAGCTTGGTGTGCACCAGGGCCCTCTTCTGGATTATTTTGAGACAGGGTTTTACTATGTATCAGTATCTGGCCTGGAGTTGCTATGTAGACAAGGCCGGCCTTGAACTCACAGAGATCTGCCTGCCTCCGAATGCCTCCTGTACGCAAGGATCAGAGGTGTGTGCCACCATGCCCGATTTTCTGATTTAGAAATCCAGCCCAGCATCTACCTGGGAGCTGTTGCAGTGAGACAGATCACTGTTTCCTTACTTCCACTTTAACAGCCTCTACCTCCTGATGGCTCTTTTTTTTTTTTTTTGCAACAGGAAAAGGACATATTTTTGGCTAGACTAAAGTGAAAAAGGAACAGGAGTTAGTGGCATTTTTGAATGCTGGGTGCCCCTCTCCTGAACGTGACAGGCAGGGTAAGTAGTCTTCAAACATGTCCGTCCGTCACCCCCCCCCCCCCCCATGCTGCTCCGCCCCACCCTCTTCTACCATCTCTGTGTTTATCTCTCCCTTCACTTCCTCTCTCCAGCTGTTCATTCAATTCCAGGAATTCAGTGCTTAGTGGCTGCCAGAAAAGTAAGCCTTGATAGGATGCTGCTCAGGGATACGGGCTCCTTTTCATCTGCCTGAGAGACCCCGTTCCATCACCGAAGGTCAGGGCTTCACAGTTCTCACCATTGATTTTAAAAGGCGGTAAAGTAGCAGCTTGCTTCTTGTTTCTGCTCTATAGTTCTTAACGCCTCCATGATTTATTGGTTTGGAAATGATTTGAGGCTTAAAACATATCTTAAAAAGTTCTAAAATTAGACCCAGACTATCTTTAAACATTAACCAAAAGAAGTGAGAAAATATTGTTGGATTACTTCATCAGAGGGGCGTAAAATGAGCCCCAGCCTCGGCAGGCACAGCCTGGCTCTGAGTGCTCCAGTGCTGTGTTGGGGCTGTGCAAGCCTGGGCTCTCTTCTACTGCAAGGACACAGAGCCACTTCAGCAATGCGGAAAATGCTTTCTGGACAAACAGCTGCACTGGGGTGCTGGGTGCTCAGCTGATACTTACATCTGATATGTCAGCAAAGCACGGGATTAAAACACGCAGCAGCACATCGGGGACTCCGCCTCCTCTCTGGTCCCCAGCACAATAAGTCTACTGAGGTTCAAAACAAAGAGACTCTGAGGAGAGCAAGGACAAAACACAGAGCACATTCACACCAGAAGAGAGCTTTCGCTTTGCCTGGAAACAGTGCTGTGATGGTTGTGAACGTTTACTGAGGGGTTTAGGGTCCAGCGCTTGACGAGCCTCACTCCCGGACAAACTGCTTTATAAGGAACAGTCTGAGATGTGCATTGTCATAAAAATATATTGTCCCTGACACCGAGTTCAAGTGTTTGTTTCAGAAAACAGACCCATGTAGTCAAGCTAATTGAGAAGAAGATGTGGCCAAAGTTACATGCATTTCTGTCCTTCATAAGAACTTCAGCCTGAGGATGCTGCAGCATGCCAGCTGCCTGGGAACAAATGCATTTTGTTGGCACGGGAACAAAAGAATTAGTTAGTCTGAATTTTGTAAATAAACTGTGGTTATTAAAATTGCTTGAAACAAGCCAGAATAATAACCATTAAACATGAAAAGTCAATAAAAGTCTTTGAATTATCTTTCTGTTGCAATTACTATTCCTGTTTTTATAATGTGCTCTGGGAGAAAGCATGGTTTCGAGTAGTTAGTACTCTCAAATAGAGTTCACTGCAGATGAGCTAGCCCACAGCAGCCACGACTTGGAAGTTTTAAAATCCATTATGGAAAATGGGGAAATTAAAGGCTTGGAAATCTGCAGAAGACCAATTCTTCCTTTCAACAATTGTCACGATTATTGCTTAATCGACTTTCTGTCTTCACAGAACCATCTTCTTTAAGGCTGTCTGGGACAAGATGGATTTGTTGCCTAACCCTTGATGACGACTCAGGTGGTTTAACGATAAGCAATGCTATAAAGTGAAAGCTTTGAACACATTGATTTTGGTTCTGCTCTACCCATGTTATTCCCTGGAAGATCACTGAACATTGTGGGAGGCAGGCAGACTCACTGGAAAAAACAGAAGCTAGCAACTGTAGGGGTGTAACAGGCAGAGGGGTGTGAGGCACTGTGGAGGATGCCATGCTGTTCTGTCCTAAAGCCACTTAACACTGAAAGCCCTAAACTTCCTTCAGCTCCAGGACGTAGGAAGGAAGAGACAGCACAGTCCCTTTGTCTGTGGAGACAACAAAGGACTATTTGAATATCCTTTCCTATTATTATTGTGTGTATACGATGTGTGCCTGGGCATGAGTCTGCCATGAGATGTGTGTAGGTGTGTGTGTGTGTGTGTAAATCAGAGGACAACTTTTTGAGCTCAGTTCTCTCCTTTCATTGTTAGTTTGAGGGATTAAATTCAGGTCACCAGGCTTGACCACCAGGGCTTTTATCTGCTGAGCCATCTCATTGGTCCCTGGGAAGATCTTTTAAGAGAACCTCAGCAGGAAAACCTGCTGCTTTAGAGGTGAGCAGGAAGGAGAGCCATGGAGTGGGTATTGGCATCTCTAGTTTAGTTTTTTCAGGTTCCCAACCCTTTGGGTACTATAATGTTTGGGTGATATGTGAGGGCCACAGAGGCCATGAGAAGCCATGAATAATCTTCCCAAATGAAATGACCACATCTGATGAATAGCTAGACTTATTTTCATAAAAGGCCAGCCAAATATAAGCCTGGAAAGTCACTTAGAATATGTTAATGAGGTTAATATCAATGACCTGTACCCATGAGCCAAGTCCAGTGGCTTCTAAGCAAGTCTTCAGCCTTGGACTCCCTGCAGTGTGTGATGCTGTCTGTCTTGCTTCTGCTTTCTCTTTCTAATCCTCTCCCTCGGCTCTGTCACTCCTTCCTTCCTTCCTTGCTTCCTTCCTTCCTTCCTTCCTTCCTTCCACTGTACTCACTGAGTGGGCAGCAGTGATACACACCTTTAATCTCAGCACGCGGAAGGCAGAGGCAGGTGGATTTCTGAGTTTGAGGTCAACCTAGTTTACAGATCGAGTTCCAGGACAGCCAGAGCTACACAAAGAAACCCTATTTCGAAAAACCAAAAATCAAACACCCCCCCCACATACACACACACATATGAATGTATATATATACATATATATGTGTGTATATATATACATATATATACATACATACATATATATATATATATATATATATATATATTTTTTTTTTTTTTTTTTCACTGACCATGGGGCAAGCACAGGGCTAAGTGCCGACACAGAGACCTAACAGGGTTCCACAGTCGCACCCTCAGAGCAGTCAGTAACCAAGGAAGTTGGACGGGAAAGCCTTCAATGTAGACCATAGGAAGTGCCACAAAGCATGGAGACAGAGGGAAGGCGAAGGGTCAGTGTGGATTGAGACAGCAAAGGCCACAGAGTGAATCAAATGGCTCTAGGTGTCATGGAGGTGAGGGTCTTTATCCTGCAGAGCACGGTCTGATGGGGAACACTCTCCTGTTTCTACAGCATCACGTTCTCCTGGCTCTGCCCCTCTCTATACCCATTTGACTCCTTTGTATTGGCCTCTACATACTGGGTCCCTTGAGTTGGTCCTGACCGTGCCTTCTCAGGGCCTCTTGGTACTCATGCCCATGCTGTGGGCTTCTGCTGCAGTCCCAGAGTGGACAAGGACTCTTTCTGGAGTTGGTAATTCTGATCTTCAACTCCATGTTTCCACTTGAGTGTCACTCCTAACATCAGATGCTACGTCTAGTACTGTACATGTTTACTGTGCACTGTTGTGTCATTGAAAAACTCTGCTAGTTCTGATATATTACTTATGCTTCACATGTGTGTCTTGTGAAATTTTCCTACCTACCCTTTCCACTCTCTTTGACAACATCTAGTTCAAGTCTTTTATGATTCTCTTGTAACTTGCAACATGAATTTCAACACTGTAATGTCTGAATGGATCCCTTACCTACTATTGCTGATGACTCTTTGCAAAGGATAAGCCAGACCGTGTAGTGCCTCCCATTTAAAAGATGTCTCCAGTTGCTGACATTGCTCCGGTAGTGACTGAAAACCCCTAGCAGTGCATCTAAAAGTGGCCACCAACTACCCTGACACACACCACTGTGCCTAGTGAAGAGCAATATTCAGTAATAAAGCAGTTCTTTTTTTTTTTTAATGGAATAAATGAATGAAAGCAATTTTCTGGTCTTGTTTTCCTCTTTACAGATATTGCCCTCTGGCAAAGGCATTACTTAATATCAGCCCCTGACCACTTCTGCGTCACGACTCCTTGCATTCTGTCCCTAAGCTGGAATGTCTTTCCTCTCTCCATTTAATGCCCAGCTCAGACCCCCAGCCGCCGCTATGAAAAACTAATCACACACACACAGCAGCTGTATGCTTTCTAGTGTTTAAAGTATGTTTACATCCACTACCTTGTTTTGATATTCCCAAGAGCCCCGTAGGGAGGTATTACTAACAGTTTAAGGATGAAGGAGGGGCTTAACTAAGAATGTATGACTAGGTGGACAAGGGTGGATTTAGATCCACAATGCTTTTCCTGCTGCATTGCTTTCCCCTCCTTGGGTCTTGCTGGGTTCTTTGGGAGAACCTCAGATCTAAGCACACGGTGACCACTGAGACTGGCTTTGGTCACCAATTCTCACTTAAATTAACCAATGTATTCAGGCCTTAATCAAGAAATTGGGGTTACAAAGCTGTGACTAAAATGTGAGTGGTATTCACTTTTAAAAACTATATATTTAAAAACAACTTATGGGCTGACTGTGCTTGTATAGTCTAGACTTGGGCTAATCACACACTATTAGGAGCTAAAGCAATGGGCGGCAAATAGGCTGGCCACAAAACTAGAGTGGCCCCCAGAGGCAGCCTGAGGCAGTGGGGGAACCAGGAGCTTTCTATGGAAGGCTGCTGGAACTGGAAGTGCTAGCTAGCTCTTTCCTGACTAGCCACAGAGGGAGCTGCTTTGTTTCCCAGGCACTTGAAATGACTCTGTTAACAGGGCCACCCCTAGGTAGGGCACTGGGAACCCAACCTTCTCCTGGCTGATTCCTCCCCAGGGAGCAGGAATCAAGGCTCTTGTTCTTTCTAGGACTTAGCCTAGTGGAAGCAAAAGCCCCTACTCTAGTTCCCTGCCTGGAGTCTACCCGGCTTCTTAGCACTGGGACAGCAGAATCTACAAGTCCTTTGTCTTGGTGTCTTCTCACACCTGTCTTGCAGGGAGCCTGTGAGGACTGAAATGAGACTTAGATATATAGCTAAGTGGCTCTGGGCTCCATCCTCAGCACCAGGTGGGGAGAAAAAAAACCCCATTGAGTATAAAAGAAAAGAGTGCCTCTTCATGAAACGGTCAGCACTGTAGATTATTTACTAGGTTCTAAAGTGTTGGCTTAAAAAAATTAACTTATTTAAAATAATGTTTTTGAGAAACAAAGTAATCGAGTATGAAAAAAGAGAAAGTCAACAGTGTATCAAGAGACCATAAGACTTAATGAAATCTTTCCTTAGCTACTGGCAAAATCAATTAAATCAATATGAAAGCTAGCCATGCTTTCAACTTTTAGAACACCAGTCTGAAACAGGGGACTTGTTACATGTGTTTAGTACCCACACTGTATAAAGCTAGAGTCTGACACTGCTTAGTGACATTGTTATAAAAATATGCTTTGCACAGTGTTAAAAATAACAAGGAAAAGTTTAGGTTGTTTCTTTTTTTTCCTTCTTTTCTCTAAAATTTGTCAGATTAATAATCTATTCTTGTAAATTATAAGACGTTTGGTCCCAGAGGTGGATTTTCATTTCAGCCATGATATTCTGATCTGCACCTGAACTCGGGTGATAGATAGCACCTGTCCATTTTATGCTGTGTTACCATGATGGAAAATAACACGCAGGGAGGGGGCAGGGCATGCCCAGTCTTCCCTGGGCCAGCTATTTCTGTGCCACACATCAGAGACAGCACAGCCTTTCTGGAGGGCTGTTTCTTTGCTCAAGGAGGAAGTTTGATCAGAGCTCTGATCCCTCATCTTTTCCCGCAGTTGTGGGTTTATTGCCCAGATCTTATCTGGAGTTAGAAATAATACTAACTCCTGGTGTGGGTAAGTATAGGAGTGATTATACTGCCCTATCTGGGAATTACAGGAAGGATCACATTTTTGTAAGGTTAACTTAGGGAATAGTTACCTTTCATTCTAGTTCCCTGAATCTGCACGCAGGGGCCAGGGGTTCCTTTGGACCCAGTGAAGGTGTCTTCCCTGTGGCCCTCCTCCCTGGCTTGCCGATCGGCCGATGGAGGACACAGAGAAGAGCTGATGGCACTGAGGTAAATGGTGAACTGAAAGGATCCCACCCATCAAGACCTGATGAGAAGCAGCCTTTTGTTTTTAATTGAAAACATAACTTTGAAAATGCCTCATTCATTTTTTGTTTTTGTAAAATCAAAACACAGGAATTTTTCTTAAATGAAAACCAGAGACAGTTTAAACCTTTTTTTTTTTTTAAAGCAAGTAAGTTATAAAAAGTAAGCCTAGGAAATTGTCTTTTGTAATTCTGCCAGTTTCAATTTGATTTTTTTTTTTTTTAAATGCAACTAGTATCAGGATAATGATATTTAGTCGACAAGAAAGAGAAGGAAGTTCTAAGTAGCCGTTTTACATGCACTTCAGGTGTTTGGTTGGGTGCTGTAAGGCTAGCTACTGTTACTGAAGTCCCTTTGATGGGTGATAAGGAGGACAGGTGTATTATAATGCTGTCAACATTTTAGCTATCCAGAAGCAGACCTGAGGAAACCGTCACTGAAGCAGTGTTAATCCTTCCTGTCTAGTCCTCTTAGGGCCATCAATTTAAAGGAGGAGCAGGAGCCACATTTAGATAAAAGGTTAAGCTAAGTTACAGACGAATATTATTTATTTACTAGGTACAGATTTCTTGCTACTCATTTTTGTTGAAACAACTGGCCGTTCTGTTCCAGCCACATCCTAGGAACCTATGGAAAGAACCTAACACTTCGTGGTGGCAGTGACTAAGGAACAGGCAGCTTTATCCACAGGTATTTCCTGATGTTTCCTTGGTAAACTGTGGCCAAACAGAAGATATCAGGAGTTAGTGTAAGAAATATTCTAAAGCGCTATTGTCACTGCCAACATGAAAGCAACTTTGATGATCAAAAAGACGTCAACAACAAGAAAAGGGCTGAGAGTAGTTCCTGGATCCTTCCCTATTGTTCTTTTGGGATTTCTCCATTTCCCAACTCTCAATATTATTATGGAATTTTCTGTGTGAAGTTCTGCCATGAATTTAAGTGGTGTCAACAAAGTTTTACCTTAAGTCACATTTTACCACAAAATGGAGAAGCCACAGCCCTCCAGGGAGCCCAGAAAGTTTTCTATTTTTCAAAAGCTTTAAAAAAGAAAGAAAAAAAGAAAGAAATTCTTTTAGTTACACATGGTCTGGACAGAGAATGGTGCTCAGGTGACCTTCAGTGACAATTACACCATGCTGCTTGGACCTGCCTGCCACCACACTCCCACTGAAGGATGCATTTTCATCTGTGGCCAAATCCGCCCTATGTCCATTTCCTTCGCCTGCGCATTTCTCTGCCTGCAGAAGGTCAATGGCACTGGCTAGTGTCTTGGGCATTTAGAACTCGAGGCTTGATTTCTTGCCCTCCTTAGCAAGCCTGTGATTTGACACCACCGCCAGTTTGTTTGTTTCTTCCTTTCTTCTGTTAACTGGAAATGAACCTCAAAGTTGTCACGGTCAGAACAAAGGTCTAGAATACAGGTGACCTTGTGTCTGATCCACCTCTGCTAGGTGTACTCTTACATGGCCATCTGTACAATGGAGCTGCCAAGCTGACTGTCTGTGGACACAGAGAGGAGTAAGTGCTTCTTGCACAGTGCCTGTCCCCTTGTAGACATTTGGAAAGAATAGGTGTTTTTAAAGTTAGAGTACTTCCACCCTGTTTTCAACTGCATAACAAAGATACTATATAATACACACTATATAAGTACATGTATATGTACTTATGAAAACATAACTATATATGTGACAGATTATACAGGGAATACACTGTGGCATGGCAAGAACATACAGAAGGTCAAGTCACAAAGTAAGTTAAAATTTTTTTTGTATACACATTTTTTTTCTCTTTTTGGTTTTTCGAGACAGGGTTTTTCTGTGTAGCCCTGGCTGTCCTGGACTCACTCTGTAGACCTGGCTGGCCTCAAACTCACAGAGATCCTCCTGCCTCTGCCTCCCCAAGTGCTGGGATTACAGGTGTGCCACCACACCTGATTAGTTTTAATTTTTTTAATTATTTATTTTGATTTTATATGCATTGGTGTTTTGCCTGAATGTATGTCTGTGTGAAGATGTCGAGTCCCCTGGAACTGGAATTACAGACAGTTGTGAGCTGCCATGTAGGTGCTGGGAATTGAACCAGGGTCCTATGGAAGAACAGTCGGTGCTCTTAACCTCTGAGCCATCTTTCCAGCCCTTGTTTTAATTTTTTAGGTCCCAAATTGTAATATAAGAATTAACTCAGAATGGATCACATACTTGAATGTAAATCAAAACGCTATAAAACTTCAGGGAAAAAAGGAGAAAATCTGGAACTTAGTGTTAGGAAAAAAGCTCTCTGGATTGACACTAAGAACATGATCCATAAGAGGAAAAGCTGATAAACTGAGCTTAATTAAACACGCTTTGGTTGAGGAGTCTGATGAATGGATGCAGAGACAAGCTAGAGAACCCAAGGAAGCATTGACAGCGGCACAATTCAGCAAGTGTTAGAACTCAGCACCACTTTGTCCTACTCCCTGCCTTGAGCCCCTCTCTGTCCACATCTACAGAGATGAACAGTGCCTTCATTACCACACCTGGACGCTGGTCCTCAAAAGTCAAACTACTCATTCTGAGAGCCTGTACTGAGCCGTCCTGACTCAGCTCACGTACTGAGATCTGGCAACACTCCTGGTGAGTTGTGTGTAGTGTGTGGAGTTGTGACACTGAGGACATGGTGGTAAGACCATACTCAGTGGCTGAGAACAAGGCAGTCAGTCACCCAGGATTTTTTGTTTGTTTTGTTTTGTTTTTCAAGACAGGGTTTCTCTGTGTAGCCTTGGCTGTCCTGGACTAGCTTTATGGACCAGGCTGGACTCCAACTCACAGGGATCCGCCTGCCTCTGCCTCCCGAGTGCTGGGATTACAGGTGTGAGCCACCACTGCCCGGCTGTGGATTCATGCTCTTTGTTGGTCCACTGTTAAAGTCTTTAAAGTGTCAACATTGCCACTTACTATAATTCATTAAAACTAAGAGTTGAGTAAAAAATAAGCCTGTCATTTGAAAATAAACTAAGTCATTAGCTATTGTCATAGTCAGCTCATTTTATTAACAGAATGGAAAGAAAGAGAACATTAAAATTCAAAAGAAGACATTATTTATGCCTGTTAACTAAATAATGTCCATTTATTTCATGGAGATTTATACAGTCTGAAGAGAAATCAGAATATATGTCCACTTATTTTTAAACAATGGCATAGAAAACACTGTCAGCTGCCTACCCAATGTCCATTTATTTGCTTCTTTGCTTTTCTTCCCCTTCCTTGCCTAACTCAATCACCAGCTGGTGAGTTCCAATTGGCTAGTTTGGGTACTGGCCTTGATTAGACATGCTGGGCTGAGCATGTGACCTGCTGTGGCCAAAGCAGCAGTTAAGAAGGCAGAGGAGTGAATCTAAAGGAGTTCCTTATTCCTCAGAAGAAGATTCTAGAAACTGAGTACCTTCTGCTTCCAGACAGTGCAGATATTGGTGGAATACATGGCCCTGCTGTAGCCATCTTGGAATTAGTTGAGAATTAAGACACCAAAAGGAGGTAAAACCACCAGAATGTCAAGAAATGCAGTTCCAGAACCTTCACTCTCTCTAGACCTCTTGTTCTGTGTGCTTGTGCATGCCCTGGTTTCTGGCCATCCAGTGGACGTGCTGTCCTCAGTGCCAGAGCATCCTGCTTGACGCACTGGAGCAGCTAGAGAAGGAAGGACCAAGCGAGCCAGCGAGGACCTACCTGCTCCTGCGCCTCCAGTTCTTTGTGCTGTAACTTTTTCTCTGCACTCCGCACCTGATTAGAGCGGGTCTCTAGTTCATCTTGTAAAGCCTAAAACAGTGTAAAATAAATAAAGCAAGATCAAAAATTAGTAACTTGAAAACAATAGCTTTACCACATGAATTGGTTATTACCAAGGCCTCAGATCTTGGCTCATTACTGTTGTCTCAAAGAGTTTCAGCAAAGAAGCCCACATCATTTGTGCTTTAGGAGTAGCTAGCATAAAAAATTGCAAATGTGTCTGAGTGTGGGGGCACATGACTCAATCTCAGCACTCAAAGAGTTGAGGCAGGGGGATTATTGAGAGTTGGAGACAAGTCTAGGCTATACAGTAAGACCCCGCTTCAAAATGCCAGAGAAGCCAAGGAAAAGAAAAGTCATAATGTATAAACTAGACAAATTAGCAAGTGTCAGTTATTATCAAAATGTCTCATATTTCCAGCATAGGGCTACAACCGCACAATAAAGTAGGAAGTTACTGCTAATTAAAGCAGCTCTACCAATATAACAATGAAAAGTGTTGAAATCTGGAGGTATTGTGACATCTAGTCAACATGACATTTAAAAATTATAATTATTAATTTATAACAAACTTAAAGGAATCTCCACAGCAGCTCGGAAAGGATGGTGTGGAATTTGGAGAATCTGTAAGTTGTAGACAGATGACTTTTCAGTTGCCAAGGAGCTGCGAGATGCAGATTCCAGGTTAATATGGGGAAGCTAGAAGCCACAAAGATCTACAGTTATCATCTTGTCAATCTTCATTTTAAGTGAAAAGTAAACTAGAAAAGATGCAGAACACACTAGAGTAATCCTGTATTGTTATAGAAACAATACACGAAAAGTTACAGTGAACAGAAAGCGTGGGGTGGTAATAACATGGTAAATAGTCTCAAAATGAACTTCATCCAGTCCATATTCCTGCATTACACTGAGGCTGTGATAGGGACTTACATGTCATGAGAAGAGAAACAAAATCCCTTCTTGATTCCCCAGACTTTTTATACTGGTGGGGGAGTGAGCAAATAGTGAGTGTAATACACATCCTTGTCAGTACATGAGAAAAATACAGCAGAGGAGGGGGCAATTCTGGGCAAATGGTTACAATTTAAAAACAGACGGCCCATGAAGGGTTATCTGAGCAAATGTTTACAGCAGGGGAGAGCACAGGCCACAGCTATCTGCAGGGAAGCCTTCCTTCCAGGCAGAGGACACAGATAATGTGAGGGCTTTGGGGAAGCCACAGAGGTCACTGTGGGTTGGTGCAGAGGTGAACAGTGAGGTCTTAGGCTCTGTGAGGTCACCGGTCAGTGGTCAGTGGAGTTCTTTAGGTTCCACTGAGATGGGCAGGTGCTGTGGGGCTCTGAGCAGGCACTACTTTGGTCACACACAGGAGAAGGGAGATGAGGGGAGGCTGGTCTGGTCAGGACTAGTTGGTTTACTGGGAAAAAATGATGGAGAATTAAATCGGGTGGAAGCAGTTGGCAAATGAAATGCTGGATTCCAGGTAGGTTCTGACGTTAGAGGTCATGCCCTGAGCGGCTAGATGCAGAACTCAAGGAAGAAGAGGACCTCCAAGGATCTGAGGAGTTAGTTCTAAGAGATGATGCAGGTGTTCACAAGGAAACCCTGAAGTTCAGCCTGGGACAGAAGTCTAAAATGTCTGCTGCATATCCAAGCGCCACAGATTCAAGGCATAATGTCTAAGTACATTAAAGAGTTAATGTACAAGGCATGGTGGCAACTGCCTGTAATTGTAGCACCCAGGAAACCGGGTAAGAGGATGATAAGTTCAAGGTTGGCCTGGGATACACTTATGAGACCCTGTCTTAAAAACAACAGCAACAACAGACAACAACAAACTAAACTAACACAGACAAAACTTTCACTACAAAGACAGTCTTTTCTACACACACACACACACACACACACACACACACACACACACACACACACACACACACA
>OU015746.1:12399239-12429455 GCA_907169655.1 Acomys percivali
ACACACACACACACACACACACACACACACACACACACACACACACAAACACGTTTTTAAATTTACGGGTTGGACCGTAGACCTCTTTGAGCAGCTAATGAAAGCTATATGGTCACTTTCTAAAAGAGAAAAGGCATGTTTATAGGTTTGTTTCTGATTTTAGGGACTGTTTGAAGCACATTCACAGTCAGACTTCATGCTAAGAACTTTTAATTTAAAAGGTGAGATGATTTTAAAATGAGCGTATAGGTTTTAGGGTCTTTAGGTTTGATATTAAACATTATGGAATCTACAATTTGACTAGGTCTGGGAATGAGCTTAGAAATCTCAAGTTCTTATCTCTACTAATACTATTGTGGAGTGTTTCAAAAAAGATGCAACCGTTCCTCTTATGTAGCATTCCTTTACTTGTGAGAGTGCTCAGTAAACAGGGTGTTATCCTTTTAAGAATAGCATGATGGTAGAGAGTAACGCCCACTGCTGGGCAGCAGAGCCAGGCATACTCTTCTGAAGCTCAAATCCAATGCAGCTGTCTCCCTGCTCCAACCTGGAGCCCCTCTCCAGCACCTCTCAGCTGCAGCTTGGTCTTCAGGAAAGCACCGAGGGCCTTAAACTGGTGGCAAGGTGGCAGCCTCTGTGCTCGCATGTCGTGCTGAGAGCCATCACTGCCATAGTAGCCAGCTACGACAGGGCGGGTTGTGTTTCTAACTCTTTGCAGCCAGTCATATTCTGTGTCTATTAGGAGATAGTGGGGGCTCTGTGTCCTCAAACTCCTGGGCTGGCATTAATGTTTCTCTAACTTTGGATTCAGTGTCTGTGCTATGCACTGCTGCGTCTTTCTCATCTCTGCCTGGTTTCTCTTCTTTGTCCTACCTACCCTGTTCTGATACTCAGGGCGGAGCTCCCTGGACTCCTCTGGTCTCTCCCCAACCTAGTGTTGAGAAGAACTAGTGTCCAAGTCTGTGTAAGGCTGTACACAATTGCACTTCTACAAGCTCAATGCCTGGTACAGGTGACTCCCAAATCGCAACTGTGAAGGGACCTGACTCATGAAAGGTGGTGCTCTACTCCCTGAGGGTGTCTACCTCAACCATCAGAGCCTCTGTTGGTACCCAGTATGGTACATTTAACCAGTGATAGTCTTGGAAATACAGAATTTTCTATGTCTATATTATATCTTGTAATATGCACAGCCTTCCCTGTATACGTATACATAGTGGTTATTACAATAAAATGCTGTCCGGTTTCTGCCATAATAAAGTGTTTCTCTTTTTAGATTTAGTTTTAGTCACAGAAAAAATAAAATTGTGCATTTCTCTTGTCTTAGACAAACCTTGTTTCCTTCCTCCTGGTTGTTCCCACCTCCTCTTCACTAGCAGGTCCCACATTCTGCATACTGTGTCTCCTCCTGGCATTTCCTCCCAGCCTCCTGTCCTTACCACTCTCTTGGGTCTCACTTCACTAGTCACTTGTTACCTCCACATGCCAAACCCAGAAGCTGATTTACTTCTTTACTTGGTGGCTGTATTTTACACCTACTTATGGGGTTCTCTTGAATCCTGAGGGATTAATTGTCCCACTGACAGCAAAAAAGGTAAAAAAAAAAAAAAAAAAGAAGACTGCTTCAGGATGGAGAGCCTTGAGTTGGAACAGCAGCTGGGGAGAAGTGGACACAGGTAGCAGAATCATGACTGAGGCTTGGGAGCAAAGAGGGGCTTGGCTGCCTCAAAGCCTTGACAATGAGAGCTAAGCATATTGGGAACAGCAAGTCAGAAGTGTTGGGCCAGTGTGGTGTTAGCATGCTGATTTTAAAGAGCTACTGGGACTTTAAGGAGGACCTATTGCTGTGATATTAATATTTATATCCAACAAGTTTATATATTGAAATCCTAACACCCAAGGCAATGGTACTAGTTTGAGCTCCTCAGATGTCACACAAGGGGCCTTGGACAACTGCCATGGCTACACTTCTATATGCTTGTGTGCCATACTGATTGTAATCAGCACTCTAAGAAAAGAAGGTGGTCAAAGACAGCCACCCCGGTGAGAAGAATCACATTCTCACCAGACGCCCAGGCTGTGGATGCCTTGACTCTGAAAGTGCCAGCCTGTGGAATGGAGAGGCACCAATGATGTTTATAGCACCGCAGCTTAGCATGTGTGGCTGCAGCCCTCCTGAGCTGAAGGGTAACTTGCAGAGCTAGGTCTGTACAGGAAAGAGAGCTGCATGTGCAGGAGGACACCTGTGTAAGGAAATGAGCAAACTGACGGAGGTTCTGAAGCCTGGCCTTTGTGATGGCCATGAGGCAGACAACACAGAGGTGGGAAGAGGAGCCCAGCGAGCTGCTGAGGAGCCAGAGGCGTGGTGTGGGAAGGACAGTGAGGGAGACAGTGTGAGGAGAGAAGTCCAATGAGAGAACATTTCCAAGGAGCAGGGGAGCAAAATCAGAGCTCATTGTGTCTTCATGCCCCACACAGGGAGACTATTCAGACTACCATATTTTATCATTATTATCAAGATAGAATCCAAATTACATTTGCTTTTCAAAAACAGTAGCACTTAAAACTTGCTCATTGTTAAAAAACATGAAGCACAATCTTTTTAGAGGTTAATCAGAGAAAGCTATGTCTAGAAATGACTTTTATTATCTATTAAAATCAGTGTAAAAATTGAAAAGTAACCGAAATATGCTACTTTCTCAATTAAAGTATAGTGCATGAAAGGGAAATGATAGTTTTAGTTGGCACTTGTTCCTGGACTGATAGTCTACAATAATTATTCTGTTATTTGAATTTGAACCTCAGATTTTGACATAAAGACAGTGGGGAATGACCACAACTCCCCAGAATGCACAACCAGTGGGATTTCTAAGTTGTTTCTTTTTGGAAAAAAAAAAACAAACATCAAATGTGACATTACACACACACACACACACACACACTTAATTTATTCCTGAGAAAGGCCCTCGACACTGAAGGCCATAGGACATCATGTCCCTTTAGGTCAAAAATAGGAAACCAATCATCAATTTGAACACTTAAGTCGTTATTCTGCATCTGTCTTGGTTCTGCTGTGTCAACTTGCATCATTACTGAACAGACAATTCTTTTCTCTAATTATATCTGTCTTAAGTCCTACACAGGTCAGTTTGGCAATGATGGGCTGTTCTTGACTTCTTGGTATTCTGTGGTAGAGACCAACAGAGGACATGTTCTAGAAGAAAGATGTAAATGACACAATACGCTCTATACACACAATGAGGGTGTGCCACAGCCTAAAAGTGAAGGGCTTAGAGGATAAATTGCTTTGTTTGTATAAAATATGAAACCCATTAGAGCAAACACAAATGTGAAGGGTTTTATACACCAGTGCGGCTCTTTGGGGTAAGGAAAAGGACTGTCCTTGACTGTTACTTCTGACAATTCTAGGTCTTTCTATTGGGTTGGTGGGTCCAGAGGCAGGGGGTGGGGTTATAGCAGTCAATGCTATTTTTATGACGGTAGTGTCCATAACTTAGAGAGAGGCACCCCCCTAACTTATAAACCACGTAGTAAGAACATATGTAGTGCTTTATTTAAAAACCAAAGTTCCTCCTCTACCTCTGAATTAATTAAACAAGGAGGAAGTGATGGCAGAGCTGTGCCTTCTAATAAAAATAAATGAAATAGTTTATTTCAATTACAGAACAGTTAAAAATCATTTAATAGAGGAAAAGAGAAATACCATACAGCAGTGATCATGAAAATAAAATGTCCCCAGGAACATGGCATTTGATAAGGCTTTCTGACTTGGCATTTTACTGTGGTCTTTCTAGAGACTCCTGCCCTTGCTGGTGGCCACCTGAGAGCTGTGACTCCACTGCCCCTTCCTGGCTGTCTCAGAATGCAGATTTTGCTGAGGGTTTTGGTCTAGAATAGCTATATACCAGGCTGTCATCAGAACAACGCTACAATACTATTTTAATCTCCCTTCTCTCATCTTTATGTAAAAAACTCAGTGATGTGAAACTGGGAAATGAGTTAACTGCGAATGCAAAGAGATCATCAGCAGTCTGAGCCAGTCTCGCCCAAAGCCTGATGCTCTAGCAGCACTGTGGTGGCTGCCGCATCTTAGGCACAGCCTTTGTGTACTTAGACCACATTGGTCCCCTTGATGAGAAGGTAACTACAGAACAGAGGTCAGTTTGTATTCTTATTGAGGTAAACTTGTATACAGTAAAGGTTAGGGTTTATTTTTATTTTTATTTTTATTTTACATATATGAGTGTTCTATCTGCACGTATACCTGCAGGCCAGAAGAGGGCATCAGGTCATATTATATATGGTTGTGAGTCACCATGTGTGCTGGGAATTAACTCAGGACCACTGGAAGAGCAGCAGTCAGTGCTCTTAACCTCTGAGTCACCTCTCCAGTCCTTAGGGTTTAGTTTTTAATAGGAATGGTCTACTTTGCATTTAAAACATGTGAGATGATTTTTAAAGTTTGTCATAAGCCTGCAAACCATTATAATATCCTCCTGTAGTTCTGATCCATTAGACAGAAATGACACAGTCTTTGAAAACTGTTTACAGAGGTGGAATAAAAATGACTCTCCCCTCAAATTAATTGCCCATTTAATGATGCCCATGTCTGTTTACACAGCACCACTCCAAGTCAGCTGCAAATGGTGCTGATATGATTTCCCATGAGCAGGCTTTCTTTGACACACAACTTGGCACAGAAACAATATTTTTCTTTCTAGTACTGATAACTTCAGGCTAAGATCAAATATAAATAAAGATCATAAGATTGCACTGATTTCTTTATTTTTACATTTTATTATGTAACACCTTAACCAACTGGGACAAACAAAGCAAGGCAGCCAAGCCCTGTCACTCATGCAGGGAGACACACATCTAGGGCTACTGAAGATGAAATGATGGCAGAGTGTGACATTTTTACGGGGTGGTTTCACTGGCTTCTGATGGAGGCCATTACATCTCCTGCTTTATTATTATTTTTAAACAGGCCAAGTCTAGGGACAAAAGGAACATGTCTTTGTCGGCTGAAATGTTACTCAAGGCTCCTGCAGTGTCACTTCATTCCTAGTTACCCGGCATGAATAAAGGAACGGACAATGCTCACCTAACTGCAGACCCAGAGTCAGCTGGGACTCCTGGGGGGACCGCTAAAGCACCCCCAGCACTTGCTATCTTCTTCCTATCATGGTGACATTCAGGCTTCCGGTCCCACACTCCTCTGTTCCAAGAAACCATCTTCTGAAAACCTTTCATAATCAGGGTGCCTTGTGATACTGGTGTGAAGAAAAGGGGGATCTTTGGGAACTTTTTTCCCATCACAAATGTTACTCTGCATGTAAATCAAATTTCCTTTCCTTTCAAAAACCTTAGTGTTGTTGCAATAAGCCACATATGTGAGAAACAGCATTTGAGTGTGAGCCTGCTAGGCCTCTGACTCAACGCTGAAACAAAACCATTATGGACAACGTGAAAAACAAGCAGGGTGTTTTCTTGAAAGAACAAGACACATTTCATTTTTCCTTTCTTTCTCACATCTATTTTCAGTCCTTTAAAATTCCTGAAGGATTTCCTCTAAAAATGCACTTTAAAAAAAAAAAAGCTAAGTGCTTCCTGGTCTGCACAGAGGTTCCAGGAAAAGAAACCATGGTATTTCACGGCTTTGATGATCTAAGGAAGCTGGAATCCCCCAACGCACCTCATTAACGCTCCCTGTCACACAGCAGACCATCGGCAGACAGTCCTCATGTCTCTTGAAGTAGCCAGTCCATTTCTACCAAGGAAATTCTCGGCACCGCCGCCCCTCTCCCCAGGCAGCCTCGCTTGTGAACACGTTCTTATCGTGGGTGGTAAAATCCAGGATCAAGTTTAAGAAGCGCAGCTCAGGAAGTTTAGGAGTGTCTGGCTCCTCTGGCTAGTGCATTAACCACATGCACTTGAGTTCACTCTTCGCAGAACAGAGTGCAAATCATTCAAAATGTTAGGTCCTTGGAGACCACCACTCTTCTGTACAGGCCCAGGAATGGAGGAGCCATTCATTTAAACTGTAGTTTCCTTTCACTGTTACCTATTCACACATTTGATCTCAATCCCTTCCCGCCCCCCCCATTCAAGAGTTTTCCCACTACACATTTCAAATCTAGATTCAAGAAGGCTCGGGCTTCTCATTATGCCCTTGCATCCCCACAACGTACTCGTGCTCTCTCTCTCTTGTGATTTCATCTGCTTTCCTCATTTTAGACTTCTTCACGAGGGTAACAACTTCCTCGCCATCCTTAAGGTGATGTCTGAGATGCCTGCTAAGTTGGCATTTACACTACAGTAGTAGGTTTGTACTGGGGATACCAAGCAGTCACATGAAGACCAACTGGCTTTTCATTGAAAACACTTGGGTAGGAACTGGCTCAGTGGGCCGAGGGCTTTCTTGTGCAAGGGTGAGGATCTGACTGTGAATAGCTCAAACCCACAGAAAGCCAGGCGTGGTGGCATTCTTTTAATTCTAATGCTCCTGTGGGAAGAAGGGAGCTTCAGACAGGAGAATCCCTGGGAGCTCACGGGCTGGCTAGCCTATGAATGTGGCGGTGAACAGGTGATGCTGGCTTAAGCAAGGAGGAAGGCAAGAACCGACAGAGCCATAGCATGTGCACACTCACATGCAGGAGCACCCACAGCCTGTGACAATCGTTCTATTGACACTCCAGTACCCTCACCACATCTTTACTGTCTACAGTCTTCCTGCTGGCCTTTTCTTTCACACCACAAAATTGGGGTGGTCTTCCTCAAGCATCTGTTGCTCCCCTCACCTTTTCTCTCACCTGTGGACATTTCTCTAACAGAGCCTTTTCTCTGTACACCATCTCCTCTGGGTTTTAGAAGTTTCAGCTGGCGCATGCATCACTGCAGCTGGGGCTCCCTGTGTAATGGGCGATGCTAACCAGGCTTCCACTGCTGACCTCTAACACGCATCTCCACACACGCTGCCTCACATACCCTCTGATTAGGCAGCTGCAACTGTATCCCTTATTGCCAATCACCTCAGCATCATCTCAGACTTACCAAGTTCAAGACCAAGCTCATGAATTGCCGCTCATCCAGCCTCACTCCTAACTCTCCTGATGGTCTGGTTGAATGATAGCCTTCTCTGAAAAGATACCTATTGCAGAATGTGTGATGGTGGCTTTATGTGAACATGGGTCCTTACAGACATAATTAGCTGAGGTTACACTACAATAGGGTATACCCTTTTAAAAGAAAAACAAAACAAAACAAAACAAAACAAAAAACCAACAAAGCAAACAGCCTTGCTAGGTAATTCGGACTAGACTCAAATTGATAATTTTTCTGTCTCAAGTCTCCTGAGTTCTGGGATCAGTTATGTGCCACCATGTTTGGGTTTAGTTTGGGTCTAAACCAATTCAACCAAGATATGGTAGGAAAGAGGCTGACCAGAGCCTGGAGTGGCATCTGTGAGCCAAGAACACTGAGAACCTCTGGGCAACAGTGGAAGTTAAAGGAGTGTGGGAGCATTCTTTTTGACAGTGTTCAGAGGGAGCTGGGTCTGTCCCTTATCTGTCTCCTGGCCTCCTGAGCTGGGAAACAACAGCTCTCCCTAGTTTCAGGCTGTCTGAGCTTTCAGCTGCCATGTTAGCTGTAGGAGGAAAAGCCTTCCATTGTTGTGCGTATTTTCTATCAAAACAGTAAACACACACGTGTACTCTCTGAACCCCCGAAAAAAAAATCTTAAATATCCATTGGCCCTTAGAGGACAGAAGAACAGGATGTTCTGACTGGCTGGGTGAGTCACGTGCTTGTTCCAGAATGAATCATAAAGTTAGGTCCATCTCTAGGTTAGGAAAAGAGAAGGAAGGCAGGTGTGCCACCATAGAAAAGGTGGACGTGCATCTTTAGGAGAATGGAAACAAGGATGCTGGCAATCAAAAGAGCTGACTCAGTTCTGCCACTCTCATCTGGGTCATATGAAAGAAGTGTGTGTGTGTGTGTGTGTGTGTGTGTGTGTGTGTGTGTTTAGTATTTTGAGAGGGGACATACATGACAATGGAAGATTTTTTTTTCCTTCCCATGTGTATTCATTTCCTTTGGCTAACATGATAACCAAAGCTTTCATCCGACCCAGTTCTACTAGGGGTCATCTTATCCTTGTGAGAGCCAGCAGGGTGCTCACTGTGGCAGGGCCTGGAGAACAGCACTAGGGAATGGCATTATTTCTGTGCTAGTCTTTGGTGTTTCTATGGTTTTGCATACATGTCCATTTCAGGCTACAAAGAACACAGTTTCAGCATAGCAATGGCTCATTCTTAGATGAAGAGAAATGCTCAGGATGGGAAGGCAGAGCCTTAGGTGAGCTTGCTTCCCATCCCCCACATTTACCCAGGGGATGCGAATCATCTGGGCCAGGAAAGGGTTGTTCTTTTTTTAACCTTACGATTCTGGATATCTGGAGCCCATACTTATGAGGGAAGAAGTTTAAAACTTTCCATTTAAACCACTTAGAAAGAGAGGATTTACAAAGATCCTGTTTAATGTTCAGCTGACACATTGTCAAAAACATTTATCATGCAACCTTTTGAAGTTTCTTCCACTCCTTTCTAGTTATTAAAGCTCAGATTGCAGTTAGTTATCAACAACAAAGCAAACACGTGACAGTGTTTTTATAGTCAGCCATTTGGTTTCTGAACTACTAAGCAGAATTCAGTTCTTCTGATCAGAAAAATGATTAGCGACCTAGTTTTCATACTGAAAGCACCACCCAGCTGATTTATAAAATCACTTCTGTATGGACCCAGAAAGGATGCCAGGGACTAGAAAATTTCTTTTTAAGTGTTTTATGATGCTCTGAGTTTTAAGAATGTTGAGCTATGAGAAAGTACCACTTTAAGTCAGGGAAGAATTCTTTCAGTGTAAACCAAGCAGCATTGACCTACATTATGGAGGCGAGTTCTCTGGCAACTTAATCCCTAATGTACATTTCTTCAGATTAAGAATAAATGAAATATATTCTAAGAATACACTAAGAATACATTAAGTTCATATTCTGGATCCAAGAGGATAATACATTTAAAATATCTTTTGAGTATCTATACAATGTGCTCGACATCATATGGGAAGTACAAAGTGGGGTGAGCCTTAGTCCCATCTTTTAGGCAGCTGACATTATCATACAAGGCATGTGATAAAGACAAAAAGCAGGAGGGCACAGCTAAGTGTCTTAAGCAGCCAATTGAGAACAAAAGGAACAGGAAAGAACAGAGAAAGAAGTTCAAAGACACCACAAAGAAGGAAGCAGATAAATCCAGAATGTGGAACATTCACAGGACAACTGACCTGCTTTCTGTAAGGAGTCAATGTCATGGTGCGAGAGCAAAGAAAGGCATGCTTTAGATTACCAAAGACATAAAAGACAAGATCAATGCAATGTTTGCATCTTGCTTGCATTTTGACTCAGACAAGTCACCCATAAAGTGGCATTTTGAAGTCAACAGGGATGCCTACCTATGAAGCAGGTAGTAAAGAAGACTAAAGGACAGCGTCATTTGCCAGGTGTGACGGTGAGACCAAGGACCACGAGGACCACGTGCTCTCAGAGGCATGCTGGGATACATAGGCCAAAATGATATGTCTGAAGCATCCTTCAACATAAGCATAAAAGGAGAGGAAAAATAAAGCCAATGTGGGCTTTGAGCCTGGGCCTTACTCTGTAGGACAAACTGTCCTAGAGCTCTCTGAGCAGCGGGCCTAGGCTGGCCTTGAACTCATAGCAATCTTACTGCCTCAGCTTCACTGTGGTCAAATCTTGACAGCTGTTGAAGGTATATGCTAAAACCCTATACAGAGTAAAAATGCATGGGGTCTTGGTATGACATCATGAAAGTATTCAGGAAGAGCTTTGAGGAATGGCTATAATTCTGACAGGCAATAGGTGGGAGGAGGAAGAGGAGGAAGAAGAGGAGGAATTGTTTCCAAGGAAACAACACTGCAGAGATCAATAAGGTGGAAACGGGGGACTGCTGAGCCAGGATGGCACCATCCATGGAGCAGGGAGAGCTGGAGAGGTCCTGCAAAGGGAGGCTGAGCAGAGGCCCAGGAGGCCCTTCGTTCAGAACAGAACAGCTTGCACACCCTGTTTTATCTGTAGCACAAGTTAGCCAGTTTACACTTATAATCTCCCTCTTGACACATCTTTTTCATCTAACTTTCAATGTATCCCCCACAGAGAAAACTTTCCCATCAGGCCTGTTCTGGCCTTCCATTGCCCCACCTCACCAGGGTATGTTCTAGTTTTATTGCTGTTGCTGTGATAGATACCCTGACAAAGAGCAACATAGGGGAGGAAAGGGTTTGCTCTACTTATGACTTCAGGTTACAGGCCGCTGCTGAGGAAAAAGTCGAGAAGAACTCAAGCAGCTAAGTCATATCATATCCATAGTTAAGAGCAGAGAGAAATAAATGCATGAGGTATTCTTGCTTGCTTGTTCAGCTAGCTCTCCTCACTTCCATATGTTTAGGGCCCAGGCTAGGGAATGGTACAGCCCAAAGTGGGTTTAGCCAATTAATAATCAAGACCCCAAATACACTCACTGACCAAACTGATCTAGATAATTTCTCACTGAGACCTTTCCCCCAGGAGATCCTAGGTTCTGACAAGTGGACATTTCAATGTGACAGCATACCATCTATTGCTCCTCCCACTGTATTTTGCATGAGAGTAGTGACATTGATTGGCTTTCAAGGTAAGTTTTTCAAAAGCTATGCTGGAAAATGAAACATACAGAGTGAGAGTAGAGCCAATGTACATCTTTATGAGTTTTAATCGGAATCTACAATAATGACCATGAAGGCTTATGATCCTAGCCACATACTAAGAACTGCATTCATGATGAAATTATGAACCATCTAATGTGATTTGTATTGCTCACTTAAAATCAAAGTTTCAGATGTTTCTAACTAGATTTTAAAAAAAATTACTGGGTTAATAAACTACTGTTGGACATGCAAGAATTTTTCCCTTTTCGTACTGATATTGCATAATAAAAATGTCTTTCACAAGGAAAAAGTAAATGTTTTGAAGTGATCTTAATCATTGTTGATGATGTGCAAAGTCAATTAAGATTTCCTGAACAGCACAAGAACTAGCGTAGGAACACTGCATAGGAAGGTACATGGGTTTTTAAAAATGTCTACCTTTCCTTTTCTTAAGATGAGGCTTTGATGGGGTTAAAGACCAGATAGTTTAGTTTTATAATTAAGCTTAGTTGTGTAGGAGTTAAAATGTGTTTAGGTCTAGATAGAAATTTTTAGGTTGATAGAGATGAGATATGATATTGATTTACATTCAGAGTTGTAGACTCACCAAGATAGGAAAGATGTTTTCTCCAAGGTTGCCAAATACAAATAGGCAAAACATTATGAATGTAACATTTATATAATTCCTGATGGTTTTGTGGTCCTTCTTACTATATGTAGTTTATTGTATATGAATAATAATATAAATGTATATGTAAAAGTAAAAAAATTAAATTAAAAAAAAAGATGAGGCTTTGTTTAGGTTGATCTCAAATTCATGATCCTCCTGCCTCAGCTAGGATTCTAGTGGTCCTCTACACTTAGCTCAAAACATATTTTTAAGCAGAAATACAACTGGCTGTTAATAGCGTTGACCAAATTTTAAGGATGTAGCTTAAAATTTGTTAAACCTTAAATTTTGAAAGGCTTTCCTATACTACTAAACTATCTCTGTTACAAAAGTTATAAAGCTAGTGTTTGTTTGTTTTTTTGTTTAGGAAATAAATAGCCTCAAACCAAACATCTAAGATTCAAAATATAGTGTTGTTTCTCTCTTACAAACTGGCAAAACTCCTTTTGGCACCTTGAAGTAGACCTGATATAAGAAATCCGATTTTAACTTATAATTTTGAAATTACATTTATTTATTGTGTGTACATGCCATGGTACATGTATAAGGGCCAGAGGAAAACTGATAAGCATTGGTTCTCCATCTACCATGTGGATTCTGAGGATTAAAGTTAGATCATCAAGTTTTGTGGCAAGCACCCCTACTGAGCCACCTTGCTGGCTCCTAGGTACTTTTTTTTTTTTTTTTTACAATTGTGCTTCCCCATCAATATAGCATTAACACAGCTTGCCAGTCCAACTTCTGAATAGTTAAGGCCATTTGGTACATCACTGGTGGATAAAACCTGTTCCTGGACTAATATCAATAAAAAACAACTATGTTTTACTTCAGATTATTTTGGTTGTGAGCCTTAACGGCTGAGCATCTCTCCAGCCCTTACTTCAGATTATAAGATACCATATATAAGACACACCTGACCATGAGACGCACCCAGTTTTTAAAGCAGTAAAACAAGAAAAACAGTAAAAACAGCAATCAGACCATAAGGTACACCCTAGTCTAGCCCCCAACCCCCCTCCCCAACATACACTTTTAGGGGGAAAAGTGCATCTTATGGTCCGAAAAATACGGTAATACATATGAATTGGAGAAAAGCAAACAAAAACCACCAAGAGGAGGATGGAAGTTCCCTAACCCCTATATTCATATATACCGCTACCAATACACTGATTTCTCTATGTCTTTCCCCCTATGCATAACGAACCCAGAGGATGCAGAGTAACCATGAAAGCATCCCTTGTGGCTCCTTTAATCCTGCTCAGTGGGGGTGGCGCTTCTCTTGCCCCTTGGTGAAAATTCAGAAAGGTGCCTTGATTTTTCAGGTCACTGTAGTCCTATGGTCACTTTAAACTGTACACAGTCTGAATCCATTTAGATCATTCTCAACAGAAATGTGAATGGTTCCTGGAAGCAATTTACTCTCTACGGCATAATGTATCTAAAGTATTCCAGACTGCCATTCTATGACGTATTACTGCGGTACTTTGGGTCCCATTCGTCTGTGACCAGGGACCTGAACCTGCTGCGAGGCCCTTGTACTGGCTCTCATGCGAGTCCCTAATGTCTAAAATGAGACTGATGTTTCGTATCTATTGACCTCATCCTCCTAGTTCTTTTTTTAATAAAATATTTTTAAATCTTCAAGAATGTTATGCAATATAGTTTGCTTATATTCACCCTCTATTCTTCTAAATTCTTCCTAGATGCACCCCACCTCAAAACTCTTAAAACAATAACCCACAGAGATCGAGCTCAAGTTTCTGCTGCCCATAAAACTTGTGTGGTGTCATCCACTGGAATATGGCTGGCCCACCAGGGTCCACTCCCTTAAAGAAAAGTTTCCTTTTCCTTTCCCAGCATCCACCAATTACTAGCTCCTCGGCTAGTGGAGGGCGGGCCAGGAGCCCCTCCCTGCTCACTGTTGGAGTCTGACTGGCTTGGTTTCATGCATGTCTTGTGCTGGCAACCACAGCTGCTGTGAGCTCCTGAGTGCAGCGGTCCTGTCGTGTCAGAAGACAGGGTTTTTCTCTGCTCTTTCTTGACCTCTGGCTTTTACAAGCTTTCCACCCTCTCTTCTATGATGAGCCCTTAGCCTTAGGAGGTGGGGGCAGTGACATGTATTTTATTCTTCTCTGGGACTATTCCTTGATTTTTCTCTTCACCCTGCCTTCCCAGACCTTGGCAAATTGGGCAGCTCTCTTTGTCAACTCTCTTTGCCTGCTGGATGACAGGGTCTCTTCATTCTTCTCAGCTTCTGCAGATGAAGGTCAAATAGTAGCACTGTCCCTGTAAGTGGGAGATGGGCTAATGAACTTCATTGTGAACTACCACATCTTCTGCAGTAAAGTGTCTAACGTGATTACTGAACAAAGTGTTCAAAAACAATTGATCTGTATGACAGATGTTGCGGCAATACTTAAATATTCAAAATTGTGTCAGAGCTAAATCCTCACCCAGCTCCAGGCACAAGTCTGTGATGGGGTGCATCTCACTATGCTCCAGGGAGAGGGCTGTTAGTGATAGCCTTGTGGAAGCCCTACTCCCACTGCACACCGAGTCTCGGGACAGAACTGAGGTCCTCCTAGTCCTTGGCAACATCTATTCCACTGAGCCTCACTCCACAGCCTTGAGTGGCTTGATGCTGAGTTTCATGTAAGAGTGTTGCTGGGACACTCTGCTTCATCGTAACGTTTTCTCCCACTCGTCTTTCTTTGCTTTCTAGCTCTCTTATACTCGGTCATGAAGGGTTCTTCCTCATCTGGCTTCTCTGAGATGGCTGTAGTTCTCCACCCAGAGAAGGTTCCAGGCTCCCAAGCATAGAGGATGTGTGTTTTAAGAACCACTGTGTTGTAGTGGACGGTCCTAGGTGGCCCGCTGGCACTCTCAAGTGTGGGAAGCATCCAGTGCATGCTCCAGGCAAGCAAAACCCCTCTCAACTCTCAGTGAGATGTGAGGCCTGGGTGCTGGCCTTGGACAGAAGTACCCAGATATGCAGAACGATGCAGAACACAGTGGGAGGTATAGAGTTCTTTGAAATGTAAGCTTCTGGCTCCATCTTCGTCTGTGTCCCTATATTTTTCTAAACCAGCAATGTTGTCTGGCTGCTCCTCATCATCATGAACTGGGTCTCAAAAAAGCACTAAAGAGTGAAAATAGAAGGCTTCTGTTTGAAAATTAATTCAAGTTAAGCCATAAAACAAGGCAAAAAATTTTTCTCAAATGGATTCCTATGATGTGATGGCAGTGAGCTGTTGTAAAGACACCACTGGATGAGACGCATGGGCTGGTGGGAAGAGTGGGCTGGGCACCTGGAGGCCTGCTTTCTCACCAGCATGAGAATGACCACTGGTCATGTACCATATGACAACTGTATTTCCAGATTATAAAGGTCTTTTAAGTCAGTAAGGGAGGCAAGTCAACGTGAACTGTGGTGATTATGAGTGCACAAGTTTTCATCACTGCTTCACCTCTGTTACTTTTATGGCTTTGAACAGTTTACTTAAACTTCCATGGGTATCAGTTTCTTGGCTTATAAGTAATGGAATAACAACAGAAGTGATGTCACAAGCTGTTGAGGGGATTATCACAGAAAACCATGGTGTTAACACAGAGGAGCTCAATAGGTGTAGTTATTTGATCACCACGGGGCAATAAGAAGCAGTTGGCTATATCTGTAATTATGCACTGCCTTTTTCTTTCAGTAATTGTTACTCTATTTCTCATGAGCACTGGATATTAGGTCAGTTTAACTGTATAGTAGTGGCAAATACTCTCAAGCCTTTTGGAAACGCATCACAGTTTTTATCAAACACTGGAATTAGAACATTTATATAGTCAGAACATTTTTCAACATAAATTTCCATTCTTCACTTTCTGCCTCTGCTACAGTCATGAAACTGCACAAATGGCAATAAAATGCGAGAGGGCTGGAAGCCATGCACAGCCTCTCCATCAAGAACAGGCTCCCTTAGTTTCATGTACCACTGCCATTACCTGTGCCTTGCTCTGCCCCATGACCTGAAGGATGTGATCAGTGAGCACACCACAGAGAAGTAGGAGACGGAAGAAAAAGGGAAAAGCCCCCTGCTGCTTTCCCCACAGTGCAGAGACTTGCACCAGTGTCTGTTTAATGCTGTGTGCTCAGGGCCCTTCCACATTTCTTCTTTCAGCAGCGACAACGCTATCCTCTCACCAACTTCTGAGAGTCGGAACACTGAAAGGGGCCTCTGCCACTCTGCGCTCATTTAACAGCTACCAGATGCCCACAGAGCACAACAGACACATATTGGAGGTGCCGAAATAAGGGACACAGGGAAAGAAATGAACAGTTCTTGCTTCCGTAGGGTAATTATGACAATTCTTTCTTTCATAATTCATGGACATACACACAGAAGTTGAGGGGTAAGGTAAAAATAAGCACCCCCTCACTAATTTCTTTTAGGTCTTGGAGGAGACCGAAGCACTCTGTATTTATGGGTCAGGTGGGAAGCATCCTGGGGAAATGCTTATATCTCAGGCAGGAATAGTCCCAATTACTTTTGAAATATGGCATATTAAAAATGGTAGCAGGAATAACATCAAACAGGACCAGGACCTCTGCACTACCATTGCTGTGACCGCCTTCTTCCATCTGACTGGCAAAGCCCAGACAAACATGTAATTTCTGCTGTGCTGTGGGCTTCAAAAGGGTTTTGAGCAACAAAAAAAGCCTTCTGCTTTCTCACCAGCAAATGTAAATAGCGACCAGAATAGTACTAGAAAGAAAGCTGGGCTGGAACTGTCTGGGTCCTGCTCTAATTTTTGCTTTTGATGAGAAGATGTGAGCAGGTCTGTCCTCTGTGTAGGTGGGTGCTGTGAGAGACGCGTGAGAGCAAGGGCTGGATGAGGCACACGGCTGTGCTAGTGAGGTCCTCCCCATAAGGAAACTTGAGTGAATGCTTCAAGTCACCTGTGTCAAGCTGAACTGGCTAAGGTAGGGTCAGGCAGAAAAAGCCATGACCATTAAAAAAGCCTTTCTCATTTTTAATGAGCAGACATGAGGCACAAAATAAGTGGGAAACACAAAGTCCTGACCATACAAGCCACACTATAATTTCTGCACACCAATTATTTTTGCTTTTCTTGGGTTTCTGTGTTTCTTCTTTCTGAGTCTAGCAGCTGAGTGTTCAGGTAGCTTTTCAGAAATGCATGATGTGGGAGACTCAAGCAGCATGCCTTCCCAGCAGATAGTGGTGGCTGAGATGTACCAGGTATACAGAGAACAGAGCATGCTGATAGAACTAGATTATCACACAGCCTCTGAAATTATTGTTTTCATTTTAGGCAACCTCAAGTCCAGTTCTGCAAAGGATGCAAATTATATTAACTTTAGAAACAAAACTAGGAAAATCTAAATATAGCTATTTTAGGAAAACCTATACTGTCTAAAGAACAATTTAGAAGTTATTCTAGAAGCTATAGCAAATTACATTGCAGACTGGCTCCTAAAAGATGTCCTGAGGTGACAGTGTATTAAGATATTTTATAAACACAGTTCCTTTTTTATCTCATTTTCCCCTTCAGATTCTTCTTATTTTGTTTGTTTGTTTTTGTTTTTCAAGGCAAGGTTTCTCTGTGTAGTACTGGCTGTTCTAGACTAACTTTGTTGACCAGCCTGGCTTTGAACTCACAGCAATCCACCTGCCGCCGCCTCCCAAGTGCTGGGATTAAAGGTGTGCACCACCACACCCGGCCAGAGTCTGCTTTTGTTGTACCACCAGGCCAGCCACGATTTGGAAGGGGCAAAAGCCCTGATACAATGCCCTCATCAAAGCTAATTAAAATATGAGTCTCAGAAACAGTTTATAGTGACAGAATGCCTGAACAAGTTAAAGAAGCGCTGCGCTCACACAGCACATCTCATTCCATGCTCTTGACAAAGTTCCCCTCGTCCTGATAGCTGGTGTCCTCTCCAGGCACCTGTACCCAGGTGAGAAGGTATGAAGACAGGGTACTTTGCTTCCTGGGCTTTATGAGTAGAACGAACACACAGCTTCCTTCTTTCCTGTTTACCACATTAACTAGGGAGAAGACAAAATGGGGCTGGCATATGCTATGAGCCGGGTAGCAGTTCCTGTTTCAGCCTTGGGCTCCAAGCAACTTTCTTCCTGGATCTGCAGTGAGAATGGCCTCAGGTTTGGAGGAAAGTCTGCCTTAGCGGTGGAAACATCTTCCCAAGTGGATCCAGTAACTCAAACTGGATCCAAACTGGATCTGCCACAAATGTCTGCCCAGGGATGCCCCACCGAAGGCCTTGTGGGGGTTGCACACGCTATGCATCTTGAAAACTTGCAATGCAATCAGAATGTGAATTAGCAGACTGGAGAGGGTGCAGAGCATGGCTTCAGAGGCAATGCTGGAACACAACTGTGTTGCTGGTATTAACTGTGCCTTTGGTCATCTAGTGTCACGCCTGGTTTCTAGGGGACTTAGGCTGGAATTGCTACCACATCTCAACCCTTCAAGTAGTCTGGCAACTTAGCAACTTCTTGCGTCTGAGGTAGTCTTTAATATTTGATTTGGTTTCCATGTGACTCAGATCCTTGACCACTCCATTTGTGAACAATATGGTTAAGGGTCACGAAGCTCAAAAGAACCATTTTTGAAGAGGAACAAACGGGCTGCCTGGTTCCTAAGGGAGCCCCAAGCATGACTACTTTAGCTACATTCCAAGAGGGACACAAGTGTCAGTGAGAGCGGAGAGATGGTTGGGTCAGGTGAAGTGCCAGCCACTAGGTACCGGAGCTGCGACTGCAAACATCACTGCAGTGGCCCAGCCTTCGTGTTGTTTCACGTTATTGTTTTCTTCCATGTTGACTAATTTAATTTCTTGCTTCTATATGTCCATCTTCAAGGAACTGAAGAACAACTAAGTGACCTCTTTATCTCTGTGCAGAACAGTTTCTTGGTCACCTTATCAAAGAAACCTCTGACTATGCCCTTTTACTAAATTCTGACAATGCCCTTCGTATTATCTTCAAAGCACCAATCACCCCTGGTCCCAGGGACTCAAAAGTTAGACTTTCTTCTCCAAGTCCAGTTGTCTACACTCACCAAGCAGGTCTAAGATTTTTGACCCTTGAGCTCCAACATAATTCCTCTCACAGATACATACATGTGTATGAATAAATAATCAGGCATCCTTCATCTTGATATAGGTATATGCATATATATATGTCATCCTGGAAACCTAGTCTGCGTCATATGCTATGGTTACTTAAAATTGATGCATTTCTGAAGTAATAAGTCAAGTACTTCAATAATGATACAAAATTATCATCCCATGGAAGATTTATATACAAGAAATAGTATAGGGGGGATGTGACTCAACTGGTAGAGTGATTGCTTAGTATGCATGAAACCATGGCTTCTACTATAAACACAGCATAAAACTGGGCACAAAATGCATATCCATAACCCTAGTACTCTGGAGGTAAAGGCAGGAGGCTCAAAGAATTGACAGGGTCATGCTCAGAAATATAGGGTCTAGGCCACCTGAGCTACATGAAACATTGTAAATAAAGATAGCTTAGGAAAGAAAAAAGGAAGAGCTCATGTTGCCAACAACTATCATCTACTTTGTCCGATGTGTATGGTCCATGTAGAGTTCAAGGAAGATGTCAGGCAGGTGGGCCAGTGGGACCATTGGCACAGTGGAAACTTTGGCTTTGGTCTGTACAGACATGTGGCTGATATATTTGTGTAGGGAGGAGATGAAGGAGTAGAATCAGACTAAGAGACTCAACAAGAGTCCAGGGGAAAAGCCATATGCAGGAAGTGGGCTGAGGCATCACATGGAAAGGATTATTTCCTTAAGGCACAGGAGCAGTGGTATGATGCAGGCAGTGAGGGAGTGCAGCTGGGACTTTAAGCCAGGAGCAAGGCGAGCAGGGAAAAGTGTTTGTGTTCTAGATACCAAGACATCAACCATGCAGAGATGTCTGTTCACTTTGCTGCCTGAAAGGATATAAGGTCGGAGTTCCAAGTTGTGCTGCTTCTGCAGTAGTGGGGACGAATAAATCTGCTAAGAGAAAAAGAGGGGACGATACCATAGAGCTCAAGGCCCTGAAGAGAAAAGGGGAGCCAGTGAGTGTAACCATAGGGAGAAAATTTAAGGTTGTGGATGGGGGAAAGAACGGGCGGGGGTGGGGGGGAGCTCTGGGTAGCAGGAGGACTGAATGCAGCTCAGGGGAGTGGCGGGGACTCATGCTGATGTCATCTCCACCATCACCATCACCATCACCATCAAACAACAATGGCTACTACTAGTTATACTGCTGTTGCTAACACTTAAAATATGTAGAGGAAGTTGCTCACTTCTAAGAATGTGGTTTCATGGTTGGCAGATGAAATGCCAAATCCATTTCTTCACTCAACAAAAATTTACTGAGTGTGTAGTGTTTGCCAAATATTAAACTGGGAAAGGGGGGAAAAAAGCAAAGAACAAGAAACAAATGCTTGGTCAGAAAGCACCGGGAGCAGGCGTGGGCCTGGCCTTTTAAGAGGCTGAGATGAGAAAGCAGCCAAAGGGGGCTCCTCAGAGTCAATTAACACTTTTCGGGGAAGAAACAAACACGGAAAAGAGTATTTAACCTTCGTATGCCTCAAATAGTGTATTACAGTAATTGTATGATGTGATCCATCTAGCATTTCTAATACTATTTCTCTTGGAAATGTGTTGAGAGTTTGGGATGCAAAGCACACATCTCTCCCTGCAGCAGTCTAGGGAGGGACCAATTCAAAGTATGGGGACAATGACAGACATGAGAAAGACCTGAGACTAGGGTGGTGGTTTGTATCAGAATGGCCCCAACAGTTCATATATTGAATACCAGGGAGGGGGAACTGTTTGAAAGGATTACAAGGTTTAGGAGGTGTGGCCTTGCTGGAGCAGCCTTGATCATGGTGTCTTTTCACAGGAACAGAAGAGTGACTAAGGCAAGTGTGAAGGAAAGGGCCAGTGAGGAGGCACGGTGCTGGGGCACTGTGGCTCTGTTAGGAATGCATTATGAGACTCATCACAGCTGATGTCTAGAAATTACCTATTATATGCTACAACCTTTAAATAAAGTTTTGTATATTCAACCTTAAAAAGTCAGGAGACTCCAAATAATAATGCAAACAGTACAAGCCTAGAGATATTCTCAGCTGCCATAAATTTATATTTATATGTCCCCCTCTTTTTTAATTCCTAGAAAAATACTGAACTTTAATGACTGGGCTTTTATTGGGGAATATAATTTACTCAGCTAAAAAAGAAATGTGTATATTTTAGGATTTGTAAACATATCACACTTAAGTCTTTGCTATGAATTTAAAAACTGGCCTTGCCCCCTGAAGCAGCTTTTCAGTGGATGTCTTGTGCCTCAAGCAGGCAGCTGGGTGGCTGCACAACATGCATGTACTCCCTTTAATCTCATGATCTCACAGAAACAAGCCCAGTGGGTCTCAGGAGAGACAGTTCCAGAAGGCTGTGGAAACAGAACAGATCAGGTTTTGAAACTTATTTATTTCCAGAAATGCCATATTATAACCACTATCCTTAATTCTCTTTCCCTTTGATGAAGAGTTTCTCCCGCTGAGCTTTGGATTCTAGGTCTTTCTCTTGACTGCAAGCTTTAGCTTAAAGACAGACATTTGAAAGTATATATTTTTATTCAATGTCCCCCACCATACTAGGCATAAAATAAATACAAGGTACTGATATTCATCTTTCTTTTACTTGAATTCTTATTTGTAGGTTCTCCCAGTTTGGGAGTTTTACTTTTCTTGCATACTAGTTCCTGGAAAGGCAGCAGCCAGTGGATTTGTGCCGCAGTGAAGCTGTAGGTGGTTCTAGGTAAAATGCTGACCTCTTGGTCAAGAAGAAATAAAAGCAGGAGAGAGGACTGAATAGTCCTGTCTACTGACAACCACTTAAAGTGACAGGCTCACACTCTAAAATTCAGATTAAACAAAACTCTTCTTTTTATTTATATTTTTCTCATGTTTCTCTATACTAATCTAAAATTTAATTCTCTTCAACAAACCATTCACAACTAAACAGATCTGCTGAGTATAATCCCAGCCTTTTATCATCTTCCAGCTTTTTGGCTACTCAAGTGAACTGTAGTATTTTGTTATTACATTTAACAGGGAGTTGCATTTACTATTCTGTATTCAATAAAATATTTACTACATCTCTATAGACTATAATCAATGGTGAGTTTTGACAAAGAACTCTTTCAACTCATCCTATTGACACACTGTACCCTTAGTGAGTAGACAAGTACACATTAATCTCCATTGACTTATTTAGGGGGAAGGTTTAGTCTAACTTTCTCTGCAGGGATAGAGGTCAGCTAAAAGTCTGTACATTTAGGACTTTAGGGAGTTTATTGATAAAGCAAAAGGAATTTTTATGTCATGAAATAGTATAGTTTCAATATACTTTAAACCTTGGATAAATATCACAAGAAAGGGAAGGGCATTCCAATCCCACAGAGCTTCTAGAAGGTTTAGTGACCTAGGATAGAAAAGGGGTAACTAAAGAGTTCTTATCTTGAGGTAAAGCCTCAAAGGTTGGCCACTCCCTTAATCCCAATTCCCTGAGATGTTTCCATATGAAGAACTCAGTGAAACAGAGAGAGAGGAAAGCAAGAAGAATGAGTGTGTGGCGTGAGGATGGCGGGCTGGGAGGGGCAGGGAGTAGGGTTGGTTAAGACGGGCATTTTGTGCATATGTTAGTTTTCTGTATTAGGCATTTTTGTATTACCAGGATGAAACAGATCTGGGTGGAACCAGGGGCTAGGCTATCCCCTTTAAAGACTTGTCTCCTAGTGATCTAGTTCTGACCTATCCCCTAAAGGTCCAACAACAATGCAAAATAGTGTCATTGTCCAGAGAACTCAAGTCATGAGGATGACATGCCAAGCCACACCATTTAAAATGTACCTTTTAAGAGGAATCCTGCTTTCCACTGCTCTTTACATTTCACACAAAAGTGGACTCCAGAGCTGGGTGAACTTGGCAGTGAGCTGCATGTGATGTACTTAGCACCTGTAACCCTGTTTCCAGGAGCTTAGGAGCCAGTCAGAGTCATAAAGAAGCAACCATGGCAGTCTGTGGCATGGTGAGATCAGAAGATGCAAGGGCAGAACACAGCAGATCCCTGAGCCAGTGTTAGGAGGATGGATGAGTAAAGGTAGTCTTTCTAGAGACAGAGATGTCTAAAAAGAAACTGCTGGTAATGTAGGACTTGGACAGGAGAGAGCACAAAATGGGAATAGCATGTCAGAGCTTGGAATGAGAGAAAGCTTATGGATTCAAGGAGCACCCCTAAAAGACCAGCTGTGGTGAGAATTTTGGTTTCTTAAAAACACAGAAATGCTACGTATGTTTTTGGTTTAAGCCCCAGGTGTGGGATATGGGGCTGCTTCAGATTGTCCACAGCAGCTGACTATGATCTGCATTGTGCTCTAGCAGGGCTGTGATTTTGCCAGCTGAAGATAGTTCATGTTTGGAATTCTGGGGACTCTTCAGAGGGTATATAATGCCAGAGCCCCAAGAGAGGTGCAAGCTACTGCTCCCCATACTGCTGCCCTGCTGCTATTGCTGATTGTCCCTGTTGCTGTTTGCCAGATTGCTGGTTGGTGGTTAGAGATATTCTTACTACAAAGATCAAAACTCACCCCAAGGAATACAACACCCCTAATCACCAGGAAGTAGTCTAACAATATTGACACCCCCTTTCTCTTCTAACCTTATTTCTTTCCTACTTAGTGCTGGGGGTTGGAAGGGATAGGGGTGTGGTGTAGAGAGTCAGGTGTGGTGACAGGGAAGCCTTGAGGATGCAGATGGGCCACATTTGCATCCTCAAGGCCACTGGGGACCCAATGGAATAATTTTGCATGTATGTAAAGGGAGCTGGTAGGGGCAGCATGGGGTGGAAGTCTGCCTAGAAGTGGGTGTACTGACACTTTCCTGAAGAAGCTTGTGCAGAGAAGATGAACACAAGTAAGCAGTAGGGGTTGAATGGCTGTCACCCTGTAGGGACCCTGTAGAGAGAAGAAGATAAAGCTGAAGGTCTTGGTTGGGTTAGATGAATGGCTCCGGCCATGAACTACATTTGGATAATATACTATGGGATAGCAAAGGACTTATAAGAGTCCAATAGAGTTTTGGACCTAGGGAGGTTCATGTTTCCATAGGATACTGTCAGATCTATGTAGGTATCTAGAAAGTTTCCAGAAAGGTCCAGAACACAGTGCCAGAGAGGAGGAACGTCTGCAGGTCTCACAAAACAGGTAGTAGTGGCAAGATAGGGCAAGTGGATTGTAAGGAATAATGAGAAGGGCGTGCAGACACACCTGAGGAGCAGCCACACTTAAGAGCAAGAGAGACAAACAGGCTCTGAAGGAAACGGCAAGATTCCGGAGGAGAGGGTCCACTGTGTCAGATAATGCAGGGAAGTCAAGCTGGCAAAAGCAGATAGTTCTGTAGACTTAGTGACAAAGATATCATTGAAAATCCTAAAATAGTGTCTATGGCACTATGGGGACAGAGATGGGTTATAAAGTAGTAAGAAATCAGTAGGGATTAACAATACACGGTGGGTAGAAAGGAAATAGGATCAAGAAAGATTTATCTAATATTTGTTAAATTTGAACGTAACTTTTACCACACAGGGCTGTTTTCTTGGGAGGAGGAGTACTATAGGACCTACTAAATAGTTGGCACCATTATAATATCTTCCAAACATTAGCTCACTCAATTCTCATGATTCCCATCAGACGAGTTCTGCTACTATTCTCATTTTGGAGATAGCAACTCTGAGAGATTGAGTAAGCAGCCTGAAGTCACATGGATTTTTAGCAGAGGAGCGAAAACTTGAACCTAGGCAATCTGATTCCAGATTCCATGATATTAAGGCCCCAGGCTTCTCTCTAGGGCAATACATACAAGCTAATCTTGGGACGCCCTCTAAACCTTAAGGAGGAGGAAAAGGTGGTGCAGTAGGGCATGTTTTTCTTCCTGGCCACAAGCTCCTTGAATAATGACTCAAGACTCAAAATATGTTTAGAAATAGCTAGGCCATGAAGCTAGGCTCTTCTCTGACTAGCTCATACCTTACTACAACCCATTTATACTAATCTATATTCTGCCATGTAGCTGGTTACCTCTGCTCAGGTACCATGTAATGTGTCCTCCTCATGGCATCCTGGGAGAATCTCCCGTCCCTGGCTCTATCTCAGATCCTTTCTGCCAAGCAGATGTCCTAACTCCTACTTCCTGCCTCAGCAATAGGCCATTAGTTTTTTATTAACAGGTGATGCTCCCATACAGACACAAGCTATTCTCTCTACAAGGTAGTAACTCTGAGGAGATTGGGTTTCACAGACACATTAGATCTGTACAGGTTGATGAACTTCTCAAATAGGTACTTTTCAGCCCACTGTGCTGTGTCCTTCTGAAAACAGAGAACGCTGCCATATTGATCATTCCATTTATACATTGATCCCCTGACATCATAGAAATTGTCATTCGAACTAATTGGATTCTCAGAATAATTGGTTTCCTCTTAGAAAACAAATTCCTCAGGCTTTTTGCAAATCAATCTTGGCATTAAATCTTTGTGGGATGTCCACACTGGGGAGCCAGCAAGAGATGGTTATTGATTAGCATTTCCTTCCTTGGGAATGGCCTTTAAATCCGGTGAACTAATTTAAAGCTGCCTTTCAAATTATGACCTCTTTCCTAAATTGGTCTTCAACATTTTGTTTGTGAGGAAGAAAATGGAGGAGGAGAAGGGGGAAGATGTGGAGGAGGAAGGGTCACAGGAAGTCAATTACTGAAGGAGACACATCTTCATATATATAGAAGAAGTGGGTTGGCTGAGCCCCACTTTAAGCCAAGGAGAAGTTCTGCCTAAGTCATGGGTACCCCCATTTTATATATATTTGAATGAGTGAATGAACAAAGTACAGGTTCAAGATGTGGTACTGCCAATAGCTACAGTGAAAGGATCAGACATTTTCCAGGTAGGCACAAGGCTCAAGATCTGCCCTTGTGAAATAAGAGGCCAGAGAGGGGAAAGAGGGAGGTCAGCTGCCTAAGATTCTTTTTAGCCTTGAGAGAATGAGGTAGTATGGGACTGTGAAACAGATACACAGAAATCTACGATACTCAATGCTCTGCCCACTAACCTATACAAGAATTAAACAAGAGTTGGGAGGAGTGAGGTTCAAGGGTAGAGGGATGGTGGGTTTGACTAGATAGCTACCATCGGGAAGGAAGGAAGACAATCAGGATAAAAACCTAGACAGCTGACATGTGACACAGGATCTGATGGGTAAGCACGTGATCTGAAGAGATCAGAGCTGGGGACCAGTTCTAATAATAATAAAGAAGAAAAGCACCAGGCCAGGAAGTGACTTTGCAGACTGGCAGGTAGTAGGGCTGAGTGAAACATGGAGGAATGCCCACTGTCAAACCCCAGAGGGAACATGTGTCTTTGGTCAAATAAGTGTAGCTACAGAGTACTTGATGTAGTAATGTATTGTGTTAAAAGAGGAAGTGATATGCGTGCCCTCAGATGGAAGAGACAAACTATCTTGAGATGTTAATATCACACTTGTACTATATCCCAAGCAGAGTACAAAACTGCTTCTGTGCTCCCCGATGTGGTAGATTTACAAGGAGCTGTCATCTAATATTTTTTATTTATTTATGTTTTATTTTTTGAGACAGGGTTTCACTGTGTAGCTCTGGTTGTCCTAGAACTTGCTCTGTAGACTTCAAATTCACAGAGATCTGCTTACCTCTGCCTTCTGAGTACTGAGACTAAAGGTATGTGCCACCACTGCATGGCTAGAGGTGCTACTTATTAACAATACCAAAGAAAAGATGAGGCCCCCACTCAATGAGTTTGTAAACAAAAGTTTGCTGATACAATTTAAAAATGAATCATGTGAGGTGGCTCAGCTGGGAAAGGGGCTTGGTACCAAGCCTGAGGTCCTGAGTTTGATTCTTAAGACACACATGGTGGGATGAGAGAACTGATGATTGCAAAGTGTCCCCAGCTGCCAATGTGTGAGGTGTGTGTACAGAATAAAACAAATACAATAAAAACTTAAAAATGAAATTACATAAGCCAGCCTGGAAATGAAAAGGTAAACATTTCATGTAGGAACATTAGTGTCCATTAAAGTCTGAAGTAATCAGTTTCTAAGCAATGGTGGATTACCAGGGACAGGAATGACTCACGGCAGAAAGGCGCTCCAGCTGAGCTCTGGTAAGTCTTGTATAGGAAGCCAATTTTATCAGGAGGAATCCGCAAAGAGACCAGTGTTCTGGATGAGGAAATGCAGGCTAACATCACTTTTGAACTTGGAATGAATCTGCCACTAGGAATGGCAAGAGAATAAAAGATGGAAAAAGAGCAATTGCAAAGAGAAGGAAAAATAATGCTTGTTTCTAAGAATGTGGCTGCCTTGTTTGATGAACTAGCCTATTTGTTTTGGCTCCAGCTAAACTCAAGAATGTTTCTGCATATTTTACAGTGTAGTTTATAGACATCAAAGGAAAACGCTCCCCTTTCATCGCTATTTACACATAAAAATAATGCAATTTGTGGTGCATGTACAATGTAACTTCTTAAAAAAGCTCTCGAGTCTAATTTATTAATTGCTTGAGATTTAAAGTTAAATAAGGGTGAGATGCAAATCATCTGTTACTCTGAAATATTTTACCAGCAAATCTTGTTTTATTAATGAGATGTTGAACAGCCATATGAATATTTATGTAGGTGGTTAGAGGGCTTTACGGAGAGTCCTGGAGCAAGTGACAGAGACATAAAAGCAAAAGGGTTCTAAGTCTGTTGAAAAAAAATTGGTTTTTTCCCTTTGTTTTTAGACTACTCTTTCCTCAGTGATTCCAACAGTAAGGCATCCCTGTACCCTACCCAGTGCCCCAGCCCCATAGTTTCTGCTATGGTGCCTATGATGCCAACAGCCCCTGCTAGTATCTCTGGGAATGACATTTCACTCTTTTTGGGTGGCAAAATTCTCTGTATTCATTTTTCCAATGATATGGTTTTGGAAAAAGTGATCCATGTAAAATATTACACATAGTTTGCTTATTTTATTGATTCTGACTTAGTTCCTTAGATTAGAAGTTTCATATAAAACTGAATCCTTTTTTTAAAATATATTTTATTAATTTATTCATATTACATCTCAATTGTTATCCCATCCCTTGTATCCTCCCATTTCCCCCTACTCCCCTCCCCTATGACTGTGACTGAGAGGGACCTCTTCCCCCTGTATGTGCTCATAGGGTATCAAGTCTCTTCTTGGTAGCCTGCTATCCTTCCTCTGAGTGCCACCAGGCCTCCCCATCCAGGGGACGTGGTCAAATATGGGGCACCAGAGTTCGTGTGAAAGTCAGTCCCCACTGTTCATAGCAGCCTTATTCATAATCGCTAGAACATGGAAACAGCCTAAGTATCCCTCAATAGAAGAATGGATAAAGAAACTGTGGTACATTTACACCATGGAATACTCCTCAGCTATTAAAAACAAGGAATTCCCGAAATTTGTGGACAAATGGATTGAACTAAAACTGAATCCTTTCATGTTCTATTATGTGTAAAAGCATGAGTTACAACTGAGCCATTTCTCTTAGAACACATTTATGCAGATCTTTTTGTAATAGGACTGTTTATTAACACCTCGTTTTTCCTCACTACTATTTTGTAACATTCCAAATACACCTCTATATACTCATTTATATTTTTGATGGGAAAGCACACCCATATATCCTACACATATACACACATTGCATTTTCTTTTTAAAAAGCATGCATGCATCTCAGCCTATCCCTGTTGAAGTCAGGTGTATAAGCTCTGCAGCAACAAAGATAATCTGAAACCGAGTCCACCAATAGGCAGTGGGCTCCAGCCTGGTTTCCTCTGCATGCCAGCCTAGCCACTGCTGTCTTCTGCAGAGGTGATCCTGCCGTCCTCAGAGCTGTCCACCCAATACCTGGAGCCACCGTCATGCTGTGTTCCTCAGGCTATGACATTTCTTCTAGCATGTTCTTTCCATCTCCCTCCAAATTCTACTCCTAGGCCTTCAAGTGAGATGACATCATCAGATTGTGAGGAAAAAACGATTTCTGGCTAGTTTTACATTTATAGCACATGAGTTATTTCAAGGAGTTAAAAATGTTAATACACCAAGGATGTCTGCATTTTGGTTTGCTAACCTAAAGGCTCTATCTTGATTATAAATTTGTGGGGTGAAGAAGATAATGCCATCTTCTCTTTAAAATCAGTCATTACAAAAAAGTCAGTCATTACACTGTATTTATATGTGTGTACACATGTATGAATGAGAGAACACTTGCCAGGGCGCATACATATTAGTATGTGTGCATGACACAGTGCATGTCTGGCTTGGACAACAACTTGTGAATCAGTTCTCTCATTCTATCACCTGGGTCCTGGGGGAACTAAACTCAGTCATCAGGCTTAGTGGCAAGTGCCCTTATGCACAGGCCATCTTACCAGCCCTGTCACTTCCATGAACATGAAGGTTAGGACTGATGTACTTACAGCTACCCTTACAAAAGTCAATCACAGGTATTGAAGGGACTCTGGCCAGCCCGAGCATGTCTCTGGGAGGCCTTGCCTTTCTTCCCCATTCCCTCTGCCTTGCTAAAAACCATTAGATTACATTCCCAAAGCTAGACACTAAGGTCTACTCCCTTATTTGGCCACTTCCTCCTCCTGAGGCTGACTACTAAGGTCCAACTATCAAAGTATTAAAGTCCAGCAATCAAAAGCCTCCTTTGGCTCACCGAATTAACACGCTCAGTTAAAATTAAACACCTCATCCTAACAGAGGGTTTCCTCTTTTACCTTGATATGCCACCACTTGACTATGGTGCACATCTGTCCCCTCTTTCCTTTGTTCCCTACTGGGGGACAAACACCCCTTGCCCCTCCTCCTCGCTTCCCTCCCCTTCTCCACTGTCCTGTCTCTTGTCTTTATCTCCTATTCCCTGCCCTTTGGCCCTCTGGGGCAGATAAATTGCCGAGAACTTGGTTTTGGGGTGTCCTGGGCTGATACTATTCCCTTACAGGTATACAAGGTTTAATAACCAAGGATTGTATTATATACGTCAGTTAAGACTTGTTTTCTGAGCACCCATTACTGTGCAGAAACTAGAAGCATGAGACATGAAACTAAGGAGGATCATTAAGCAAAGCAGGGTTTAATACTGTGCAGAGTCTCCAAGCACTGGGAAGTAAGAAATGCTTCATGGGAGCAGGCGGAGCAGCCACTCTGAAGTGGCTTTGCTGACATGGCATTCTCTAACAGGGGAGAAGGCTGTGGCAGGGATGAAGATAATGCAGGGAGGAAGCAAATGTAGAAGCAGAGCAGATGTTTGTGTGCAGTCAGATAGCCTGACCAGGACAACATGGGCACTGAGACCCAAGGAGTCTGCATAGCTTGACAGCCAAGGGAGAGAGTATGATCTTGAGATTTAATAATTTGGAAAGATGCCATTGTTCAGAGGTTAAAACATTGTCATAAGAGAAAATAAAAAAGCAAAGCCACTTATCATTACTCATCTGAGACCCAGTCAGGACCTTTTAAATGTATTTGAATATATAAGCATGACCCTTCTGCATATTATTATTATTATTATTATTATTATTATTATTATTATTATTATTATTATT
>OU015746.1:12429465-12445169 GCA_907169655.1 Acomys percivali
TTATTATTATTATTATTATTATTATTATTATTATTATTATTATTATTTTCTCATTACAAATTGGCACTCTTGCTTCAGTGTCACACTCTCACCATCTTTCTAAGTATTTCATTGTATAAACATATTATCATCTGTTTGCCCAGCTTTCTGTTCTAGAAACACTGCAAAGACATTGAATATACTTGTGAGTATGTCTGTAAGATGAATTCTTGTCTGTGGACCTGCTTGACCAAAGGATGTAGGCTATACTGAGTTCCCACTCATTAATGGTACATGAGACCATGGAACTCCCCAAACATTTACAGTTTTTTTTTTCTTATGGTAGTTGGATCCTTGAAATATACTTTGATTTCCATTTCTTTACTCATAAATGGATATGAACACATTTTTCATGTTTGCTAAAAACCAATATTCTGTCTGTGAATTCCATCTTCACCTGCTTTCCTACTGGGTCATGTCAGATAGTAAGGAATATGTTTAAGAACTCTGGTGATAGAGAAGATAAATTGGGATGAAAGAACAAAAGAAGACAAAGGGGAATTCCAAGTATCTAAGAGGAAACAGAGACTGTGGGTAAGCTGTATACGCGGAGGGAAAGAGCCAAGTGGGAGGATAATTCAATGCTGTAGTTTCTGACTGAAATTGTGCTACATCATCCCCAAGAAGGTGACTTACAGGTTGTGCAAGACACAGGACCCAATCAGGAAGCAGGCTGGGGCTTCTGGGAATTGTCTCCATAGCAGTGATAGCTGATGTCACAGGTGAGCTGAACTCACAGTGAAGTGGAGAGGAGAGGTAACGCCCAGGATGTCGGTGTGAGCACACACTGGGAGGAAGAGCAGAAGTACATAAAACAAGAGTGGAGGAGCTTAGAGATCAGGGACTTGCAAGCTGCAGCCAGTACACCAAGGCCAGCACTAAGCCTGTCCAATTGGAACACAGCCGCAGCCAGTTATTGACGGACAATGGAGAGTGCCCAGCAGGTTGAAGAGTGTGCACCGCTGGCAAAGGCTAAACTTTTTTTTTTTCCATCTATTTCTTTACAGAAAGTTTGATAACCTCTGATCTAGGAGGAAAATAGTTTGGTATAGTCAACTGGCACATGAAACTAAAAAGATGGTTATACACAGAAAAACAGAGAAGATGTAACATGTTGCTTTGCAAAGTTTCTGTATTACGCTGATTAGAAAGGAGATTTTAGAACAGAACAGAATAGGCTGAAACGATCCCTGTATCAGAGAAGAGCAAGAGGCTGGTCGGTGGTGCTCAGGCACTGCAAAGGGCTGGTAGAGCGGCTCTGTCTGGATGCACAAGCCTTCGCCTCCTGTGACGAGAGGGTAGTATAGCGCCATCATCAGGAGACTGAAACTGGGAGTAAATTTCATCAAGAAAGTGGGAGACCTCAGAGAACTGCTGCAACGTACCTGGGTTTTAACAACTAGGTCTCAGAAAATAATGACAGGACAGCATGAACTAACTCATGCTGTCCTAATGCAGGATTCCTGACAGCAGAGCCATCGGCCTGCTCAAGCCATGCAGACTGCCGCTAGCATATAACTAACTGGAATGACTACCCCTGGATGCCTCTGTTACCGGTGAGGATTGGGAAAACAAGGCCAAAGTGCTCTTCTAGGAATACATCCTGGGATGCAAGGGAGAGAACGATGGTTACTAGGAGAGGTAGTGTCCTGGCTAGAACCCTGGTCAACTGGACACAAGCCAGAGTCACCTGGGAAGAGGAACTTTAACTGAGAAAATGCCCCCATCAGACTGCCTGAGGACCAATCTGTGGGGTAGGTTTCTCTATTAGTGACCGACATGGGAAGGGTCAGCTCACAGTAGGTGGTGCCGCTCCGGGGCAGATGGTCCATGCATACATCCATGAGCTCTGTCTAATATACCCTTCCCCTTTAAGACCTAAGTGGTGCCTCCTCTGTGATGCCTTAGATGAGCAGACCATGTGAACTGTTTTCCTCTCCTGGGGACATTTGAGAGCACTGTAATACTGAGACAGCCCCTCATTGCAGATTCTAGGGAGGCTACAGAATGCCTTTCCCCAATGGGTGACTGGGGCAACAACAAAAATGAAGAGTAAAATGCATGACTATCTCTAATAAATGGTGTAAGGAGAGATTGTAAATGCCCTCAGCATCAGGCACATCTGTTGCTAAATGTGCTAACCCTAACCTTTTGAAAATGATTTGTGGCTGTCTAGACTTTGGGAATGTGGAACAGGACGTGTGGACCCATAATCCGATTCATCCTTTGGGGTGTGTGTGTGTGTGTGTGTCTGTGTGTGTGTTTCATAACCTAGACTCTAAGCTTCTCAAGAACAAGCATTTACTATGTATGTTTTTAGTGGAAGTGTTAAAAGTATGCAGGATAAATGAGTGCTGCTTCTCTGTCAGTCAGCGCTCTAATAACTAGTGATATCACTGGATTTCCAGGTTTAATTTATGGCAGTGAGTTGGTAAATGTTTGTGATAACAGATATGATAAAAGAACTTAGATCTTTTTTTCAAATTCTCAAACAAGGTAATAGTGTCACTGTGGCATTTTAAACCTAATTTTTCTTTATAGGTTCCCCTCCCCATGAGCCCTTCCATGCCCCCAGAGTCCCTTTTCCACTTAGACGTCACCTAGGAGGTACCTTATAACACACATCTTGCCTCATTAGGCAGAATTAATAGAGTACTCTGTACCATGCACATCCTGGAGAGCAGAACGCACACGCTCCTGGGAAGTGCTATGGGCCAGAGCCAAGATCCTGAGTGTTAGCAAGCACTGTCCACTGGGCTCCGAGAAGCTCATCTGAGGAAACGGTGGGGACTGTCCTGTAGGATATAGTGGGACAGTCCTACGGCCCCTCTGTACCACCAGAGCTAAGGCCTTCCTTTGAAGTCTGAGTATTGAAAGTTCCTCACTGTGAGGCCAGATGTCCAAGCAGAGACTTCATATCAAGGAGAAATGTTGTAAAAGTATTGCTTGCAGGCACAGAAAAGAGCTTTTAAAGCATTGACGCTCCCGCCCCCCCTCGGCCACTGACGGGTTCACGAGAAAAGGTCGGCTGCCAGTAGGACACCGAGAAATCTGCTCTGTGTTACCAGAAGGCTTGGGGGGAAAAGGAATATTTCATAAGCCTGGGCAGTTCTCACTGTGCTAAGAGCTTACATGAATCAATTTCCAAAGAATAAAATTACAAGCCTCTTTGAGGGGTTTTAGCAGCATTGAGACACAGAAAGAAATCTCAGGCTAGCCTCAGATGGCTTTCTTTGGACCTGCTCGTTACTTAATTCTTGCCTTCCCTGTGTGCATGTCCTAAGGACACTGACGAAAGTGGCATTTTCTTTGTGCTTTCCTGAATTAGAATCAATGATACTAAGAATAGAAAGGACTTTTCCATCCCACCCAAGAAGCCTTGCCTGCTAATTCAAAAAGGAGGACATTCACAGCGACAGAAGCCTAGGAACCATTTTCCTAGAAGACAGTGTGGCAGTGAGTTATGACCTTGCTTCAGAGTGAGGCTAAGGAGTGACACCGGTGAGCGAAGGGGACATGAGCAGCTCTCAAGCGCTCACTCCACTTTCCTCCAGCTCCAGCCTCTGGCAAATCTTTACTTCATTTCAAAACTTGTTGAAAAAAGATTCTTTATTCAGTGGACAAAAATCTTTCAAGTTGTGTGGAAAATACTTTTGAGCCCTTAAAAAACTGCTTTGTATATTTTAAACCAGAGAATAAATGACACTTTGATGAGCAAATGGGTGAGATGTGAGGGAGACTGAGGACAAGGACCGAAGAGGTGACTCTTCTGCATCGGTGGCTTGGGTCCACTGCACCCTTACAAGCCTGGAGTGATACTGTGGCTAATTTTTTTAGTGCATCGTTCAAAAAACATGGCTTGCGGTTAATCAATAACTAGAAAACACACAGACAATTCAGCTTTTTAATATTTAAGAATGTAATAGGCAGAGACAGGTAATGTTTATGAGCTTGAGGCCTGCCTGGTCTACAGAGAGAGTGCAGGACAGCCAGGGATACACAGAGAAACCCTGTCTTGAAAAACCAAAACCAAAACCAAAAACCAAAAACCAAAAACCAAAACAGGTGGTTGAAAATTTTAAACTTTAATAATTCTAAACTATATCATAGATAGTTCAAAGGCAATATAATAAACATAGTGATTGCCAAAATATATAAATTTAAGTCTCACAACCAAAATCACTGAATAGTTACTATGCATGTTCTTCTTAAAAAAAATTAAAAATGTAACCAGAATATAAAAAGAACCTCAAAGAAGTTTGGTCCATGTGGACTGTATCTGTTGATACATTAGCTGTGAAGACTAATAAATATTAAAACATTACATTGGTTTTAAAATAGAACAAATAAATTCACTGTGAGCGAACATACAAATAGTATTTTTAATAAAAATGTGTGTGTATGTGTGTGTGTGTGTGTGTACATGTCCATGTATGTACGAGCAGAAGTTAATGATGGTGTTTTCCTTGATTGCCCTCCACTGTACTTTATTTTTATACCTTAGGTTTAAATATTTTAAAAATGTATTTAATGTGTATGGATATTCTATCTTCATGTATGTCTGTGCAGCTTGTGTATACAGTTCGTAAGAAGGCCAGAAAAGGCATCAAGTCTCTGGGACATGTATCGAAGACAGTTGTGAGCTATCATATGGGTACTGAGAACCAAACCTGGATCCTTTTCCAGAGCAGCCAGTATTCTTTTATTAAAAAATATATATTTTATTTAATTTTTAAATGTATGTGCATTGGTGTGAGGGTGTCACATCTTAGAGTTACAGACAGTTGTGAGCTGCCATGTGGGTGCAGGAAATTGAACCCAGGTCCTTTGGAAGAGCAGGCAGTGCTCTTAACCACGGAGCCATCGCTCCAGCCCCAACAGCCAATATTCTTAACCTCTGAGCCATCCCTCCATTCCCTACACCTTGGGCTTTGAGACAGGGTCTCTTGCTGAACCTGGAGCTCACTGCTTCAGCTAGACTGGCTGGCCAATGAGCTTTAGAAGCCTGCCTGAGCACTTGCTCCCCATCCACCCCAGGGTTACAGCTGCCCCTGCTGTGCCTGCCTTTGTTGAGTGAGTACTTCAGCGATCTGAACTCATGTCCTCATGCTTGCACGGCACATAACTTACTAAGCCATCTCCTCAGATCCTAAATTGATCATTTTTGAGGTTAAAAAATCAGTGAGATATGTAGCTACTTTATATTTCTACAAATCTGTTGTAATATAGAAGAGAGCTAGTCTCAGTCCTATTTCTGTATTTAAAGTCTTGCAAAAACATTGCTTTCACTGAAGCACTGAAACAAACACTGAAAAAAAAAAAACAAACAAAAACAAAAAAACCAGCCGCACAGAAGAGTGGTCAGGAAAGGGCAGAGGGTATTTCAGCAGCCTTGCAGTTGATCAAGGCACTCTGTCACTATACCAAAACCCAGCTAGTGGGAGTTTCTGAGGCTAGCTGCAACGTGCATCTGCAACTCTCATGCATGAACTTTGCATGGAGTTACATTAAAATTCCTTGGTCTCTTTTGTGCATTGAATGGATCTTTTAGTCATAAAGGGCTGTATAACATCAGGCATTGATCATTTGAAAAACATGGAATAATGAGTCATGAGTCATATAAATCTTTCAACTAGAGATGCTTCATTCTCTTCCTGCCCCTTTGTTACCACTTGCAAAGTCACCCATCTCATCAGAAAAATTTAAGCATTGCCAGGCTGTCAAGCTCACAACAGTGATACCAGTTTTCCAAAAATTCTAACTTATTGCTTGAAAGGGCAAATTTTATTATTAGCAACAATGTAGTCAGTTGTTATCCTTAGCATGTCAGGTTCACGTCATTTATTTTCCAGAAAATGTCTGTCAGATACTAGAGTGCTAATAGACACAGGTTGTCAATGCTTTCAGAACAATAGAGTGCGGCCACACTTGGTGCAGAGCTGCCTTTCCCTGAGCTGACTGGCCTGCTTCAGTAGGTGGCAGAAGGGCTTGATGTGCACTCCTGTTATTATGAAGAGCGCGCTGTCTCAAGATATGGGATAATAAAATAGGCATTTGGTTGTTTCCTTTTTGTTCCAACCATATGTGTGTGGAAGGAAGCAATGGCTGTCAGGATGGTTGACGGGGATGGCAGTTTCATCTACTGATGCTGCTGTGCAAACAGTGAAATGCATGCACAGCGATGCATCTGTGCTATTATGAAAACAGCTGGACCATGAGGAATGAAAATACAGGGGTGACCTCAGAGCTGCAGTTTCAGATGTGTGTGTCTCCTCTGCTGGGAGGCCAAGTTCTGTAGGAAATGGAAATGACAGATTTTAAGTTAAAAACAACATGCTATTATTTGTGTTCTAGAACTGTCACTTTATCATTGGTGTGAGGGACAGAGCTATGGGCAGGAATTCTGACAGAAATTGTATGAGGCAGCGTCAGAGAGCATGCAGGTCTGAGTAAGGGTAGGAACTAGTAACTGTGGGATGAGGTGTGTGTCTAGAGCCATTTAGGAGTTGTCCTAAGGACTGACTTATGAGGGATAGGGTAGAGAAGAATTCCTTCAAGACAGTCTCCAGGACTCTAACCCGAGTAACTAGGTGGGAGGCATTGATTTGATTCAGATACCCAGCACAAGAAGATGAGTAGCTTGGGATTGGGAAGAGGGAGAGAAGAAAAAAATTCAGTCTCATAAGATGTCTGCTTTGAGCCAGGCATGGTGGTGCATGCCTGCAATCCCAGCATTCAAGAAAACAGAGGCAGGCCGATTGCTGTGAGTTTGAGGCCAGCCTGGTCTACAAAGTGAGTGCAGGACAGCCAGGGCTACACAGAGAAACCCTGTCTTGAACCTCCTTATCCCCCAAAGGTGTCTACTTTGAGTTGCCTGTACACCATCTGAGTGCGGGTGTTCAATAGTGATTAGAAATGTGGCTAAAACAGGGTGTGGCAGCACATTACTTCAATCCCTGTACTTAGAAGGCAAGAGGCAGAGGCTACTTAAGACAACCTTGGTCAAACTAACTAAAATAATAATAATAATAATAATAATAATAATAATAATAATAATAATAATAGTAATAAACAAACAAGTAAACAAAGGTTATAGGCTCAGGGCAAAAAGACTTAAAACTGACAATTCCTTTGTGTGGCAGTTCACATGAGGAATGAGGTTGTCAGGGACAGACAAGAGGCCTCCATATGGTGCACACAGAACTATTACTAAGCGCTAAAGAAGGAAGAGGAAAGGGAGACTAGAGATGAAAATGAGGGTTAAGAAGTTAGATGACCTTGGAAGGTGTTGCTATGGAAATACAGAAGCACGTAGAGACCAGTTTCTATACATTAAAAACACAATTCACATAGAATGGGAATCTAATTTTTCTGCCCCAGTGTTGCAGACACAAATGAACAGTGGGTGCAGAGACATTTCCACTCATCCTTATATTTCTAGGATCTACCATCCCAGGCAGCTACAAATTCAAGAAGACTGTACAGACACGTAGAATGGGCTGTATCCAGTTGAAAGCCTGAGTCAAACTCCAGCCATGCAGAAACCCCCACTAGTGACCCAGGGTCATGCTACACAAAAGCAAAATTTGTTATTAAAAAGCCCTGAATTTGGGAGACTAATATGCAGCTTCATTGTGGCAGCAGCTGACTAGCATAGGCTATTTGTTAACTGTTACAAAGAAATCAATAAGGATTTAAAAATCAGATCACTGGCTAGTTTTTTTCCTAAGATGCTGGGGGTTTAGCTCAAAGGGATAGAAGGAAGGCAGAATGGGTAAAGCCATGAGTTCAATCCCCAACACAAAACAAAACCCACAAAAACCCAAGTAGAAACTAGCAAAGAGTTATTAACAGGAAGATATAAGGTAATAATATTGGTAAAAAACAAAACACAATCAAAAGTCTATGCTCAGGTAAAAGAAGATTCTGGAACACACTGGAGACACAGTTGTTCAATGTCAAGTGTACCACTGTCTCTAGGGTCTTTCTGTTATGAGTCTAACCTCCTCATTAACGTAACCAAATCTGGGGAGGCTGGATTGTGTGGAAGCCTCATCTTTTTCCTCTTGGGATGGGAGGAGGAAAGATGGATGAGGAGGCAGAGCAGGTGAGGACCACTGCCTGCTCTATCAGGGGAAAACAACCTTTTCTCTGCTTCATGGACGTCAGAAATGAGAGTAAATAAGAACTCAAGAAGGCAGCCGAAGCCCTATGCAGCCTGGGAATGTGAACTCTGAGAGATTTATTTAATTAAATCTCAAAGGCAGAGCAGCCAGCTCAACAGCATGGCAGGCTTCCCTCTGCTCCCCTTCTTTCTTCCCTTTCCCTCAGGCTACAGAACAGGTGGAAAACACGAGGGGTCAACTTTCTGTAAACAGAGAAAAGGATTACTATGCTTCAAAAGTATCTAGGATCAATTCTGAACACTCAGAGGTATCCTGGTTAATAGCCGTATACACCCTGGTTCATCCACTAAAGTTCATGAGAAAGACTCCTTTAAGAATCCCACACAAAAAGCTGGTCATTTCTATGGAGAAACACTAGGTCCTCCTAGCTTTTCTTTCAGCAATATCAAAGTTGCATAAAAATGGGCATGGTGGTACATACCTATAATCTCAGCACTTAGGAGGCAGCAATCTTTGGGTCTCTGAGTTCAAGTCCAGCCTGATCTACAGAGTGAGTTCCAGGTCAGCTAGGACTACACAGAGAAATTCTGTCTCAAAAAACTAGAACCCAAACCCAACCCAACCCAACCAACCCAAAACACTACATGAGTTTCAAATACAAGGTTCGAGCAGGAGATACTCTTAATCACCAACAGCTCAGAGAGGAGCATTAAAAAGCATCTGGCCACTGAGTACCCACTCAAGGCAGAGCTCTAGGCATGGAGATGCTGAGGAAATGGCACGGCGGACAACTGCATCCATATAACACGAGAATTAAAGTCAGGTTTGTGACTGAACCTCACATGCCTTAACAGCATGGAAACAGCAATGCTACCCAAGGCTGTGATTGGAAGGGTCGGGGTAGAGGACAACAGCAAATGCCCTCATTCCTCAGCCCAGGTCAACCCACTCTGCTCCACAGTTCAACACCTGATCTGCTTTACTCCTGTCTCTAGATTTCCAACCTGTGGAATGAAAGTTAAATGTTTTCCTAAACAAACAAACAAACAGTATTTAAAAGAGGGTTCGCTCTGAGGCTACTTGCACTTCCCCGTTCCCCGTTTATGTGTAGCAGGGCATCTGAAATGATGTCCACATTGGTTCTATGCCCATTATTTCTGGCCAGTGACATTTGGGGTGATTTGAAAAATTTTTATCTTTTAAAAGAAATTCTAAAGAATTTGTCTTAAGTGTATATTGTTTTATGTTTTTATAAAACTACAGAATAAATTTGTTCAAAATTAAAGGAAAGATATAACTTTATTGTGAAGTTAACAATAGAGACTCTGGGTTGACGAAGCAGGAGATTTGTCACTACTTTTACACAGAGTGGTAGGTGAAAACTAGGCCCTTGGTGTGGAATGACTGCTGGGACCTGCATGGCTTTGGGACTGACCTGACTTGGGATAGGGAATGGGAAAGGAGACAGACTGGGTGGGCTGTGCCCACTGATGGAGACACATTAGCAGCCGGGGAACAGGATATTGTGCTGCTGATCCAGGAGGTGGGTTTGTTATAAAGCCGGAAGAGGAGGGGGCTAGCTAACCTTGGCAGGGCCTCTGTGGGGCATAGTCTCAGCCTGCAGTCATCTGGGAGGGGGAAGCTGCGGTCAACTTTCTGCACACACTGCTAACATGTGTACTGTGGCCAAGGGGAAGGCCTTGGCATTCCCATGGGTCTGAGGCCCTGGGATCCATGACATGGTGGTGCTCTCCATGGATGACTGAGATGGATTTACCTTGATCATATAATTTCTGCCATTGTCATCAGAAAATAGTCTACTTCTTTCCACTTGGTTCAGTACTGGCCCGGCAATCTGTCTTGGGCAGCAGATTGTGGTGGGAGTGACTCTATGTCTTCCTAGTGTGGCTTCATGACAACGGTAGGTTCTGCCTCACATCTCTGAAGGCTCCCTCGGCCACACCAGCTGCCAAGAGAAAGCTTGTCTGCTCCTTAAGGACCATGCCACGTGGGGAGGAGGCTCTATAATCATCCCAGCCATTCCAGCCTCAGTCAAGCTTTCTCCTAAATGAAATCCAATGATGCTTCAGAGCCACTCAGCTGCCCTTTCCAATTCTAGATCCTAAGAACAACAAGCGTATAATGAAGCTGTTTCTTTAAGCCACCAGTTAAAATATATTTGGGTGTGTGTCAGACGCAATCCCTTCTTTTAAAATATTTATTACATTCATTCATTTAATTTTGGAGGGCAAGTACCATGTGTGGAAGCAAGGCCATCTACTTGTGGGCATCAAACATCTATGGCGTGGACTCTGGGGAACAGAACTCAGGTCACTAGACTTGGTGTGAGTGCCTTCACCCACTGACCCATCTCAAGCTCCAGGGATAATCCTTTCTGCAAGCTGGACTTCAGATATAGAAATGAGATAAAAAAAAAAAAGATAAAGATTTTATTGCTTTTATTGTAATAGTGATGCTATAATTCGAACACATCAAAAAAATCCACAGACTGGAGAGATGGCTCAGTGGTTAAGAGTACTTGTTGCTCTTCCAGAGGACTAGGTTCGATTCCCAGCACCCACATGTACACTGTCCTGTAACTCCAGTCCTAGGGGATCTGCTGCCCTCTGCTGGCCTCTCTGGACAGCAGGCAGGCATGTGGTGCACGATACAAGAGCAAGCAAAACACCCATGCACGTAAAATAAATAAAAATAAATCCACTTTTCAGAGACATCTAGAAGTCAAACTCTGATGTGTAATTGCACTCTTCCTTCTCTTTTTTAACTGATTTATTTATTGTTACTCTATGTGCACTTGTGTTTAGCCTGCATGTGTGTCTGTGTGAGGGTGTCAGCTCTTGGAGTTATAGACAGTTGTGAGCTGCCATGTGGCTGGTGGGAATTGAACCTGGGTCCTCTAGACGAGCAGTCAGTGCTCCTAACTGCTGAACCATCTCTCCAGCCCTTGCACTCTTCTCTTGATAGACATTTTTATTTATATGTACCAATCTTATAGCCTGGGTTTCCATGGCAAAGCACTGTGTGAACATCTTCAATGTGCTTACACAGCTCCTCTGACAGGGTTTCTGTTTACTTCCTATGGTGGGAGGTGTGGAGAGGAGACACAGAATGCTGCTGTCACTTGGCGTCACCAAGCACAGAATAGGCCACAGCCAAACACTTCATGACGAAAGCAAAGCACGACTCTTTAATCATCATATTGAGGTGAATTCTAGAATTGGGTGAAAGGCTAAGCAGGCCTCCTAAGCAATTTAATAGTGCTGAGCACTGTCAAATTATTACCCAAACTATGCTGTCCTCAGTCGATTCTAGGCCACTTTCCCCTCACATGTTCTCTGCAGCATGACTTTAATACCCACAGAAATCCATTGTTAGCTCAGGAGGCACATGCACTGAATTTACTAGTCATCTCTATTCTTGGTCTTCAGTGTGAGAGAGCTCTGCTCATCAAGCTGAAAGTGGGGTGAAGCAGGTTCACAATTAGCATCCTTGCTTTTTATACACCATTGTTGACTGTTTCTTCAGACAGATGTATTTGGTTCCAGAAAACTGAGCCTTATGGTGACTCTGCCTCTCTGTAATTAGTCACAGATGTCCCTGTATCTCCATCTGGATGTATAGAGCCCTCACTGTAATTAGAATGTAAAAGTCCTGAGATTTGCTCCATCACGCAGGCAGGCAGAAGAGTGGAGTGAGGATCTCCACCTGAGCATTTGGTTGTTTCATTCATTGTCCGAGATCCCCTGTACAGACACCGAGGGAAGCATGGCAGGAACAGCGTGGGCTCTCAGGGAAAACAGACTGTGGCTTGAACCTTGCACACCACTTGTCAGGAAGTTTGGTATTCGACTGGTTATCCAGTCTTAGCTTTGTCTCTCCATGGTAATGACCAAGGAATCCTTTTCTTAGAAAGAGTCCCTTAATGGTTGGGAAAACTGAGCTGTGACCAAGTGTGGAGGCAGAGAAGAAAGCTGGGAAGCTGCAAGGCCCTGGGACTGCTGGGGGACTGAAGGGCATTGATGGGAGAAGCCCACAGGAGCTCGCCCAGGCGTTCAGGTGACAGGCTGCCTCCACACCCAGCAAGCTTGGACTCACTAGCTGAAAGGAAAGGCGCCAGCTTGCTCCGAAGTCCATTCAGACGCAGATGCTTCTGATGAATAGCAAGACGGTGGCACAAAGGAAAAGCCTCCTGCATCCAGGGTGAGGAAGAGAGCCACTGCGCACCAGCCTCCTACCTCAGGAAAGGGTGCCTGGTAGCTGAAAGCTCAGTGAGAGAGGGAACTCTCCTGGAAATATCTATGACCACGAGAGCTAAGTGTTGGGGATAGAACTGGGGTTGAGGTTGGTGGAAAATTAAAGGGACATTTCCTTTCTAACAGAATGCACGGCTGTCTTTGGATGTACCTTTCCTTTTTTATTTTTTAAGAATTGAGTAGTAGGGCTGGAGAGATGGCTCAGAAGTTAAGAATACTGGATGTCCTTCCAGATGTCCTGAGTTCAATTCCCAGCAGCCACATGGTAGCTTTATAACCACCTATAGTGAGATCTGGTGCCCTCTTCTGGCATGCAGGTGAATATACAGAGAGAGCACTCACATACATTAAATAAATAAATAAACAAATAAATAAGAACTGAATAGTACATGAATAGAGGAATAAGAGATAAGTTGGGTTTTATGTACAGCTGTCAAGACATTTGCTAATTTTGTAGCTTCATGTGATTAGTTTCTAAAAGTTAGAGATGATAAAGTATGAAACACACAAAAATTGTAAGGGTTAAGTGCAGTAATGGAACATAAAATAAATGAAAATGTTTGCTAGAGAACCCAGAACACAGTGTCTCTTGAATGACTATCACCTATTTGTGTGTGTGTGTGTGTGTGTGTGTGTGTGTGTGTGTGTGTGTGTAATACAGCCAGGAAAAAAAAAAAAGCAAAAGAAATGAGTGCCAATAAGTCAATTATTTTAGCAAGTTTGATAGAGGTAAGTAAAAAGCTGTTGACTTTATACACTAAATAACAGAACCCAAGCTGAATTATATTTCAACTATTGTTGCATTTCCATTTTTCTTTAATTAATAAACATCCCCCCAGACAAGATTTTGCCATAAAGCTCAGGCTAGCCTTGAACTCATGATCCTTCTGCTTTAGTGAAGAACTGAGATTACTGGAATGTGCCACTACACTTGGCTTTTTAACTGTATTATAATTCTAATTTATTACTATCAAGAAAAATAAGGTACATGTGTTTATGCACATGCTATGTACATATCAACTGCCATCTTTTAAAATCAGTCTATGATTTGGGGTGGGTCTGAACTGATGATTAAAAGGCTTTTCCCTTTTATGATGCAAATGGATTAAAACTATAAGAATAAATATTTTTAAATGGGTAATTGTGCTATTTACAATTCTTTCAAGGTATTTTTAATCTTCTAAAAACAATGTGAGGACATTTGCTAGGGATGACCTCACTCGTGTCTTCTCCTGCTTATACAATGGCATCCACTTGTTTATTTCAAAATTGAAAATTACCAACCACTTGGTTATTTGGACATAAGTGAAAGAGAAATCCACTTAAAATGAAACTTTTATGTAACTGAAACAATTTAAACAAACTCTACAGCTCACGTCATGCAACGGAAACAGTTAAAAGGTCAGGGGCAGCAAGTGTAAGTGGAAAGTGGACATGTGTAAATTAAAAGGACCTGAAAGATGGTTTTATATAGACGGAACATGAAAAAGAGCCCCTCCTTTTTTTTTTTTTTTTTTGGTCTCACAATCCAGGAGGGCAAAAAGCTCACAAGTAGAAATAAATTGGCAAAATGTCATTAACCAAATCCCAAATCCTCACCTGTAAAGTGAGAAAGTTGGCTGTACTGGTCTCAAAAGTTTTTCCCATCCCTTCCATCTAGGCATATACACTCTCTCTCTCCTCCTCTCTCTCTCCTCTCTCTCTCTCTCTCTCTCTCTCTCTCTCTCTCTCTCTCTCACACACACACACACACACACACACACACACACGTCCTAATTTTCTTTGCTCTGTATGATTGTTCTACATGCTTTAAGTATTGTTATAGCAAAGGCAGTGAAAAAATAACCTTTTGCTGGGCACCCTTTAAAATGATTTGTTCTCCTTTCAGCCTTATTTATAAAGGTTTCCAGATGCTGCTCCTCACAGATGAAGCCCAGCGTGATGCAGACACTTCCAATAGCATCCGCTACTATGAAGCCAAGGAAAAAGCCACTTTGAGATCTCACTGCCTTTCACCCACAGCATCAGGTCTAGGGAGTTTTTTGTTGCTATTAAGGTGTGAATGGTTCTCTGATGCCATTTAGCAACAACCAAAATTTTCAGCAGCAACAATCAACCCTGTGCTGTGTCAAAGCACATCAGATGGCTGGCATTCCATGCCTGGAACAAGCGCTATTGCTCATTATGCAAATACATAATGAAAGGATGTGGGCAAAGAACAGAATGTGAATTGGAAGCTGACTTCTGAATGTGCTAGGCAGCAGGACTGGGCTGAAACACTCATTCTAATTTCAAGAGACAATTCCAAAGTAGTTCTCAAGAGAAAGGACGAGGTATTTTTCAAATATTTGTTCAATATGAATGGGTGGGGGTTGCCAAAAATGACTTTTTATGCTGGCATGCGATCTCTTGGAGGGAAGTCAGCCTGAGTCACTGGATACATCAAAGGTAGGGAGTCCAGTGAATGGAAAGACTGCAGGCTGTGTGAGCAAGCCCGATACCTGTGCTCATCTGCCCACTGCTGGGCCTTCAGCCTCCTTTTAATTACATTAAAGCAGCTGGAAGCACTGCTTACTGGAGTCTTCGATTACCTTGATTGCTTGGTCATTATCTCTAATCAGCTGCTGCTTCTCATCTTCAAACTTTTGTATAGCATCCTGGAGCCGCCTTTCTGCAGCAAGCTGCTGCCGGCTGCTCTCCTCTTTCAGAGAGGAAATGGTTGTCTGAAGTTCTGCTATGATCTAAAATGAAAACAGCATGCTGTAACTTCAAATTCTCCAGCGAGAGGCATCTATTTTATATGTATTTATGCTCAACAAAAGAATGAATTTGGCAAAACTCTATTCCACAAACTGAACATTTTCAATTAACATATCACTCAGGATAATGCACAGAATTCCACACAATAAAAGACTACAATAAAACTGTGAATGGTGAACAACTGCTGAACCAAATATATTTGGAAGGCATTTCCACTCTAACATTCCATGATATTTACTCATCAGAAGAAAGAACATCTGTGATCCCAAAAAAATGAAAAGCGGCAGATTGTATTCTACTGAGAAATAAACTTAAGAGTGAGAAAGGCTGCTCTGACTTTTTTAAGACTTTGTACGCCCATCACCTACCAGTCCCCACACCCCATGACCACCACACTACCCACCACCACTTTCCACCCATCCCTCACCCCAACATCTACCACCACCTCCTACCCATCACCCCCCATCACTACTACGACAACCCACCACCACCTCCTACCCATCAC